>CM070641.1:17475789-18025643 GCA_036346575.1 Dendrocalamus sinicus
GAAAAACCTCGATCTGTTTTTACTTGTGAGTTCTTAATGATCTAGATAACCTTGGATGGGTTCTCATGTGTCGTATCAAGATAGATCATAGCACAAACTCAAGCCAAAATACCCACAAGATCAAAACCCAAAATCACCATCTCTTGAGCCAAAATCGGGCAAACACAAGAATTTGTATATAACAAGTGGCTAGATAGATGAGATCTGATCTCCAAAAGACATCTTCATCACTTACACGTCCCTAACACAAAACAATATCAAGAAGGGAAAAGGAAGCATAAAAAACTAGACCAAATCAAGATTTCATCACTTGAGCAAATAGAGAAAGATTTACATGAATTTTGATCTCTATTAATACATGCAGATGAATGTTTACAGCCATTTCGTAACCACGCATAAAGTCTAAGGATGACAAAAATCTCAGCTATAAGAGCCTATCACATCTTCTACAAAATTATCTCCAAGGACCCTAATTCCTCTCTATTTAGCATGGATTAAACCCTTCCAAAGCTTACCTTAAGCCACCTCTCTCTCTCTCTCTCTCTCCTTATATATGGAGGCTCACATGGCAAATCCTAACCAGCACTTTTAGTTGGATTTCAACCACTCTTACATGGATAAACTTGTTAATCCAATACCATACTGGGTTTTACAGTTATACATGCATACTTCTCAAAACGCACACACCTATTAACTTGTCAATGGATTAACACTTGATCCACATAGCATTTTTAGCACATCCTTGACCTAAAACACCTAGGCCAACACTGCGGTTTCGTACGCCACCACTTTTTCGGTATTTTGATAATTTACCAAAATACCGCTCTATCGTCTTTCACGAAGCTTCCCGCTTCCTTCGCCTTGAAGCAATCCCATGCTTCAACTTCAAGTCCATGTGGCTCCAATAATTTGCTGCTAAGCCTCTCACGTCTGGATCCCACCGAACCGTCATCACTTGTAAACGGATCCAAGTCACTTGGCACACCACATGCCTTTCCTCGCATCATGACAGTATCTGGCTTCCCTGACCGTTCTAGACCTCATCTCTTTTCTGAGCTTAGTCCCGATCCACCTTACCGTTACCTATCATATGCACCATCGGTAGCTCAAGCTCTAGTTTCTCGTCGTCCCTACTTCTAACCACTTTGCTAGCCTCGGTCATCTTTCGGCGGTTCCCTGATCGTCTAGACCTTGGCTCCTCTAAGCATAATCCTGATTCCTTCATCGATTTGGACTTAAGCTCTCCTAGCTTAGTCCTGATCCCATCCACCTCACCATGACGTAGCTCCAAAGTTATCACATAACACCGTACAATACATCAAATCATCAATTAACAATTAGTCCAACAATACACCATGCAAAATGTATACACCTGAGCCAACTCAGCTCAAACCAACTCACGCTCTAAACCTCCAAGGCCGATCAGACCGCCAACTAGAGGCTGATCTGACCGCCTAGGACCGTTAGCCCTAGGCGGTCAGATTGCGCCTAGCCGATCTGACCGTGGCCCCAATGCCAGTCAAATCGCTGGTAGGAGAATGCAATAAAATTCTTTTGCAAACTCTCAAAAATCAAACCCAAATATGTAAATTCTCCAAAACTAAAATTCAATTACCCATCACAACGATCAGGTGACCTCAATGGTCTGACAATTTCCCCTTGATGAGTATATTGATAAACACAAAAAAAGCAAGAAATTGAGTTTGTTTTTTAAAAGAAAACTAGGAAATTGCAAAAGACACACATGATCTATTTGAAAGAGAAAGAAGATCTCATGAATACGATGGCAAAGTGTGGAATGGAGCAAACATCAAGAAAGAACAAGTATTCACAAAAGCTTGTTTGTGGTTCAAAGAAAAGGGCAATTGCTCACTGTGACTATTTTTATAGCAAGAAAAAGAATAAAAAAATACAAAAGAGAGTTAATGATATGTAGTGAATCTCTCCTTGCTTAACTATCTCATTTTATCATTTTAAGTTCCAATTGGCAAGTTTTACAACTAATACCACTTATATCACAAAAAAATGCATATTATCCCCCTTTATGCAATATTTCATCTCTTAATGCCCTTTTTCTCAATTGTTCTTCCCCTTTTGACAATATAGACATTAAAAACTAAAGATCCCCTCAACATATGCATGGCACTACTTGGAGCATAAGAAGCATAAGAAAAAGTATGTATGCATGCATGAAAATGTAAAATCTAAAAGTTTCTAATTTTTTTAAAACTTTATGAGGCGTAGGAGAGGATGGCCCCTTTTTTAGCTTATTACTTATCTCGAACAAACAAATGGGCCGGCTTCTCCACCGCTGTTTCGAAGTAGTTTATTGGAACATCCTTTTCGAAACGGCTTATTGGCATTCAGTTCGTTCATATAAGCGCTTGTGTTAGAGCTAAAAGTCATTAACCGTAGCTGGAAAAAACACACCCGATATGTTCTATACCTTCGAAAATTTTCAAGATCAATCCCAATCGCATGAGATACAAAAAGATTTTGCTGACTAAGTATTCATTTTTTGTACTTATAAATGTGATTGAGTTTGATCTCAAAAATTTCCGGAGATATCGAATGTACCTTTATCTACATCTCATTTTTTTGTGAGAATTTATGAAAACTTCTAGTATGTTTTCCATAGAATCATCACCCATTCGCATTTTCACTTGATACGCTGCCTAGAGGTTATGTTACCGTGCTCTATCGTAGGCATAAACTGCATTTGAGGACCACAGTTGATCCTATCTACGGTTGCTCAGTTGATGCGCCCACAAGAGCACGACATTGTACAGTGTACAGTTACCATGCCTGGCCCTGCAATTTGTAACCACCTCCTTTTGCTCCTAACTAGCTAGACCTTAGGCTGCTGGTTGCGAGCTACTATATTTATAAATAGGATTTGCAATCTTTGCCATAAATAAGATGTTAATGTAAGTATGTGACACGAACCATCCCACTGAAAATGGAATGCCTTCATCGCCAAAAAAAAAGGAAAAAAAAGGAAAAGAGAAGAAAAATCAAGTGCTCGAAAAATGACGAGGAGATTCGAAATTACCACGGGAAACTCATACATATTCAGTTCTCGTCTGCCCACGCCTCATGTCACACAAATCTAGCTTATTTTTTCATAAGATCGGGGCGAACCTATATGCTTTATAGTTGTTCAACTGAACATCTAAAATTTTGACAAAAAATTTAATGTATACTAGGTATAATATATATGTATATTCACTACTACAAAAAGCTAATACTAGACGCCTAAGTATAGACAATTTACCGAAACCGTCAGTATTAAATACAATCACATATGGTTCAGGTTTAGAGACCGTCTGTGTTACTGCTAGCACTAAAAACTATCTGTGAAGAGTTAATATCACAGACGGTTTATAGTGAACACCGTCTGAGAAGTATCGGTTCACGGTGAACACCATCTGAGAAGTATCACATACGGTTCTTAATACTAGACGTCACCGATCCGTGGCATCTCCCCTGGATCCCGATTTCACATGTCCATTTTCTCCGCATCAAACGATAGGCACCGGTCTTTCCTACCTTTCACACCTTATTAATCCCTTGAGATGCAGGCCTCGCCATTCTCCTCTTCTCCCTTTCCCACCTTGCACGACGTCGAGGGCCTCGAGATGCATGCCGACGACAGGGGCTGGCTCGCTGTGCCCCCTGAGCCGAACATCCTCACCATCAAGACTGGCGATCTACTCACGGTACGTACAAGCCCCATCCATCCTTTCTTCCCTTCTCTCTGAAGGTTATCAAGAAGAAGAGACAATTACTATAGCCTGTGAATGTGATTGCAGGCCGTGATGAACGGGAGGGTGCCATCCTGCATGCACCATGTCAGGATGTCGAGCAAGCGCAAGCGTTATTGTCTTGTCCATCCCCAATGGAGGCGGCGTGCTTCGCACTTTTGATGACCCTCTACTGTACGGTCCCTACAGCATCGACGAGTACATAAAGTTCTAGTTCACGGTGTTTCTGCTGTGGTCGATTTGCGGTGGTCGTTCTGCCATGCTCGATCTTCAGTGGTCGTTCTGCCGTGGTCGATTTGCTGTAGTCATTCTGCCATGGTCGCTTTACCGTGGTCATTCTACGGTGATCGTTCCGCCATGGTCGTTCTGCAGTGATCATTCTACCGTGGTCATTTTTTCTTGGTTGATTTGCCGTGGTTGATCGGTCATGGTGAAGTTCCAGTTCACGGAGCAATGGCGCAAATCTGATGATCCATTGAAGGCATTCGTGGAGTAGAAAAAAAGATGAGAAAATGGAAAGATAAAAAATCATCAGTACAAATATCATAGACGGTTCTTATTAAAAATAGTATGTGATAATTGCAGACATCACAGACGATTTTTAATCCAAACCATCTGTGATGACCAACATATCACAGATGGTTTCTACTACAAACCATCTGTGATAGTCAACTATCACAGATGACTATCACAGATGCTTAAGTGTTAATAACCATCTGTGATAGTAAGTATCACAAACAGTTCAAAAACCATCGGTGATGACCTAATGCCATTACTGACCCATAAACTCAAACAGCTCACCAAACCGTCTATGATAACCTTTTCTATAGTAGTGATTCTTTGTTAGGCTAGATTCATCATATTTGTACCATATCAGCTCAATTTCACCCCACTTCTCTAACTTCCCCTCGATCCACGTGAGCGGCGAGCCCATCTCGCACCCTATCTAGTTGGCCCAATTCATGTTGGCTCATTCGACTATCCCCAAACCTAATCACCTAACCTTCCTATTCTCTCTTTGTGCATGTGGGTCGACTCACTCAACAACTCGAGCGCTCGGCCACACACACGGTTCAAATAGGCGACAAGCGGCCAGCGGGCAAGCGAAGATAGGGCAGTCGACGGTGCGTGCATGGCAAGCAGGGGTGGCTGGGGGCGGTAAGCGCTGAGGGCCAAGGAGGCAGTAGCCAGCGACGCGAGCCCACACCTTGTAGACGGCAATAGCCAACATGGCGGTAGCCTAGCCTATGAGGTTGAAGATGGGCCGAAGCGCGAAGGGGAGGGGCGTGGTTGCATGCACAAGGCTAGGGCTGGCCAAGTGCCACCAGCGATGCCAAAACTATCATAGGTGAATCTCAAATCCCCAATTTTAGTTTTTAGAGCTTTGAAAAATGTAGAAATATGTTGATTTTAAAATAAAGAAGAAGCTTCAACGCAATTGCAAGTAGGCAGTGCTAGGATTGAAAGCGCTGAGGGCCAAGGAAGCAGCAGCTAGCGGCACGAGCCCACACCATGTAGATTGCAATAGCCAACATGGCGGTAGCCTAGCCTAGGAGGTTGAAGATGGGCTGAAGCATGGAAGGGAGGGGGCGCGGTAGCATGCGCAAGGCTAGGGTCGACCGAGTGTGTCAAGACTCGAATATGCAAATCCGAACTCTCCTGTGTATTCCGCACCAGTCCTGGATCACGCTAGTGCACACAGTATAAATAAAGATGAAATATCTCAAGGACAGAATTGATGCATCTTCTATTTCAACTTGCACACTTCATTGCTGATATGTGTAAAGATGAAAGGTTTAGAAAAGTAAACAATCTTTCTGAACTTTCTATTATGTTTGTTGAAACAAAGAAGAATATCAATTACACAATTGTTTGCAAGCTTATCAAATTAGTGCTAATTCTTCCTGTAACAACTACTAGTGTTGAGAGAGTGTTTTCTTCAATGAATTACGTGAAGAATAAGCTAAGAAATAGAATGAGGGAGCAGTATTTGAATGATTGCTTGGTTACATTTTTTGAGCTAGAATTTCTTTCTACAAGGATGATGACATTATATCTCGCTTCCAAGGCATGAAGCATTGTCGTGTTAATATTTAGTTCTTAATTATTTTGTAATTTTTGTATTATTTTAGTTGTTGTCTGTAGTACAAATAATTGTACTTTAATTTTTACTATTGTGGACCTTTATATTTTCTATTGAGCAATATTTTTGTAACTTTGAATACCCATTCTAAAATTTTTGGGACCGCCATTGAGCTGTGTGGTGTATGTGCTCGTACGTACTTGGAGTTGGGACGCTTGATATAGAGGGTTCTTGTTCGTGGCTCTCTAAACTCCAAAATTACAAACTCTTGAAAATCAAACTTAAACTCCGTAAACTTTTTAAACCAAAACTCAATTACTCATTATAATCATAAGGGACCTCACATGGTCTCACAATCTCCCTCTTGATGAGTATATTGATAAACACAAAAAAGACAATAAATTGAGTTTGTTTTTGAAAACAAAAGTAAGAAATTGAAAAAACCACAATGGTCTATTTGGAAGAGAAAGAAAAGCTTATGACTATATTAGCAAAGTGTGAAATAGAGAAAATATCAAGAAAGAACAAGTGTTCCACAAAAGCTCTAAATCACACTTAAAACTTTACAAAAGCTTACTTATGGTCTAAAGAAAAGAGCAATTGCTCACGATGATCATTTTTATAGCAAGAAAGAGGGAACTTGTTGGCTATTATATTGTGTTCTGTTGCCGCTTGCCTCTACCTTCTGCCTGAACTGCTGTGAAATGTGAACTTGTTGCATTGTGCTCTACTATAATGAAGGCCTTATTTGTATTGGCTTTTAAAAACTGATTTTCTATAGAAAATGTCTTTTCTACAGTACCTAGCTTTCAAACGGAGTGTCTTTTAAAGGAGGGGATCTACTAGTCGATTGTAATATATATTATAGTGATTTCATTTATATCATTCAAAATCACACGCTAGTATCTCTCTATAAGTTTCTCTACGAGATGTTACTATTCATAAGTCAAAACCAAAAGCCGAAGTTAAAAGCTAATATGAATGGGCCTGAAGTATGAACTATGGACTATGGAAGTATAGAACCATTGTATTTATATCTGCTAACTGTACAATGAAAGTATGGAACTATGAATATGAAGTATGAACTCTGAACCTACACTATAGGATTGTGATATTTTGTATAATTGATGAATTTATTATATTTAAAATAAAATATTTTATAGAATAATGATCCTACAATCCAATCTTGCTCGCAAGAAAATGATCCCAGGTGGGATCGCACTCCTGACGACATTGGCGGTGCTTGCTTCTCTAGATCGCCTGAGGCTAGACTGGAGCCTGGAGAGTGGAGAGATCTGGATCGGCTAGAGTGGATGATTATTGAGGCGGCGCTGGCCTCTAATGGTCTAACCTAACCCTAACCGTGGTACTGTGCCTGTGACCATGAGTCTGTGAGGCCGACTGACCGGTGTGGTGAGTCTTCGGCTCTTCGATCTTCGCTACATTATAGACTAGTTAGATAGACCACTGGTAGAGTGGCCTAGTGGGCAGTGGACTACTATTAACTACTGACTAGCAGTTATGGGGCTATGGGCTATGGCCAATGGGCAGGGTATCCGAACTAGATAATCATTAGATAGTTCGAATCCATATTCGTATTCGATGGATAGCGGCTTATCGTATCTGTATTCATTTTTGACAAAAAAATATATCCATATTCATTTTTTATCTGAGACTATCTGACAAAAATCCAAGTTAAAACATTCCATGTTCAAAAATTGTCTGGATAGGTCGGAAACTATTCGATCCGTTTTCACTCCTACCCTCACCTCCCACGAGCCAACACATGGGCCCTATGCCAAACGCTTCCCAAGCATCCCGAAACTTGTATGTGCTTAGGGGGCGTTTAGATTGACTTTTGTTGATGAATAATAATAGCTTGTAGAGATAGACACCTATGTGTAATTTTAACTGATATAAATGAAGTTACTATAGTGTGTAGTACAATCAACTAGTACACCCTGTTTTAAAAAAGACTTTGCTATAGAAAAAATATTTTCTATAAAAAAATAGTTTTTAGAAGTTATACGAACATGGCCACTAAATCATGGAGCCATCCATTTATCTCGGTGGTCCGTTCTACCTGTATATGTTCTTAGTCATGGAGCCATCCATCGCTTATCGTGCCAATCACGCCCAGATAGTCATTGCTTCTTCACGCGCACCGGCAGCCACGGCGCTCCGACAGCTGCCACTCACAAGTTCTCGTGAGGCCACCCCCTCCCTATTGCTGCAGCTCAGCTTCGCTGCCTAGCGCTGTCGACCCACTGGCAACCCAGTCTTCCCCAGTTGAGCCCGGCCCTGCAATTTGTAACCTTCTCCTTTTGCTCCTAAGAGCAACTCCAAGAGATTAGCCAAAAGAAGTATCTAAATTTAGTGATTTAGCTATTCTCTAAAATAAATTTCACCCAAAAACAAGACTACTCCAACAGGCTATCTAAACTAGAGGCGCGGTGGAGTCGCGTCTGCTGCTGGGAATGGGGCTAACGTGCGGGAAAGAAACGCCGACCGCGCCAAGAGGCTGGATGGTGAGCGAGGTAGGCTATCCAAAAATAGAGAGCGAAGGAGGAGGGATGGAGAGCTACTAAATTTGGAGAGTCATTTACAGAGTCTATTGGAGACGTTTTTTCTCAAATAATAGCCAAATTTACCTTTAAAAAATGATTTAGCTCTTCTCTTGGAGTTGCTCTAAGTAGCTAGACCTTAGGCTGCAGGTTGCATGGCACTATATTTATAGATAGGATTTGCATTCTTTGCCATGAATAAGATGTTGATGTAAGTATGTGACATGAACCGCCGCTCTGAAAATGGAATGCCTTCATCGCCAAAAAAAAAAACGGAAAGGAAAGGAAAGGGAAGAGAAGAAAATCAGGTGCTCTGAATATGACGAGAAGGAATCGAAATTACCACGGGAAGCTCATACATATTCAGTTCTCGTCTGCTCACTCCTCATGTCTCACAATTCTAGCTTAGTTTTTCGTAGGATTCCCACGGGATTTTACGGTTTCATGCAGGATTGGTGTGAAATTACAGCTTTCCAAACTGTGGTGTGCTCGTGCACACTTGGAGTTGGGACGCTTGATCGTAGAGGATCCTTGTGCGTGTGCCCCCACCCACTCCACGGCTATAAATACGCGTGCCTCCCCCGGTTGCGCTGCTGATCGTGCTCCTCAACAGCACACGCCATCCTATACATACACATCGTGGTTTGTTTGTCTCGTCTCATCGTGCGCAGCCTAGCTAGCTAGTGACGTCTCTCGGTCGAGACATGGCACCTAGCGCTAGCTGCGTTGCCGGCGCGGTGGCTGTGATCGCAGCGGCCATCACGGTTACCCTGGCCTCGGCGGCGGACGAGGCGGAGCCGCTGTCGTGCGCGCAGCGTCCGGTGGTGTTCGCGTTCGGGGACTCGAACACGGACACGGGCGGCGTCGCGGCGGCGATGGGGAACTACTACCCGCTGCCCGAGGGCCGCGCGTTCTTCCACCACGCCACCGGCCGCCTATGCGACGGCCGCCTCGTCGTCGACTACCTCTGTGAGTGCATGCATATATGTCCCGCGCGTGCTGCTGCGCGCCGTATCACGATGCGTACGGAGCGTGTGGTTGGTCGTACGTGCGGACGGACGGCGAGACGCGCGGGCGACGAGCAGAATTGAGGGAGCTAGCTGGGTTGGGTGGAACCGGCGGGCCGGCGCGCGTGCTCGTGGGCGGTAGGCGCGCGGGTGCAACGGGTTGGCGTTTCATGGCGTCGGCACCGTCGCGTGCGCTGGACCTCGTCCCGTGGGCGAAATTTTTGTTTCTTTCCTCGGAACGTGAACGCCCGTGGTAGCACAGAACAGATCATTGGACGATGGACAGCAACGCTCACGAACAAGATGGGAAACAGTTGTTGCTAACACTGTGCTCCATTCTTGCCCACCTAGATCATATCTGGGCTCCGTCCTAAACAGCGATGACTCTGGTTTTCGAAAGCTAAAAGCCATTTAGAACACATTAACTTCTTAATGTGGTTTCTCTCTTTTTCCTTTTTTTTCTTTGTAGAGATATAACGGTGTTTTTATTTTTCCTATTTTTTATTTTCCTTTTGTTGAATACCTTAGAAAAACTAACTACTGTTATAGTACTATTTTAGCTAAAAAGTCACAACCAAAAATTAAAACCACAACACTTTGGAACATGGCCTTACTTTTGCGATGCTCTCGTCGTGTTCCTTTCTCGAGAACATTCTATTGTCATTTTCAATTTCTCCCTTACGCACCGGTGCCGGATGCTCTTTCCACTCAATTCAGGGGATGATCAGGCTCTGTTTGTATGAGCTTCTAAAAACTGTTTTTCTACAATAAATGAGTCAAAATCGTTTGTAAGTATCTCTCTATAAATTGTTACTATTTATAAGTTAAAATCAAAAGATAATATGAGATGACATTACATTGTTGGTGGTGCAACCCTTGAAAGGTATGGTTAGTGCGCAGTAGCAACTAGAACCAACATAAATCGGTGGCGGCTGATTGTGACGCTACCAAGTGGGCACAATCTATCTCAAGGACATGAGAGTGCTCAAAACCTGTCCTACCTCCGGTCTCTATCCAGTTTTCCGAAAAGTATAATACATATAATTCACACTAAATTCAACTCAGTCCACTTTTATGCAAGTTTAGTCTAAAAATAACACTGAACAACAGGGTAACCGACAGTAACTGGCCGATCACCATCGAGACGGCAGTTCGTTTCCTGTGCAGGGGCGGCTGTCGAACGTTGCTGTTGCACCCCTACGCCGGCCAAAGGACCGACCTGCCGCCTCCTGCTGTGGCCATCAATTTTCTGTTGAGTTTGGGTGCCGTGTAGGCACAGGGAGACGTCAGTGGTTCACTCGTGCGACGTCCTTGTTCTTCTTTTAGGTGATGTAGCGAGGCACTGTTCCAAGTGTTGGTTGCAACCTTCGTTTGGTAGCCTTGCTCTCTTCTCCCCTGCATCCTGCATCTCGTAGTACTTGCTACATTTACAGCTGCTCCCCTGCGATCTGCACCTTGTCTTGCCGTACTTGTTACCTTTCTATGCGTGATGCGTGCCTCTTTGTGTCTGTGTGTGTGACCGAACCAACAAACAGGTGAGAGCCTGAACATGAGCTACCTGAGCCCGTACCTGGAGGCGCTGGGCTCCGACTTCAGCAACGGCGCCAACTTCGCCATCTCCGGCTCGGCCACCATGCCGCGGGACAGGCCCTTCGCGCTGCACGTCCAGGTGCAGCAGTTCCTCCACTTCAAGCAACGCTCGCTCGAGCTCATCAGCCGGGGTGAAGGCGCCCCGGTCGACGAGGAAGGTTTCGGGAACGCGCTGTACCTGGTCGACATTGGGCAGAACGATCTGGCCGGTGCGTTCTCTAACAGGATGCCCTACGACGACGTGATCAATCAGAGCATTCCAGCCATACTCTCAGAGATAAGGGATGCTATTCTGGTACCAGAGACTGCGCGGTTGTTTATACATTGTGCTGATTCTGAGTTTCTGACTCAGTTGTTCGTTCCAAATCCAATGCTATGCTGCCGTCTACGTATGCAGACCTTGTACTTCAATGGCGCTAAGAACTTTTGGGTGCACGGCACCGGCCCCCTGGGCTGCCTGCCTCAGAAGCTCGCTGAGCCAAGGGCCAACGACAGCGACCTCGACTACAGCGGCTGCCTCAAAACCCTCAACGGCGCCTCCAACGAGTTCAACAACCAGCTCTGCTCCATCTGCGACCAGCTGAGCTCGCGGCTGAAAGGCGCCACGATCGTCTACACCGACGTCCTGTCCATCAAGTACGAGCTGATCGCCAACCACACCGGCTACGGTGAGTGCAGTTCCAGCCACTTCAATGGCCTCCTGATGACGACGCTTCGTTGCCACAACGTTTCCATCTTCTTCTGATCGACGTGTTGTTGTAGGGTTCGAGGAGCCGCTGATGGCGTGCTGTGGCCACGGCGGGCCGCCTTACAACTACGACTTCAAGGTGAGCTGCCTCGGCCCCGGCTACCGGGTGTGCGAGGACGGCTCCAAGTTCGTCAGCTGGGACGGCGTGCACTACACCGACGCCGCCAACGCCGTCGTCGCCGCCAAGATCCTCTCCACCGAGTTCTCCAGGCCCAAGCTGCCCTTCGGCTACTTCTGCAAGGCATGATCGATGCTATGTACGCAGTAGAACACAAGAAGCGTCAAATTAAAAGCGATTCGAGTTAGAGAGGACTCGATCTGTCTGTGTACTGCGTGCCACGGCGTGTTGCTGCAATTGGGATCCATAGGCTGTGCCTTTGTCTGGCTTCCATTGAATGAATGAATTTGTCAAGAAGATAACATGTCCTTGAGATCAGTGGCGGATCCAGGAAAATTTTTTGGAGGGGCTGAAGTACCTTCAGCTCGACCTCAGCCCCTTCTACATTATACATCTATGGCTAAATATTTAGGGGGGGCTCCAAGGGTCCGGTAGCGGTAGGGGGGGCTCGAGCCCCCCCGCTGGATCCGCCCCTGCTTGAGATAGGTTTCGAAATTTCAGAGATCAGCAGGAGTAAACTTCTGGCTACCGAAGTGTGTTTGTAACCAAATAAAACAAAATAAAACACAAGACTGGACCTATTGCGCGTAATAAAAATCTGAAACAAAATAGCATTTGCAGGGTATCCAAAAGTTTGAGATGCGTCTCGCAAAATAAAACAGAGCGCGAGAGCAGGGGATCACTTGAGCACATGGTGGTGTTGGGTTGATCTCGGCTAACCAACTCCGAGATTTCAGGGAGAAAACGCCTCCACTCGCGCCATGATCGGAAGCGCTACCAACTGCTTTGGTTTCGGTCCCAGTCACCTTGCGCCATATAAAAACAGAGGGTTTCGGCAAGGCTAGTTTACGAGGTTTGCTAGGCCACAAAACCCTAACAGACCCGATCACTCAGAGCGCAAAGGTGAACGAAGGCCGGGCCTCCTCCGTCCCCATCCACGGCAACAACCACAACTCCGGCCGGCCACCTCTGCTTCACCGAGCGCCGACCATAACCCCCATGGCCTCTCCGACTTCAGGTATGTAAACTACGCTTCCGCTCTAAGGATTTCTACTAGGTGTTCATGTTTTGATCTAGGGTTAAGCCAAATGATTCATGTTTAGACTTAGATTAATTTAGCATTTGGTATCAGAGCCACCCTAGCTCATCATGAACCCTAATTAATCTAACCGAACTCGGATTCATCAATTAAATTTGGGCCGGCAGTCGTTCTCGGCCGTTCGATCAAAATCTGACGGCGTGCGCGCATGCGTGATTTCGGCCGTGCAATGAGATCCGACGACGCGGGTGAGCGGGTGTTTTTAGGCCGTGTGTTCGGCCGTTGGATCCAGATCGGATGGCGCGCGCAAGTGGTTTGGGTCGCACGCGTTCTCCTGGGCCGCGCGCGCGTGTGCATTCTCTGGGCTGCGTTGGTGTTGTTGGGCCGCGCAGGAATTTTGGACCGCACGGGTGTTTTCGGGCGCATATTTTTTGTTGGGCCGTCCGCATTTTGGGCTGTGCGCGGGTGTTTTCGGCCGGCGATTTTTTGGGCCATTAGGATTTTTCGGCTATGCGCAATTTTTATGGGCCCGTGCAGGAGATTTTTTGGCTATGTGATTTTTGGGCCGCCTGGATGTTTTTGGGCTGTTTTCCTTTGGGGTCGGCTGCAACAGTGTTATTTTCTTTTTCTTTTTTCAGTACATTTTCTTTTGTTTTAGTCTACCTTTTGTGCACTGTTTTAATTATTTTTAGTGGCCCAAATTACGATGTGTCATTACCATATTATCATGTTTTATCTTTGATTAAAATTGAACCAACGAAATATTTTAATTAGAGATTTTATGTTTTATTTTGGCATTATGTATGCACATGACTACATTCTAACCAACGTTGTTTGTAATCATGTGTCGCCATATAAATTGTTAAGTTCTTTTTCATTTTCTGCCCAACGGTGATATGAATTAGAACTATAGTTTTTGCATGTTATTAATCAGACCAACATAGGGTTAATTACATGCAATAATATCTTTATGTTATTTCTGATTTCTGCCATGTATTTTGATATTCAGCAATAAATGCTTCAAATGTTGCCGCCACAATTAACAATATTGAGCAGCTCACGGGGAGCAATTTTCCCACATGGAAAGAAAGAATTTATGTTGTCCTTAGAGTTTTGGACTTTGATTACGCTTTAAGGGTAACCGCTCCTGTTCCCCCTACCGAAGGTGTGGAAAATTATGATGAGAAAAAAAAGAAAACTTATGAAGCTAATGCTGAAAAATGGGAGCGGTCTAACCGTTTATCACTAATGATTATGAAGACCTCTATTTCAGTTGGGATCAGGGGAGCAATCCCCGATTCTGAAAATGCTAAGGAGTACTTGGCTTCAATAGAGGAGAAATTTAAAGGATCCAGAGGCTCTTAACCACTAAATATGATGGGTCCGGCAGTATAAGAGAACATATCATGATGATGACTGATATGGTAGAAAAGCTCAAGGGCATGGACATGGAGATATCTGATGGTTTCCTAGTCCATTTTATCATGACTTCTCTTCCTTCTGAGTACACGGCATTTAAGTTTAATTACAATACTTAGAAAGAAAAATGAAGCATGAGCGATTTAATCGCCATGTGTGTCCAGGAGGAAGAAAGAATAAGGACAGAAAAGAGGGATTTTTCGCTTCAAGTTGGTGGCTGTAACAAAAGGAAGTTCCAAGGGGACTTCAAATCTAAGAAAAAACTGCAGTTCTCCCCTAATTTAGATAAGTCGGGGCCTAAAGTGCACAATGCACCTAAGCCCCATGTTGCTCCCGCTGAAGCATCTAAAGGGGGGAATGTCATTTCTGCAAGCAACCAGGGCATTTCCAGAAGGATTGTGTTAGTTTTCTAAAGTGGCTCGCCAAAAAGGGTAATGATACAATAACATTCATTGATGAAACTCTTTTTGATGATTTCTCTCTTAATTCTTGGTGGATTGACTCAGGTGCAACTGTGCACGTTACCAACTCTTTACAGGGATTCCTTACCACGAAAACACTAAGAAAGGGGGAGCGAAGTCTTAGAGTCGCGGATGGAAAGGAAGCCGAAGTAGAATCAGTTGGATCTATTTCATTAGTCTTAGATAGCGGCTTCATGCTTCGTCTTAATAATGTAGTTTATGTTCTTTCCATCAAGAGGAATTTGATTTCGGTTTCTTTATTGGACGATGATGGTTTCAAATGTATTTTTGGTGACAATAAATGTATTATTACGTTTAATTCAAATAATATTGGTATTGCCTTTAGACAAGACAAGCTCTATATGCTTTCCCTTGATGAATCTCCTGTATCTTTGAATGTGTGTGATGCTAAGCGTAAAAAGAATGACAAGACTTCTTCGAAATTGTGGCACTGTCGTTTAGGCCACATTTCAAGGGGGAGAATGGAGCGTCTCATTAAAGAAGAAATTCTCCACCCATTAGATTTCTCTGACTCAGACCACTGCATTGATTGCATTAAAGGAAAATATGTAAAACAAATAAAGAAGGGAGCTAGTCGCAGCACAGGGCTCTTAGAATTAATTCATACTGATATTTGTGGTCCTTTTTCTGTAACATCAGTGGATGGTTTTGATTCATTCATCACATTCACTGATGATTTCTCCCGTTATGGTTATATTTTTCCCATTAAAAACCGTTCTGAGTCACTTGACAAATTTAAGATATTTAAGGCTGAAGTTGAAAATTAGCACAACCTAAGAATTAAAGTGGTAAGATCGGATCGTGGGGGAGAATATTATGGAAGACATGCCTCTTATGGGCAAATTCTTGGCCCTTTCGCTAAGTTCCTTAAGGAAAATGGCATCGTTGCCCAATATTCTATGCCGGGTGAACCTTAACAAAATGGGGTAGCTGAGAGACGCGACCGTACACTTATAGATATGGTACGGAGCATGCTTAGCCATTCTAGTTTACCAATTGGCTTGTGGATGGAAGCACTAAAGACAGCCGCACATATTCTTAATCGGGTTTCTAGTAAATCAGTACCTAAAACACCTTATGAATTATGGACTGGGAGGAAACTGAGTATGAAATATTTACGAGTGTGGGGTTGTAGTGCTGAAGCTAAGATATTTAATCCACATATTGGGAAATTAGACCCTAAGACAATAAGTTGCCATTTTATTGAGTACCCTAAGAGATCCAAAGGGTATCGTTTTTATTGTCCTGATAGGATAACTAAGTTTGTAGAAACAAGGCACGCTGTGTTCTTAAAGAATAACGAGGACCTGAAGCTCAGAAAAATAGATCTTAAGGAGAAGCGGGTTTATGTTCCTTCACCGCTCACCCCAGAGACCTTTATTCCTATGCCTCAGGTGATTGCACCTCCAGTAGAGAATACTGTTGTTGCACCCATTGTTGAGGTCTCTGAAATTCCTAATGTTACACCTAATGATGAGCCTCAGCAGTCTCCTATAATAAATAATGAATCTATTAGAAGATCACAGCGGGAGAGAAGATTTACCATCCCAAATGATTATGTTTTTTATATGAATGAGGATATTAATGATATAGGGAAGGTAGATGATCCCACCTCTTATAAGGAGGCCATGATGAGTGAACATTCTTCTAAATGACTTGATGCCATGAAGGATGAACTAAAGTCTATGAGCACTAATGATGTATGGAACTTAGTAGAAATTCCCGACGAAGTCAAAACAGTAGGCTGTAAATGGGTCTACAAAACCAAACATGACTCTAAGGGAAATATCGAAAGGTTCAAAGCAGGGCTTGTAGCAAAAGGCTTCTCACAAAGAGAGGGGATTGACTATAATGACACCTTTTCTCTTGTCTCAACTAAAGATTCATTCAGAATTGTTATGGCACTTGTAGCTCATTATGATTTAGAGCTGCATCAGATGAATGTTAAGACGGCATTTCTTAATGGCAACTTGCAAGAGAATATTTACATGGCTCAACCGGAAGGTTTTGTCGTGGAAGGCAAGGAGCACATGGGATGTCGGCTTAAGAAATCCATTTATGGTTTAAAACAAGCGTCGAGACAGTGGTACCTCAAATTCGATAAGATCATAAGGAGTTTTGGTTTTAAAGAAAATGAAGTTGATAACTGCATATATGTTAAGTCAAGGGCAGTAAATTCACCATCTTAGTACTTTATGTGGATGATATCTTATTGGCTAGCAGCGATAAGGATATGCTATTTGAGACTAAGATATTTCTTTCATCTAATTTTGATATGAAGGATCTTGGTGATGCCTCTTATGTTCTTGGCATTGAGATTTACCGAGATAGGTCCAAAGAAATATTAGGTTTATCTCAGAAGGCATACATTGACAGAGTACTAAAAAGATACAATATGCATAAGTGCTCTGGCTCGCCTGCTCCTATTGTTAAGGGCGATAAGTTTGGGACATTTCAATGTCCAAGGAACCAATATGAAACTGATCAGATGAAGTCGGTTTCTTATACTTCAGCTGTTGGAAGCATTATGTATGCTCAAGTATGCACGCGCCTTGATTTAGCTTTTGTAACCGGGATGCTTGGCAGATATCAGTCAAATCCAGGACTGGACCGCTGGAAAGCCATTAAGAAAGCTTTGCGCTATATGCAAACTACTAAGCATTTCATACTCACATATAAGAATTCTGATAGCCTTGAAGTTGTTGGTTATTCAGATTCAGATTTTGCGGGATGTGTTGATACTAAGAAATTCACGTCAGGTTATATCTTCACACTCGCTGGAAGAGCTATCTCGTGGAAAAGCTCAAAACAAACCCTTACGGCATCTTCAACGATGCAAGCTGAGTTTGTGGCATGTTATGAGGCTACCGGACAGGCTGTATGGCTTAAGAACTTTATTCCAGGACTTAGAGTGGTAGACAATATCTCTAAACCACTCACCTTATACTGCGATAACGAATCCGCGGTCTTTTATGCAAATAACAACAAGTCAAATGGTGCTGCCAAACACATTGACATTAAGTATCATGTTGTGAAAGATAAAATCCAGGATCAAACCATTAATATCAAGCATATTAGTACTAAGTTAATGCTTGCGGATCTGTTTACTAAAGTCTTACCACCCAATATCTTTCGTGATCATGTTGCCGGCATGGGTTTATTGGAAAGCCTCTGATTCTGGATAAAAGGACCTTAAAGCAAATCAACTCCCATTAAGTATAATGAATATCAATTTCAAGATAAGATAGTACACTATAGGTACTGGGGTTGTATGACACTTCATTGGCCATGCAACACATTGCTTTGGTATGCTGTTTTATCAAGAATGGGCTTATGATGTTAGCCTTACGATCAAAGGGGAAAATGTTGGGTTGATCTCAGCTAACCAACTCCGAGATTTCAAGGAGGAAACGTCTCCACTCGTGCCATGATCGGAAGCGCTACCAACCGCTTTGGTTTCGGTCCCGGTCACCTTGCGCCATATAAAAACAGAGGGTTTCGGCAGGGCTAGTTTATGAGGTTTGCTAGGCCACAAAACCCTAACAGACCCGATCACTCAGAGCGCAAAGGTGAACGAAGGCCGGGCCTCCTCCGTCCCCATCCACGGCAACAACCACAACTCCGGCCGGCCACCTCTGCTTCACCGAGCGCCGACCACAACCCCCATGGCCTCTCCGACTTTGGGTATGTAAATTATGCTTCCGCTCTAAGGATTTCTATTAGGTGTTCATGTTTTGATCTAGGGTTAAGCCTAATGATTCATGTTTAGACTTAGATTAATTTAGCAGGTGGCTTTTTAATAGAAATCGAAACTCTGAACAGTCAATACACTGAATGACACATACAAATTTGAACAGTGTACCTACGAGTTGCCAGAGCGAGTCTATATATTTTGGGTGCCAGTTTGCCTTGTCGATCAGCTCCCAATGGCATATCTTGAGATGTCAAGAAACTTCAACTCTAGGAAATTTGCTAAACAAATGCTTCTTGCTGAGAAAATTTACGTAAGCGTGGGAGTAGGAGTCACTAGGAATGCGATTGCGAACTCAAGTAAGAACTACTTTATTTTTGGGGGAAAAAACTCAAGTAAGAAGAACTTCTCGAGTTTGAGGCATGGCACCTTTGCGGCTTTTGCCTGTAGTGTGCATGGCCTAGTTTACATCTAAATTTTAGTTTGTGGTTAGCGTTATTTCCATCCACAGATCTGAGTAAATCTTCACTGCTGATCATCATCTTGATGGAGATGCTTCCACCATGCCGTGGTGCTGCTCCCATAGGTTCCATTGTTGAAATGTTGTATTCAGTTTGGAGTTTTGTCTGCTTGACTGGTGATTGCAAGAAGGTGACTTCACTATCTTCTTACGCTCTAATCGCAGGATCTAAATGGGGCCATGTCATTGGTAAAGTCAACTTTGGTTGACTGGTTAGTGAGGCTGTTCTGTCAAGATTGTACCAATTAGGTGATCGACTGTCTGGATTTCATCTTCTTTTGTTCGACAACATCAACCCGGACAAATTTGTAGAGAAACCAGCGACACCGTACTGCATGTACTCCTGCGTCGGTCCTGCCAATGCGATTTATGAAATGGATATGTTGGGGGTGCAACGCCAAAGCTAAAGGGAGTCTAGGTGGCGTTTGGCCTTTTTTATCCTAGAACAAATTTCATCTGTAAAAAAAATATAACTTGGCCATTCATAAGATGTAATCTCAACCTTCCACCTTAATGCCTCCATGTTAGGAACATTGTTCATTTAACTCATTTATTTTGCCAATGCAGTGGTATGCTCACGGAGTAAAATGAAAGAGGCATGCATATGGGTAACCAATAAGGTCTTGTTGCATCGGTGATTCAGTTGTAGAAAGAGCAACCACGAGTCTACAAGGGTGGGTTGTCATCAATTAGTATTTGCATGTATCAGAAACATTACCCATTTAATTTTTCAAAAGATTAGCACTATCTTTGGCAAGGTTCTAGCATCGTCGCTTTCTGTTACAAGTCGGCTGCTGCCTATCACATTGTTTAGAGCATTAGCATGATTACTGTTTAGACTGTACTAGTGCCATATTAGTTCTTATCCTTTTATCTTAGTTTGTTACCTGGCTTCAATAAGCGTGATCTGAATGAAAAGTTAAGCGCCCACAGATTGAACAATCGATGCACTGAATTATACGACTATAATGTATTGGACTGCTTTTCCAGGGATTGCTTTTGCAATAAATGGCACATGGAAATTGAAGAGTGTAGGATCGATTCACACTAAGATAGGCAATCAGAGGGGGGGTGAATGATTGCAGAAGCTAAAAATAAATTTTAAGACTCTCCCCTAAACACAAAACCTATTTAAGCCTCATTTAATAATTCTGGACAGAATAATGTATCCTTACTAAAATTGATCTCGATAAAAATCCGTAACTCCGATTAACCTCAAACTTTTTTAGAATAAACTAGAGACAGTTATTGAACTAACCCAACTAGAATTACGTCAATCGGAGCTCTAGATCTTGAGATATAAAATAAACAAGATCGCTGATGCAAATAGTGACGAAAATAAATTAAGCCCTAATTATGCAACTAAGCAAAATATGAGATCGCTTGCTGACCGATGGCTGAACAATGTCGTGCGCCGTGATCAAAAGATGCCATGCCAAAGAAAACGTTTGGCCACCCCAAAAGCCGTATATATATTTTTCTTCCACGGCTGCTCGGCACAACTCTTGCCATGCCACCGCATGCATATATATACACACACAGCCCAACTCCAACTAGGCCTTAAAATCCTAATCCAACTCCAACTAGGACTTAGAATCCTAATCCAACTAGGACTTAGAACCCTAATCCAACTCCAACTAGGACTTAGAACCCTAATCCAACTCCAACTAGGACTTCGAACCCTAATCCAACTCCAACTAGGACTTCGAACCCTAATCCAACTCCAACTAGGACTTCGAATCCTAATCCAACTCCAACTAGGACTTCGAATCCTAATCCAACTCCAACTAGACCTGGGCCTTTTTACCTCAACTAAACTTTTGGCCCACTAATTTTCAAGGGACCCGAAACCCTTCCTAACACAAAGTTTTTCACACTCACGACTTTTCTAACACGTCACGTGTCGAAGCCTCCGGATCGCACCTCCGTAGCTTCTCCACGTATCATCCACCTTCGATCTCCATGCGCTAAGCATGAGCCCGATCATCTCGTGACCTCCTTGACCGTCCGAACCTCAGATCTCCCATCCTAGTTCCGGTCCACCTCGTCACCGACCATGATCGCCTCCATGCTCAACTTCGCACATGCAAAGACCAAAGAACATTCTTCCGGCACAAGTTCGTCTCAACTTGGCCAACATCATCCGCACACACGCAACACAACTCGCATAACACCGCTAAACGAAATCACCAATTATTCATCATAACAAATTAACCATTGTCAATTATTCATCACCAAAATATCCTAAATCTAGCCACATGGTCTAACAAAGAGAGAGTATCTGCTAGTACTAATCATGTCATGACCTCCCTGCCCCCGTCTTCATAAGTTCATATTACTGCTGCTCAGTTTGCCTTGTCACTCAGCTCCCCATGGCATATCTTGAGATCTCGAGGACTTGAGCTCAAGGAAATTGGCTAGATAAATGCTTTTAGGCGAGAGAATTGACATAAGCGTGGGAGTGGGAGGCACAGGGAAATAGGGAATACACCCAAATGTTGCACCCTTTCGTAGTGATCCATGAATAGTGCTTTAAGGGTGCAGTACCCAGGAGAATTTGTTGTTTCGCCAAGACCATCGTGATTGATCCAGAGAGCCATATGATGCACATTTTAAGGAGAAACCTCCTGGCAATAGTCAGTGCTCGAGGCGAGCTACCGGAGTCACCAGAGCACCAATGCAGTGAGCATTCTCAGTGTTTGGAACCATTTCCGTTTCTCTGTTTTTGTTGTGCGTTGCCTGATGTTCTGAGTTTGAGGCGGCGAGTGAGAGCGCCGCAAACGCTTCATCGCTTGTTGTAATCTTTGTTTGACAGCCTTTCTGTCAATGCCTTGTTTGTACTCTTCCATATCGCAATAAAATTCTGCCAGGGTTCTTCCGCCGGCCTGGCAAAAAAAGAAAGAAAGAAAATGAGTACTAGAAATTAAATGTTAGGGGTGTCAAATCTTTCGACACATGGAATGCCATCAGGGAGAGAAGAGTGCTCTTGCTCAGCTGTGTCTTGAAGAAACTAAAACAACATCCTTTAGTGGTAGATATCTAAAGCAATTCTGCCCCCAAAAAAAAACTGAATAAATTTGCATATGTTAGCGCTGGAGGTGGAGGAGAGGAGGGTCTGTCTATCAGGAGGTTCGTTAACTATTTGGGCTGGTTCTGAGTTTGAAGGTGTTTATATCCAGGAAAATAAGTTTGCTCTCACGATAAAATTCTGATTCCGAACTTTTCTGATTTGCAGATATGTAATGAAGTTTTGTCATCGCAAAAAAATGTTTTGACTCAACTCGGACTTGTGGAACTACCAGTTAGAGCAGAAGATTTTCATGGAGTAACATGCAGGAAGATCCATTGCTAGAAAAAAAATTGATTTGTTTTTTAACTTGGGCAGATTGGTGAGAGCAATTTCCTAATACAATGGTAATGCCCCTTGCTAAAACTATTTCAGATTATATTCCTTGCTCTGTACCGATCCAAACTTCAATGCCAAACTGCTTCATTTTTAGATTTGAGAATTACTGGCTATTCATCCTGATTTTATGAAAATTGTAGAACAAGCTTGGCAAGCTACAGAAGTTACAGCTCGCTCAAGAAGTAATTCAGCTCCCTCAAGTAGTAATTCATCTCCTTTCAATCCATACATGACGTGATCTATATGTCTAATTAAGCACAAAATTAAGGTGTCTAGATTGAAGTAAGGTGGATCAACTGGATGAAAAATTAAGCACATGTAGACGGAACAATAATGCTGAACTAAAACAACATGACTACTTTTCCACGTGTTTAATTTGTAGGGAAGGGCACATACAAACTGAACAGAAAGTACATGTGTGTATTGATCATGTCATAGCCTTCTTGACCGACCCGCTCGAACAATCTTTTGCTTCTGTTTTTTGACTTCTATTTTTTTAATTTTGTATTTTTGGCTTTTTGTCTTTTTTTTGTCTCTTTTCCTTTTATTCTTTTGCATTGTCTTTGATGATATAACTTTTTTTATTTTTAAAAATTTTAATTTAATTACGTAGAAAAAGCTAACATCAGCTACAATATATTTTTAGCCGCTACAGTAAAAAAAGCCAAAAACCTGGGCTTATAAGTCATTTGGTGCACTACCTAATATCACTAATATCACCGGTACCGGTTGCCTCATTGCTCAAGCCTCATGTCATATGTTGAGATGCAAAGAAAATTGAGTTTGGGAAAATCAACCAGACAAATGACTTTGCCAAGAGAATGTATACAAGTGTGAGAGTGGGAGGCACCGGGAATGCGGCTATAAGCTTTGGTATGGACTATTCATGTTTTATGCATGATTAATTCTTTTATCTATTGTGTATGATTTTGATTTACTTCCTCATTAGTTGGCACTTACTACTATTTCTTAAAGAGCAAATTTGCTTAGTGCCATCGAAAAGTTCAACATGTTGAAAAATACCATCGCGGATCGGACACATGAGCCAATGCCATCGCTAAGGCCGAATTGCTTCGAAATACCACTGCCATGAGGGTTCCGTCCGTCGGCACCGTTAGGGTTGTGATCCGCTGCATCCAAAGCACAAAAATCCCGAATATGCCCCCAGGCCGCGGCAACAAAAGTGGCCCTAGCCTCCGAAACCCTAAAGCCCCTCGCACCATTTTTCCCTCTTTTCCCCTCCACCGTAGCGGCATTTCCCCTGCAGAGATCGAAACCCTAGAAACCCCTCCCCCTCGCCTGTGCGTGAGATGAGAGATGAGGTCTCGTATGACAAGCAAGCCCTACAAAGTCCCCGGTGGTGTGATATAGGGAGGCAACATGCCACCAGGATGCGGCACGGCATGTTGAGGTGGCGCCTCCACCGTCATCCGCCATGAAGGCCGGCACTCTTGCGACTACCTTGCCTGCAAAACCTCCTAAGGCGGCGAGTACACAGAGGCTCCTTAAAGGGGGGGTCATTTGAAGGCCGATGTTGGCTCAGCGATGTACTTCATGGAGAAAGTAGTCCAAATAAATGTTTCAGTCATGGACGTAGAGCCGATGTGGTGTGGAGAGAGATTGCTAGGCATGCCAAGTGAAGCTGCCATGTTGTCACAGGTAGCCTCATAGCCCAAGTGTTGTTGATAATCTCTGTCAGTAGTAGTCTACAGAAAATGCTCCAGAGAATCCCTGTCCATAGCAATCCATAGATAGTGCTCTTCAGAGTTCCTCTCAGTAGCAATCCATAACAATGAAGGATGAGACTATGTGGGAGTAGATGATGAGAGGATTTATGGCATCATTGGTATAGGTAGGCCTGTACCTGAGGTGCAAGCTGAGGTGCCACCAGATGTGGGGATGGAGGCTCCTGAGGTAGAGGTGCATGCCAATGTTGATTGTGAGGCATGTCTTGTTGACCATGAAAATCCAAGCATTCAAATTGGAACAGTGTTTTCTAATCAAATATCTTTTAAAAGAGCTCTTAGGCATTATGCAATATTGAATGAGTTTAAATTTGGTGTTGACTGTAGTGACAAGACTAAATTAGGAGCATCATGCACTAATCCTCATCGTGAGAGTTGGGAGGATCCATGCTTCCAGGCTTCAACATGGGCATTCATTTCAGGTTAGTTAATTTTTGGTGTTTTTTGTTGTTTGATTCTTGCATGCTCGTCCTGCTTCTAACATGTTTTCCATGTGGTGGCCAAGGTCATGGTACTTTGAGAGGATCATAAATGTACCTCAACAAACTTTGCTGGAAATAAGATGGCCTCATACCAGTGGGTTTTAACTCATGTCATAGACTGGTTGTGGACAACCCCACCCTTGGACCAAAGGAGCGGAAGAGGAGGATCAGGGATAAGTATCATGTGGATGTGTCATACTTCAATGTAGGGGCGAGTAAAGAGGCAGCTCTTGAATAGATTCAAGGGGCCTAGGGAAGCTTTGATAGGTTGTACAGCTTCAAAGGAGAGGTGGAGAAGAGATGTCTAGGGAGTATTATGGAGATTGGCTACAAGGTGAACAAAGAAAGGCACCAGTTTAGCAAGATCTTTATGTATCTAAAGCCTTGCATGGATGGCTTCTTGCAGGGATGCAGACCTATCTTGGCATAGACTCAACCTTCCTAACAGGCAAGTACAGAGGACAACTAGCATCTACTATAGCCATAGATGGGTACAACTGGATGTTTCCAATTGCCTATGGCATCTTCAATTCTGAGTCATCTGAAAGTTGGGAGTGGTTCCTTCAGAAGCTCAAGGTAAGCCATGTACTCATGCTCTTGCTGTCATTAGCTCAAGGAGAGATAAGGTTGGGAAATATGTCCATGACTTCTACTTTGTTGATATGTTCAAGATGCTTACAACCATATTATCAGGCCAATGCCAGGAAAAGCCATGTAGGCCAAAGGCACTCATGGGTTCAAGTTGCATCCTCTCACACTTAAGATGCCAGTAGGCAGGCCTAAGAATAAGAGGTACAAGGAGGGCAAGCCCTGGCAGAAAAGGCACAAATGCAAAAAGTGTGGACAGCTCAGCCATAGGCAGAAGACTTGCAAGGAGAATAAGCCTAAGGATGGTACAAATGTTGCAAAAGGCCCAAGCTGCAGTAAGAGGTAACATTTTCCATACTAAGCTCTTGTACTGCTATGTTTTGCAACATGTACTAAAAACTACTATGGTTTGTAGGAAGAGATCAACTCAGTGAACTACCACCAAGTCCAAGGGAGGCTCCAAAGCGGCTAGACCTACTGGAGCCAATGCTCCTCTTGCATTGTCGTCACCAAGGGCACCCACACTTCCTCATTCCTAGAGGTAAATTTCCCTACAATACCAGCTCCTTTTTGCTCTACAATTCATTACTAGCCTGACCAATTCATGTTGCAGTGAGGAGGCAACCATTGTAGAAGCTAATGCCACCAGCAACCCAGGTGTGCTTACAAAGAGCAGAAAGCAAGTTCTCGAAGCACAATCTACTGCTTTAGCTCTTAGAGGAAAGTAGTGATACAACCCTAGTATGACTGATCTGTTGTGTGTCATGTCTAGGCTATGTATGACTAATCTCTAGATGCTATGTTGTTTAGTGTAAGACTTGGTTATTCTGTACCGTCTAGTGCGATCTAAAAGTTGTACTTGATTATTGTGTTATTTTGAATAGTATGTTGCTGCTCTGTTGGTATTCTGAAAGTTGTGCTTGGATAGTATAAGTGATCTGTTGATTATTCTGGATAGTATGTTATTGAGCAATGGTTATTCTCTTATTCTGGATAGTATGCACATCAACACTATGGGTCAACACAACATAGCCAAACATACTATATTCCAACACGCAAATCACAACAACACTCACAGTACTACACCTTCTAAATAATGATTAGCACAAGAAATAAAACAACACACGATATTAAGTTTATTTTGCACTCCAATCTGTCAAAATGATGCCTCATCTCCACCATTTCCCTACCCCCAATTATTTTTTTGCTCACCCATTGTTTATCCCTTTCGTAGTTAAATATAGTTAGAAATTATTCCCAAGCCTTTGTAGTTAAGCAGTTTTGTTATTGAAACCAAAGATAGTTAGATTGTGTGAGTCCAATGTTACATTTCCATTCATTTCTTAAGGGCTGACATGTCACTACAAAACTTTGTTTGGATTGTTAGTTTCTAATTCCTCTTATCGTCATGGGTGGAGACAAGTGGGGTGTCGGGCATGCCCCGACACACCCAAAAAATTGCAGACAAGCATATCACATATATGTATTTATCAGTCGAATTGAGATATATATATGTGTACATCTTATACTCTTGGCAACTCAGCTCAGCCCATCTTGGTACACGGTATGACAGCAATCCATCTTAGTGAGAAGAGTGACACAACAAATAACAACACAATTGCGCATCGGCCATGTGCATGACTCTGACTTGCATCTCTTCTCTATCTTCGACGCGTGACTGAGTGACCAATGGCATCCATGTCTTGGGCTTCTCAGAGGTGGCTAACATCACAAGACGACATTGTGGCACCCGGTACCAGACCAATCAATGCACTAGCACAGGGCATGAACAGGTAGTCCTCTGTTTTTCGTTTGATTTTGGATTCGGAAATTAGGATTAGTAAAATGCGAAAGTTGATTGGGAATTTAAGTTGTTCTTCTTGTGATTTGTGAATGTAGAGTAATTTGATTACTTAAAATATGAAGAAGAATAAGGGCATTCTTTATTTCTTTCGAAATCGAGATGGAAAGACTTAAAAGAATTCATCTTCTTTATCACTAACACCATGTTTAATGCTGTGCATTTCTGATGGGAAAACTCAAGAAGGAAGAGGGACTCAAAGAAGTACGAATGAGTAGCCCCCTCTTCAGTGTTAATTGGTTTGATAAGTATAGTTGGATTGAATATAGTGTGAAATAAGATGTTATATTTTGATTTATTTGTTATTTGTTCAAGAATAAAACTATGGATGGTGATAGCTTTCTCTAAGGAGGTTTTAGAATTGAAATAGATGTGATGCACTTATGCATGAAATGTGCACATCCATTGAGAATTTTCTAGCTCTACCACTACTTATCGTGATTTGAGTGACCTGTGATTGTAATACTTGTGGTCAGTGCCTTTCCTATATGTAGAAAACTTGGTTGCACACTGAAGCTCTTCTTATGTTTTCTAGGTTTTGTTGCATTATTCATTGGAAGCTACTGGCCATGTAGGAGGGAGCTATGTAGAAGTTGTTAGTGTTGCTTCTTATGAACTCCTATGTTTTCATAAGCTAGTTATTTTTTTGCGAGGATATTAGTTAGTAGTTCATCCTAGATAAGTTATACACTGTGGCCTTTGGGACTAACAAAATGTTGAAATGTGTTTGTTGATGACTCTTGCCTTGAGTGACAATGTAATTGTATTTTGTGTTGCCATTCTCATTCAGTGTGATATAACGAGGTCTATACGTTCATGAAGACAAAAGGACACTTTGAATGATTGCCTTTGAAGTGAATGCATGAGTAACACTATTTTCTTTTCTTGTATGTGTTGCATATCTTCTTCATGCTTCTGTGGCGTTACATTATTACTGAGTTTACCAATAATTAGATTAGGGCCATTAGAGATGCTATCTAGAATGATATAAACTTTACCGGCATTGTTGGCCTAAAGTTTTTTTGTGATACATTCTCATGTAAAAACAAAAGAGAATGCACATAGTATTTGATTTTTCGTTGCAACACACGGACACATAAGTAATGGACAATATAGAGATGAAAACATAGATGAAATATAGTGGATTTTCAAAAACCAAATTTGAACATGAGCCCACACCCACCCCTAAAACCAGTTGAGAAAGTTTACCCTCGTGATATAGAACCATACGTTTCATTGTTGTAGTTTAACATTGGGTTTGGGACCTTATGCTTATACTTATATGATTTATGGTTTTCTTCGAACAAACAAACAAACGACTTCTCCGTCGCCGTTTTGAAGTGGCTTATTGGAAGTCTTGTCGAAGCGGTTTATCAGCATTTAGTTCATTCACACAGCGTTCGCGTTAGAGCCAAAAGCTATCAGTCACAGCTAAAAAGAGCGCCCCATTATCTTAGCGTTTGATTAAAACAAGATGATTTATAAATGTTTTTATATTTATGTGTATTCGTTGCCCGGGACAGTGACGAGGGACATCTCCTCACGCAGGTCCATTTACCTTCATCCAAAATGTTGAACATGCTGTATTCACAGCTTCATTGCATTGTCCCATTCTCCTTTGCTGCTAATCGTCACGCCTGAAAAATGCCAACAGCGTGATGCCATAGTGCTAGGGGTGCAATTGGTTCAGATAGTTCCCGACCGACCGCTCGGCCGAGTCAGTTCGGATGGTATTTCGAAAAAAAGTCGGTAACTAGATGGTTTTACCAGATATGGTATCGGAATCGGATAGTCATTGTCGGAATCGGAATCGGGGGAGTAGTTTCCATCGGATAGGAAAATATCCTGATATATAATCGGTAATATCCAATGCTAGTTATTCAGTAATATCCGAATTGGCAAATTATTTTAATTTTTATTTTGGGTTTTGATTTTCAGAAAATTCCAGGAATTAAAATAAAAGCTAGAAAATAGTAGGAAAATCCAAATAAATCCCAGAAAATTCCCATAAATTCAAAAAATGTAAGGAATCTAAATAAAATAAGTTTAACTTATTTTAGGCACAATTACTGAACTAAATTAATAACTTGCTCTCTAGGCTTTAATTAAAGGATTTGAGAAAAAGGAAATTAGTTTCTAGAGAAAATCCAATTAAACCAATTAAATAAATAAGTAAGAAAGAAAACCAAAATTTTGGGATGCCACAGTAATACTCCTCAGGAAGTGGTTCCAGATGACTATTCTGTTCATTATTGTTGGTATGTATACAAGGTGCTCTATGTACTTAACTTTCAAGTGCATGATATTTCTATATTATATTTAATTATTTATCCTGATATGCATGATATATATTTAATTATTTGGGATCTTTGTTTTTGCATGTTATCCGATGAAATATAGTTACCGTATCGAATCCGCTCCGTATTCGTTCTGTATTTGTGACCGATACTATCCGCGTTCGTATTCGTATCCGGTACTATCCGTGTCCAATTCCAACTCCGAGAAAAAATATGGTATAGGATACAAGATGAGTAATTACCGACCATATCCGCGCCGATTGCACCCCTACATAGTGCATTTGTAATTGTTACAGTTCCAAACTTGGAGATGATTGGAGTATTGTGGAAAATTTAAGCTTGTTCGGAGCTTCGGAGGCATTTGTTTGCTTTTTGGTGCGTTGCTTAACCTTGGAACTAACCCCTGGATTTTGTAAACAAATTTGACCATTAATGAACCAGAATCTCAAACTCACCAATTGATAAGGTCATCTCCAAATTTATTGTGACAAAAACAAATTATTGAAGATGTATTTTGTTATAAGTGTAGACACCAAGATTTTTTTTACTGGAGGGAACAAGTTTTTACCTACCAATAAATTTTGTTCTTGCACGATCTCTTCTACGAAAAGTATATAATAGCAAGTGCAAATTCCTGTTTACTAGGCTAAGTATAGTTTAAGAGTCTCTTTGGAACACAGGAAATGAAAGACTTAACAAGAAGAATTGCGTAGGAACGACAGTGTAATACTACAGGAATGAAAAACAGAGTAATTGTTCTTGATAGGTGTTTGTATGCTTCACAACAATTTTGCAGGAATTTAAAGAGAACGAAGGTCCATAGACGCAAAGGATTTTTTTCCACGAGGTTTAACATCACGATTGAATTCCTTCAAATTTTCTAAGTTCCTAAGTTTCGCAATATCCACCCTCCCTCTAAAAAGAATTGCGACCCACCCTCCCTCTCTCAAAACCATTGCAATCCACCCCTCCTATTGTACCTACCTTTCACTTTTGACCCTCTTCGATCTCGAGGGTTCCTGCTTCTCCCACACCAAAAGCCATTAGAAGACCAGTACGATCCCGCGAAGCAGCAGCGGCAGCAACCGAAATTCACACGGAGAGGACGAGGAGCAAAGGAAGAATCTGATGGATCAACATCAACCCCAGGTAATAGCTCCGTCCCATTCCCGTCTCTCTTTTCGTGCACAAAATTTCAATCAGAGCTGTTTAATGACCTCTAGGATTCGGCGGAATTGCTCCAGATCTATCGATTTCTTGGGTTGGACTCGTGTGCTTGGTTTCGGAGCCCAGATTAGGGTTTTCTTGCAACGGCGTGTAAATCTTAGCTAAGTCCGCTGATTCTTGCATAAGAACGAATCACGAAATTGATCTCCTTCCGAGATCCGGGCTGGTCATCACAATTTAGTTTATAGGGCAAGTGGATGCAATTTTGTTACGTTTCTTGGATTGGATTACTTCTGTTCAACTCATCTTCAGCTTAGTTGAGTTCTAGCATGACAATCTATGTTTCTACTGATGCAGGAGGTTAGTGAGAATTATGCTAATCCAAAGACATGCTTCTTCCATGTGCTCTTCAAGGTACCCTGCCTGCTGTTTCTTCAACGGTTTGTGCAATCGTCTATGCAACACTCTAGTTAGCATTTAGCTGATTTGATTGCGTGTCTGTGAAGGCGGGGGCATTAGCATTCTACATACTGTCCGCGTTGTTCGTGAACAACTTCGTTATCATTTTTGTCGTCACCGTGCTCCTTGCAGCGCTTGACTTCTGGGTGGTGAAAAATGTTAGTGGAAGGATATTGGTTGGGATGCGGTGGTGGAATGAGATTGATGACCAGGGCAATAGCGTGTGGCGGCATGAGTGCCTTGATGGTCAGGTTTGTATTTGCCTTCTCATTATTCTTCTTCTGTTCTGGTGCGACTGTTCACCCCTAAATTGAAATACTCGTTTTGTTGCAGTCTCTTGCTAGAATGAACAAGAAAGACTCGTGGCTGTTCTGGTGGACCCTTTACTTGACTGTAAGTGATGTTGAGCACTTTGATTCTGCTATTCTTGTTGACTTCTAATATCTGGAGATGAAGCATATGCAATACCATTTGGAGATTCTTAGGTTTTGATTTGTCTTCTTGAAAAGTATATTACGAGTGTATTGGAAAATGGAAACTAAACAGAAATACTATGGAAATGCAGTCTTGTTGAATGTGCTACCACAAATAGACGACAGGCAACAATTGGGCCTATCAAAGAATGATAAGCTAAATAGGCAGTCTGGATAAAATATTTTATACATCTTTTGTATATTAGATGGATTCTACATTAGACTCACTCAACATTCAATCTCGCCCATTTTTCTTGGAATCTGTATGCTCAATGGAAGTATCTGAGGTGTCTGTTCATAGGCTTGGTGGCAGTACTTCTGTATATAAGGTGGTACTTGATTTTTTATTTTCTGTTGAGATTATAATGGATCAATTTTTTATTTTCTGTTGAGATTATAACGGATCTGAAGAGAAGGGATAGGCTCTTAGGCATTCTAGGAGTGATGATGATTGTCAATGCATCATTCTTTCAACTGTATTTCTGGTGAACTTAAATGTTATCCAGGGCATAGGACTTGCTATAGTGTAAAATTTGTTCTGTTTCAATGCTGGCAGCGCAGAAATTTTCCTTCAACAACAGAAGGAAAAAGCATGTCTTGAAATCTAGTTATGTGTAGATGGGTCATGGTATATTGTTATTAAAAACCTCTTCATTTGAATACAGTGTTGGCTACCTTGTCCTATGGACTAACCACCTAAGAAAGAGTGCAAATATTGTACAAATTTGTATTTTGATTTTTATACATTATTTAATCCAAAATTCCAACATATATCTGCTTTCCACTTATGGTGCTAAACCAGTTATTGTTTCACTGTTTTGCTTTTGCCAAAGAACTGTAGCTTCCCTCCTTTAGAAATATGTGAAAAGTAATGTCACCAGGGCAGAGAATTGCTAGAATTGGAAAGTAACATGAGTTGAACTGCCCAACATGGCCAGTTATGGGAAAGCGAAGTTGGGAAACCTGAGCATGTCTATAATTTTTATAGTTCCCTGTTAAAATAGGCAAAATTAAGCAAGCATCATGAATGAACTTCAGTCTCCAATTCTCTTTATTTTGTTTGAGTGGCAAATACAATTATTGTTCGTTTTGAAAATAGTTTGGATTCATAGCTCAGTAACACTGCAGTATGTATAAACTGAAAAATATAACATCCAATGTGAGCCTGACAAGTGGGCCCTGGGCCACTTGTCAGTGACACACCTATGTTATTTTCCAACTTGCATGTCCTTGGTAATATTGCTGAGCAATTTGTCCTGTTTTAATGACGAGACATTGTCAAACCGTAGAAGCTAAATCTAATTTGAATAGGTCCACCTTTTGCTGTTTCGGGGTGAAACAGACAAGTATTGCTGTATTGTGGCCCTATGTTTTTACTTTTTATGTTTGATACCATTTTCATTGCAAAGTTTCACGCATTTTACTTTCCTTGAACACCGAAGGCATTATTCAAATTGCAAAATTAGCAAGGAAAGTTCTGTACATGTGTGAATCACTCAAGGGCCAGGGCCAGATTCATAAATACTTCTTTTTCCACTTGATTTGTCTAGTTGATTTGTACTCCTGATAGCGCTTTTCAACAAGCGTTATGAAGATATTTAAAATTAGCACGCCTTCATGTTTCAGGCTGCTGCATGGATTGTACTAGGGATATTCTCGCTCATCAGACTTCAAGCTGATTACCTTCTTGTTATTGGTGTTTGCTTAAGTCTCAGCATTGCAAATATTATTGGGTTCACCAAATGCAACAAAGGTACGACTGCTCCTGTAAAGTACTACATTCCATGTAATCCTGCTGGACGATAAACTGAACATTATAGAGTTTTATAATTGCATGGGCTGGATAAACAGAACTGCTACTTTAACATCTTGGTTTAATACCTGAAGTATAGATCGATGTAGCAACAGAACATTATGGACTGTGTCTTGTTCTGAACCAGTGTCCCTTGACCTTGACCCATCTTTCTTTCGCATTCCTATCTTATGCTCTGCTGATCAGTTTTGAGCAGATCCATAGAAGACATTTATGTTTGACAAGCTGTCCACATTTTTTCCTTACATGAGGACCTTCTGTTGGAATTATGGAAACATGCTAATCCTGCTTGCATTCTTCCAAGTACCACTCCTAGGTTTCATATAGGACTCAAGTTTTATGTTCTGCAGGCTCCACTAACCATTTTCCCTTGTATGGTTCCTTTTCTAGCTTGTTTCTTTTATATACACAGTCTTGTTCGTACGACAAACTGAGAAAGTGGCCCGCTTTTTTGGGTTTAGATAGCACATGAATGTATTTCGCTGGAGTATTCCCTGCAAGGCTAAATCTGATGTCAACAAATACGTGACATTTGCTGTTACAGAATGTCAACTTCACATGTCACTTATACCTAGGGGTGAAAACGGATCGAATACGGATTGGATAGTGCTCAAGCCATATTTGCATCCATATTTTTTTTCTCGAATTTGAATACAAATCGAATAAATGTCGGATACGAAATACGGATCGAACAAATGTCGAATACGAATTCGAATACAATATTTACTTAATTCGGTCGGATTCAGATATCTTCATAACTTGTATAGTATGAAAACATTAATGATATTTTATCCTTGTACAATCATGCTTAATCATTTTAATTCATTTATTTTGCCTAAAGAAACATAATTTCACGTTCAATTAAAAAACTTGCCCAACTAATTAGTCGTATTGTACTAAAATATGCATATTGCTTTATCGAATATGGATACTCCGGATGAAATAACATTTCGGATGGTAAAAGTCCATACCATATTTGCATCTATATTTTTATGCAAATTCGAATACAAATAGGATAAAAATTGTTAATCGGATAAGAAAATCTATATCATATTCACATCCTATCGAATATAGTAACTGAATAATACGGATAATTCGTATCTAATTTTCACCTCTACTTGTACCTACGACCAATATTTGGGTCAAATAGCTGTTAGGCCACCTCAGTATGTTACATTCATGCCTACTATGATGCAACATTGTGCTCATTCCGATCTTTTTAAGTCATGTTGCTATGGTTATATTGCAGATGCCAAGAAAAACATCAATGATTGGACTAGAGAAGCTCTCATGTCATCTAGCGTGACATCAACTCTGCGGTCAGCATTTGGTGTCTAAACAGAGGACCTAGTATTACATATAGTGATGTACAATTTACGGATAAGCTGATGCATTTCGCTTTTGTTCCCCTTGCCTAGTTTCTCTACCCTATACATATCCCTGTCCCCCAATGTGCTTGGTATTTTTTTATTCACCGTCACCAAAGAGGTTGATTCTGAGTTTTGACTGGAGTAAAAGCACTCAAGGGGCAAGAAAATATCACTGCTCAGTGCTCTCTAGCTATTGATGATCTTTGAGATTGTTTTAACCTTCTCGGTGGTGGCATTGTGTTACTACTGAAACTGGAAAACATTCTGCTAGGGATAGATTGTACTCCTGACTTCTTGAAACCTTGTCATGTTCTAGTACATACAGATACAGTTTGTCTTGTGGGCCATTGTCTGGTCACCAGAAGCATTGTATGATGTGAATGAGCCTCTCGCTGGAGTGATTGCATTGTGATTTTCACGATTTCATATAGCCACCGACAAAATGAGCTACGTTGGAGCTGACGTTACCCTCTTGACTTATTAGCTGTGTTTTAGCTGGTCATATCAGATTTGCTAATACCAAGAAAACTGTGCTTCAGCTGGTCACAACTCACAGTCCTGAAGCCCTGCTCAGCTCCACTCTTCACCCAATTGTATAACAAACTTACCCCGATTGCATCGCATCCATTTTCTTATATAAAAGAATCAAAAGGACGAACAACTAATAGTGAATTAATCTCACGACTTTAGAATATCAAGGCCCAGTGCAAAGAAAAAATCTAGACATTTACTATTTATTACTAGAGTAGAATATATTGAATTTCTTAGCTGGCCGGCACGAGGCCCAGCTCCGTCTATGTTGCGAGTAGTTAAAAAGAACTGCACGGTTGAGCTTTACTAATAAAACCCTTCATCACATCTCTCAAACAAACGAAAATAAGTAGTGATTGCTGGTACAGTTCTTTTGAACTGTGGTTTTAGATTTTTGGTCATAGTTTATTAATCTAATAAGTAGTGATTGCTAAAAGAAACTAAAATAAAAAGTCAGTTGAAAAGCCAAAAAGAACGAGCGAAAAGCATAAAAATCTTACGCTTGGCTTTTTTCTGGCATCCCGTTCTCCCTAGTCCCCACCGTAGTAAGAAGCATTCATGAAAGTTACAACCATCTAATAGAATCTAGGATATTTGTTCATCCCAAAACGGTTTAGCATCGCAACTAGTACCGGGCCCAAGCGACTTGTGCTGTATGCTACTGTAGATATTTGTGCCGTCGGTCGCAAAAGCGGTGAAGAAGCGTTTCCCATGACAAAAACACACGATCGCAACCGAAGATTTTTCGCCCGCCGGAGCCCGCGGAAAACGTAGCTTTTGGATCGCACGAAAACCTTTCTGAAAATTCAGGTAAAAGCGACCAGCCCACGGTTCTCAGCCAAGTCGCTCCATCTCATCTCCGGCGTCATCGCCTCACGCCGAGCCGCGTCGGACGTTATCCGCGCGAGCCTCGAAGACAAACTGCATGCAACAAACATGTCCCCCGTTTTTCTCCTCCTCCCCCTCTCTCACGACCGTCGGGTCGTTCTCGTCCGAATTATGTAGAGAATAGTGGCACTGCTCTTTTTAGATATGGTTAATAGTTCGTGATTATGGTTAATGGCTTTTTATTTTAATATAAGTACTTATAGAACGAATTGAATGTCAATAAACCGTTTTGAAAAAGTTATTCTAATAAACTGTTTTAAAATAATAAAAAACTATTCTATTTATTTATTAAAAAATAAGTCATAAAATATAAACTAAAAAGGAGTATGGTGGTGATCGGTTCGGCTTAAAAGCTCATGGCTTATAATAAAAACATCAGAATTTTAAAAAAAGATCGTGATTCGATGAGACTTATTTAGCATAATTAAATTTTAAAAAATTAAAAATATAAAAAATATGTTAGTCCAATATGTTTAATAAAAACGAATACAGGAAAAAAAGAACCAGCAAAAAAACTCAACAAAAAACTAAAAGTTCAAAAAAAGACAAAATTCATGAATAGTGAAAAATAAGCCAGAAGCTCAAACCGAACCGATCATGCCCATATGCGGTCATTCCGTCGCCACAGAATTTGTCACACGAAACCATTCGTCTGCGTGCGACGAAGATGCGGCGCCAGTAAGGACGAATGAGTTGTTTTCTTGTCTCCCATCCACATGATTTATTTATTTATTTATTTATTGTTTCTGACTAAAATTGTATACAAAGTAACAGATTTAATTTGGGGCAAGTGGCAAGATCATTTTCTGTGAGTTTTTAGTTGGTTCAAATTTGGTTCTACGTGGTGAAAGACAGATGGTCGAGGGCAAAATTTACAGGCAAGGAGAATAGGATAACACAGACAGCGGGAGCCACCTGAGGAAAAGGTGTCCAAATTCTTAGCCACGTCACCCCACAGACCTTATCCACTTAAAATTTCTCTCATTTTCTTCTCCTTTTGTTTTTGGGTTGGTTTGGTGCTGGCCAGTGTGTCTAAATTCAGATTTAGATTTCTTCCAAAAGGAAATGAAATTTTAAATTCAGATTCTTTGTGGGATTTGCATTTTATATATAAAAAAAGGTGCCTTAAATTTTGGGATCCGCTCATGGTACTTTGTCTCACAAGCGAAATCACTTCGGCTGGAAATGCTTCCGACCATATGTGAACAGTAGGGGAAGCTAGCTCTTCCGCATTACAATCATGACATCGACAAAATATTGATGCGTTTAAAACGCAATCAAGTAATTAAGTGTATCTTTCAAAGGGCTTGCAAATTTTAGGATCGAGTCTATTACTGAAAGATACAGTGCATTGCCATGTGATCACATGGGTGATCACTTTCCTGTCTGGCGATGGGTTATATCTTTTCTACTGTAACTGGTTTATTTTCATTGTAACGATGATGGCTTATTTAGTATAATTGAATTGAAAATTTTAAAAATAAAAAAATATATTAACCCATTACGGACAATAAGAAGGAATATGGGGAAAAAAGAAAAAGCAAAAAGTTGCAAAAAGCCAAAAAATCAGAAAAATCAGAAGAAGAAAACGAAATAAAGGAATAATAAATTAAACGCCAAAAACAAGAAGCTGAAGTTGAAACGAGCAGGGCTCAATGGGACAAGCAGCACATTCATTAATTAACAAAGTGATGTGTTAATTAACTATATGAAAAAAGAAAGTAAATCAAGATCAGAATCAATGACTCTATGACTAACGGTTGAAAGGTATTTGCAAAGGTGAAAGTCACCGAGTAGAATTTGTATTCTTTGAGTGATTGTCTTCCTTTTTCTTTTTTAGTACATCTTTTTAGGCTTCCGTGTTGATTTTAGATGGTTTATAAGCCACATTGGAATACGTACTCTTTTTCAAGAACAGGAATGTCTTATCAGATGTACAGTAAGTGTGCCTTGTTAACCTGTTGTCACTATATGAATACAGATGAAGCAATACATAATGATTCGCACACTTTAATCATAAATAAAAGCCCGTTGTAGGGCCTGTTTGATATGGTTACGGTTTATGGCTATTGACTGAAAATTTTAAATTTTAGCTGTTTGCGACAGAAATTACAGAGAGAGATAGTCGTTTGCAATTTTGGTTGATACAGATATTGGGCCTTTAACGTGTACTACAATTAATTTATAGACCTTGTTTTAAGAAAATATTCTGTTTGAAAGTTAGATACTATAGAAAAACAAAAAAAACCCACTTTTAGAAATCATAAAAAATAGTGCCGTAGTACATTTTAAGCTGTTTCAGAAACATATAAGCTGACTTATGCGAAGGCGTAAGTAAATCGGATTATTCTTTACCAAAGTACTTCCTCCCATCACAAAAGTACACTTTGGACCTTCACCGCTAATATGCCTCCACCTGTCAGCCACTACGGGCGAAAAGAAAAGACAAAAAAAAAAAAAAAACTTACCCCTGCAGGCCATCTTTGATGGGAATCCTATGGTCGGCTCAGATTTGCAAACCCTACTCAAGGACGGCAGTAGAGCACCAACCAAGTAGCTTCCTGGCTTAGTTTAAAATAGAGGGGAAAAATCAATATAATACCTCGAATTTCATTTAAAAATTTATCTAGTATCTTAAACTATAAAAATAGATATTTAACCCCTCAAACTTTGTAATCCAGTTCAAATAACATATTGACCCAGTCTTGAATGGTAGTATTGCCTGTGTAGCGTGATGAGTAGAAAGTTTTTACCACGTATGATAACATGATGGTTAAGTTTAGATGAACGACAAGTAGGGCTCATGGCCTTCTCTCTCAAATCAAAATAGAGAGAGGAAACTACAAGGGACAGTGGGTATGGAAGCATGACTAGGAGCTTGGTAGGGGAGAATCTTTTGTGGGATCAACATGTCATTGACTTAATTTAGTTAGCGTGTCATTCTACGTAGCAAAACCATCGCACCATATAGGTAATATCACTATGCGAAACCATATTAAGATGTTATTTTTAACTAGATTGTAAAATTTGATAGATCAAATGTTTGATTTTATAGCACAAGATGCTGGACATACTTTCAAATAAAAATTAGAGTGTTATATGAATTTATTCAAAAAAATGTAGCTTCCTGGTTTGACATTTCGAACAGTGCAGAATACGATATTTGTCAAATCAAAGAAAAAATGGTGTGGAATACGTACGGTGTTGGAAAAAGGTTACTAGTACTAAAAAAAGTGACGTATTTCGCAGTACGCGAAGGATTTCTCTCTACCGACCTTATCCATTCCTAGCGCCTCGCGGACGCCGACGCGGGGGGGCCACAATACAGCCTCATTTATCCCGACCAGCGGCACCCTTCCGGTCCCCACAGGGTAAATCAAAACGCAAATGCTTTAAAATAAATACTTTTCCTCACCGCGTGGTTCGTTTGAACGTTCTCGACGCGTGTCGGGTTGTGGACCGTCCGATGTACATCGGACGGTACGATCTTCGCTTATAAAAAAATATCGGTGGGTTATTAAACGTGTGGTCACGGCGTTGGGATGCGAGCGGTGCGCGCGCAGGCCCGCCCACGTGAGAAGGCTCAGAGGTGCTTCCCGCACGGAGGTCGACAAACGGTCACAGACAGGTGGGTCCAGCTAGTCCTCGTACTACGGTGGACCCACGGTCAGTCTTAGTAATCGGCTATGCGCTGGACGGTTGGCGCGTACGTGTATGGTTAGTATCGCTCGATCCGTGGCGGAGGCGTACGCTTCTTTTTAATTTATTATATATTTTTTCCCCGACACGCTTTCGGTTATTTCCGACGACGCACAGTGCCCCGCGCAAGTTCTCTTCCCTTGGGCTCTCGTCTTTCCCGGACGGCAATGACAGGAGTACCCTTCACTCTCTTTTCGTGTGTACATTTACCATGTTTTCTTCATGGTACCCGTTTAAAGTGATCGAGCACTTCCTTATTTTTTGGGTTTTTTTTTTCTCTCGAAGCTTTTCTTTTTATTCTCAAAATCAAATAAGTCATGTTATCTTGCTGGAAGACAGTGAAAGCCAGAACGCTAAAATGAAGAAGCAGCTTAACACTAAAAGGCAATGCCCAATGAAATCCCACCTTGATGCCAATAGATACATACTTGCATTAGCAAATTTTGGTGTTATACATATACCCAAAGCTAAAATAAAATATGCCTTCACTATAGCATTTGTGATTTGACCTAGACAAAAGGCTAAAGAGAGGTGACCTTAGTCGAATAGGCTTTCTGTTCGAACTACAAGATACAAGCACATAGGACTCATGGCTCCATATATCAATGCCAAACATTAAAAAGGTAGGGAGACACCATCTTATTCTAAAAAATTAGTTTGTTTGAGGGAGGGCAAATAGATACTTTCCTCAACTTTGTAAAACCACAATCTCCATATGCAAAATGTCCATGAGACTCATCCCATTGCAAGAAAATAGAAAACACAGTCCCCACAATGGTAATTTCACCCACCCAAAAAAATCCAAAGACGATAATAACCTCATCCAAAATGCCCCATTTAGCCTAAAGCCAGAGAAAAAAGTCGGTAAAACCAGGGTGGGCCCCACCACCTACCCCCGCACTCTATAAAAGGCCGTCTCCCTCGACGCTTTTCCTCCATTACGGCATCCCCCCACCTAAACTTTGTTGCAGTTTCGCAAATCCAACCCCCACCAAGCTCACTATTTACCAAAAGTTACCTTCGCGTTTGCTGCCTTTTTACGCCTAGCCCCTCTACGAGTTTGGCGTCTCGCGTCGGTGCCCTTCGCCGGAGCTGCCATATGAATGGTCAAACCCCGATGGGGCTCGCCGCCGCCGCAGCCGCTGCCGTGAGGCCGTGCTGCCGCCTCCTCCTGTCCTCCTCCTCCGCCGCGGCGGCCGCGAAGACGGCCACCGCGACCCCGCTCTTCCCCAGATGCCCCCACCCGCACCACCACCCCCACGGCCGCCGCCTCCCCTTCCTCGCCTCGGCGGCGTCGCAGACCTCGCAGTCCGGCCAGACCACCACCCCCACCCCCACCCCCATCCCCGCCGATCCCCGAGCAGCCGTCGCCGACAACCTCCCCTTCTTTGACCGCGTGCTCTTCCCGGACACGTTTCCCCTCGAGACCCCGCCCGCGGAGGAGGAGGCAGCCCCTCCGGCCGATGAAGGGCTGGCATCGACCGCGGCGGCGAGGGAGGAGACGGAGACGGAGCGGGAGGCGTGGAGGCTGCTGAGGAGGGCGGTGGTGAGCTACTGCGGCGCGCCGGTGGGGACGGTGGCGGCGGAGGACCCTGAGTGCACGGAGACGCTCAACTACGACCAGGTCTTCATTAGGGACTTCGTGCCCTCCGCGCTCGCCTTCCTCATGCGCGGCGAGACCGAGATCGTCCGCAACTTCCTCCTCCACACTCTGCAGCTGCAGGTGAGCGCCTCGTCAACTGGGATCCTGATTAACTCGTTGGGTCAAAAATTCTGAATTCGGAAGGAATCAGTGCGCTGCGAGTAGTGTTAATTGCGTGCACGTTAGGTTTTCGTGCTAGTTGGGGGAAGAAAATACCGAATTTTGCAGTGTTGGGATATATATGAGAATTTTACTGCCACTTAGGATCGTAAATCATATAAAAATATTTTAAGATGAATTTGCTTGCTGATTGCTGCATGTGGTTGTTTAGGTCTCTGATAAATTCCTGTTCTGTATGGGTTTTGTGTTCTATGGGGGGAGATAGAGATAAGATTTCCCTTTTGCAGGCTAATATGTCTCTTTCGTATATGTTAGTGGATGAAGTAGACTTGTTGTATGCTTGGGCGTATTCTTCTATGTAAGTATGAAGTACCTAGGTTTCTTATTGGTTCTAGCCTGCTGTGCTTCCTTTCAAACAAAAATCAATTATTATAAAATCAAGTGCTATTGTACATGTTAGTAAAATGCAAAAAGTACAAATCTGAATTGAAGAGTTAATATTCTAGCCGGTAAAATTAAGATTCAATGGTGAAGGCCTGAGTGCAAAAAGTACAAATCTGAATTGAAGAGTTAATATTCTAGCTGGTAAAATTAAGATTCAATGGTGAAGGCCTGAGATAAAAAATACTCTCCTTCAGCGATTTTTTGAGAAACAAACAAACCGTGTACTCATTTTTCAGCAGTAGTCAACCTGAGATTGTATATGGAATCATGTTTACTGAGGGTGGATTGATCAGAAGAATTCTGCTTGGAAAATCCTCTTGCCAAACCTCAATAGCACAAATTACAATCATATGTATCTGTAGTCACTACTAGGACTAATGAATGGAACAAAATTTGCTTTTAGAGGATTCTGAAAGCTAAATCAAATGGCAGAATTCTGACAGCTTAAAGGACCATGTAACTATATTCATTTCAAAATTTTCGTTGAGGATGCGACACTTAGCTTTGTTATAAGCTTGTTATCTGGCACTTGAATCAATTTAAGTTTTCATTCACTGATCTTTGTCCTTTATTTGATGGCCAGAGCTGGGAGAAAACAGTTGACTGTTACAGCCCTGGCCAAGGCTTGATGCCAGCTAGCTTCAAGATTCGGACCGTGCCTCTTGATGAAAACAATGAAGCATTTGAGGAGGTTTTGGATCCTGACTTTGGTGAGTCAGCTATTGGCCGTGTTGCTCCTGTTGATTCTGGTATATCTCTCTCTCTTGTGCAGACATATTACATCATTACACATAAGCACTTTTCTTTTGAGATATTAATAATAATTAACAACTGCAAAATGTTTATCCTGCTACTCTAACTGAACTTGTTTTTTTGGCAGGACTTTGGTGGATTATTTTGCTGAGAGCATACTGCAAGATTACAGGGGACTATGCACTGCAAGAAAGAGTAGATGTGCAAACTGGCATTAAACTGATCTTGAGCTTGTGTTTGTCTGATGGGTTCGACATGTTTCCAACTTTACTGGTCACAGACGGATCATGCATGATAGACAGGAGGATGGGAATACATGGGCATCCTCTTGAGATTCAAGTAAGTTGAATTTTAATCAGTGACGACTCAATTCCCTACAGAATGATCTTTCCTAAACGATTGTATTAGCTCAATGGTTTAGAATACTTGTAGGTAGAGAGGCTGTTAATTCAATTTATAGTGGTGTATCCCTTTTAGGGGAAAAAAGATCAGCCAAGAAGGAACCAATGCTTTTGTGCGATGCAATACTAATTTTAAAGAATATGTTGCTGCTACTTTTATCCTAGATTTATCTAAACATGGTATCAGTGAAAGATGATTTCTTTACTGACCAAGGTTTACAACTGTTTCTCAGGCTTTGTTCTACTCTGCTCTAAGATGCTCACGAGAAATGCTTGTTATGAACGATGGGTCAAAAAACCTCCTCCGTGCCATCAACAACAGGCTCAGTGCGCTGTCTTTTCACATTAGGGAATACTACTGGGTTGACATGAAGAAGATAAATGAGATCTACAGATACAAGACAGAAGAATACTCTCATGATGCAACTAACAAATTCAACATTTATCCTGAGCAAATCCCTTCCTGGCTTGTTGATTGGATTCCTGAGAAAGGGGGTTATCTTATTGGTAATCTGCAGCCAGCTCACATGGATTTTAGGTTCTTCTCTCTTGGCAACCTTTGGGCCATAGCTTCATCTCTAACTACTCCAAAACAAGCTGAGGGAATACTTAGCCTTATTGAAGAGAAATGGGACGATCTCATAGCAAACATGCCCCTCAAGATTTGTTACCCTGCAATGGAAGATGATGAATGGCGCATTATTACTGGCAGTGATCCTAAGAACACGTAAGCCATCATGCTGATTAGATTAATCATTCATACTGTGCTTCCCTGTCTATTGGTTGGTGTCATATCCTTGTTGTGTAGTCTCTATTTCATTTTCCAAGAATCAACATCTCTTTCCTAAACATTACATCACAGTTGTCATCTAACCGGTAACCATTTTGTGCATGTGCAGCCCATGGTCATATCATAATGGTGGATCTTGGCCAACCCTGCTGTGGCAGGTACATAGATATTAACACACTGTTTTCAAATTTCTTGGACCCTTTTGTGCTTATAAATCATCACTGACCAATCTTTTTTCTGTTTGTAGTTTACACTGGCCTGCATCAAAATGGGGAGACCAGAGTTGGCCCGGAGGGCCATTGCTGTGGCTGAGGAGAGGCTCTCAGCTGACAAGTGGCCGGAATACTATGACACCCAATCTGGAAGATTCATTGGGAAGCAATCACGATCGTATCAGACATGGACTATTGCTGGCTTTCTGACCTCCAAGATGTTGTTGGAAAACCCAGAGCTGGCTTCTATTCTGACCTGTGATGAGGACCTTGAGCTGCTTGAAGGCTGTGCTTGCTGTCTCTCGAAGAAGAGGGCAAGGTGCTCACGCCGTGCGGCCAAGTCACATGTTGTCGGGTAAAACAGCAGAGCTCCTTTTATTCCTGCTACCCTGCATACAACATGTATACTATCGACCGAGAATTAACTTGAGGCGGACATGCTCTAGCCGTGTACATTAGTATAGGTTACCTTAGATATCCATCCATTCATTTTCTTCGATGCATGCTCTTCTTTTTTGCTGAGCTGCCATTGATGGGAACTACCTTGGGTGATACCGGTGGTCAAAGGGAGCCAAACCAATTCAGGTTTGAGCTCTCATGTACACAGAAAAATGGAATTTGTTCTTGTATTCGGTCCACCAGTGGCTCCTGATTCAGGAGTGCTGCGAAGCCCTAACCATTGTATCTCTTTGTCAGTATCAAAGCTGTATGTTGCATCATTTGCGAACTAAACCGAGACTATATCCTGTTCTTGTCATGAGTTATAAGAATACTATGATTATCCATTTTGTTCTGTCGGATGTTTGAGATGCCTGGAATACCCCATGTTTTATTATGTCCCTCGTTTGGTTTCCATGTTGCACTCAGTGGTACTAGGTTGAACTTGTATAGGATGCGCAATTGTGCAAACAGATCATCTCATTCTTTATGGTCAAAATGTTGACAAGTCTTGAAGGCAGAGTTAGTGGAACATGCGTGCACTGATAGATATACCAGACTTTCGAGTTGAACTAGGAACTGGGATAGTTCTAAAAGTAATGAGAGTTTATAGATTGATGTTGAAACGTTGCAAATCCATGTATAAGCTCAACTTCTGCACTTTTTGTGGTTCTGAATGCTGTCTGCCTGAACCTTTTTATTAGGACATAACCAAAATCAGCGTGCTTTTAAAACTTCAGCCAAATCCTGTGGCAACATCCAAATTCCTTTTTCTTGCAAGCAGGAACCTTAAATCACATTTCAGTTGACACTTGCGAGAAATGCTTATGGAATTAGGACGCCTAAAACTTCGCCGTTAAGCTGCAATTCACTTTGTCCATTTTACAAAATGGTAGGAAGAAAGAAAAAGGAAATTAGGAAAGGGAAGGGAAGGTTCAGTGTTAGGTCGACTTTCGGATGCGCATCAGGTGTCAACTTTCATTAACCTTGCAAGGAAGAAAAACAAACAACAAATAAGAGGAAACTCTTCATACTCAAAATGTAATACTTTCAAGGAAAAGAAAAAAGGCAACCACATATAATCCCATGGGCCTATGCATCTATGCCGGTGTTTTGTTTGAGCCAAACACTCCTTCAATAGCTAAAAGAAGTCTAAAAAAAATCCTGTCTGAATTTGTCTTGGAGTCATGCAAAGTTGTGTAGGTAAGAGGTTGCTGTAAGCAAAGGCCAACGTCCGCAATACAGCAAGAAAGAAAAACTGAAGAAACTAATGAGTCAGTCTATAAGATAGAAGGAGGATCTATTTTCCTAAAACAAAACAAAAGTATCAATAAATTCTCATAGAACTAGTCTACAACATCTGTACAACCCTGACCTCTGTTACTACAAAGTAACAGCCACACTCAGCATCAGAATACACAGAGCCCAAATTTGTGTACAACTCTACATGCACCACCACTCACCAGATCCTATCATGCGCATACATCATCGTGACACCTCCACTTTGTACATTACCTTGTAAGTATTGACTTCTAAAAGTTGCTTTTCTACAGTAAATAGTTTCTCTACATTACATAATTTTCAAACGAAGTGTCTTTTCAAGATAGCCTACTAGTTGATTGAAGTACACACTGTAGTGGCTTCATTTATATCGGCCAAAATCGCACGCGAATGTCTCTCTTTCCAAGCTTTTCTATAAGCTATTACTATTCATTAGGGCTGTGCAAAAAAAAAAAACCGAACCGAAAAAACCGAGCCAAAAAACCGAACTGAACCGGTCAACTCGGTTTGACCGGTTTTCGGTATTCGGTTCGGTTTTTATATTTTAGGATTTTTTGGTGTTCGGTTTTTTCGGGAAAAACCGAACAAACCGAACCAAAGAAAGGCAAAGAAGTGGGAAATCGGGACGTGATGGACTCGTGAGCTAATTTCCTATATAGTCGGGCCCAATGGATGGAATTGCCGACTAAGCGCTGGAAATCAATCCAACGCCCTTGCAATCTTTATCTTCCTTTGGCGCATCTTGCTCATACCACTTTGGTTTTCTTTCAAAAAAATGATTAGGAGATTAGAGTAATCGAACATAGCCAAGTTTGTTCGCCTCCGTGGTGACGGCTCGTAGTATATATATCGTCGTCTACTCGCCTCGCTAGTCACTATATTGTTTGCAATTTGCGTTAACTTTGGTAAATATGGTATTAACCGATACCACACCGAAATAAATTGGGATTTACCGATACCGAACCGTATTTTCAAAAATACCGTATACTACCGAACTAACAATACCGTATTTACCGTATATACAGTATTTACCGAACCGATTTTACCGAACTAACCGAACGCACAGTCCTACTATTCATAAGCCAAAAGTCAAAACTAAAAGTCAATATAAACGGCCCCACATGTGTGCTGTGTTCCGTGTGTAACAGTAAATCCATATTCAGGATTAAGCTATTCTTGACCATCCCCTTCACCAACATCGCCGCCGTTGCCCACGACATTGAAGAGCTCGAGGCGGCTGTTGTTGGGATATAGGTAGACTACACTAGCGTAGATTAAAATTTTTTATTGCATAAACTAAGAAGCTATACGACTAAGAGATCATATATTGTTACCACTAGATATGCAGTGCAACGGAAGTAGAGTTGAAGCGGACAGCTCAACGTAGCGCACGCCGGTGTAGTAGAAGTAGTCAATCGTTCTCTAACCAACCGTCTCCTCACAATCATTCCGATCAGTGCCACAGTCACAACAGTGCCCTACCGAAGTCTACACGTCCAAGGAATGAAATGCCCTGTGTTGGTGTGCTAGCGTCAGCGCACACGGCAAGAGTTTTGAGAGGTGGCCGCTAGGGTTCTGATGGGCGTGTCTCGGGATACCTGCCTCAGCCCTTTGCCTCTCTTTATATATAGCCTTCAATCTAATTCTTATCTAATACGATCAGATATAGTATCCAACTCGGAAGGTCTCTGGCTAGATCTTTATCCAATCGACTAGAGATCATATTCCACTTGGAGAGCCTCCGACCGGATCTAATACGAATAAAGATCGTATCCCACTCGGAGTCTATCATCTGTACCTTTATTATTCCAATCTGTTAAGTGTGTGACCTTGTAGATTCGTGTATATTTGGCTATGAGCCAAAAACTCCTTTCTAGTCCATAAGTTGGTAGCGGCCCGTAACAATACATAATGACTCCCAAATATACATAAAGATCATATCAGACAAATATATATAGTGCTTATATATCAATCCCTTTGCCTCACGATACTAGATCGAACTCAAAGCGAGAAGCATGCCATCCTATGATCAAACTCGAACCTGTATTAGATTACTCAATTTGTAATTGACTCCTCAACCATATTCAACGTGGTCATGCACTTTCTTAATCCAATCACATCAAAAGACTTAGAGATGTCTCTCTCATTACATAGGAGTGGCAAATTCTATCTTGATTACTCACATTCCTCCACATATTTTATAGTAAACTCGAAATCTGCCTTTATAACCACCCAATTACAGAGTAGTGTTTGGTAACTCCTAAATAAACTATTACGTATATAGAAAACTATGATAATCTCAGATGTAAGAATCCTATATACACTATATATAATATCAACTAATGATATTTAAGAATATAACAATTCCCACCATGTCTCATAGTAGGTCAGTCCAACACCATGTTATCTAACATGTGTTCATATTATTGATTTGATATCCTTATATCCATGATCTGTGAAATGCGATCATTAATTAATACATGTGTTGATATGTGAATCATAATTTTCCCGCATAATAATATAAGATCATAGATAATTTAGAATAACATCAAAATATGAATAAAGAATTCTACGAATAAATTATATTCTTGTTGATCAATACGAAAGATATTTATTTAAAGAATATATTATTTAAAAGATCATAGATATAAAAGTGATATAATCATCTATATGATCGACTCTAAGCTATATCACTAATAGTTGTGGCTCAAGCGGAACGTGTACATGGTCTTCTTGTACTCCCTAGGTGAGCAGCCTGTACCGGCGCGGCACGGCGGAGGGCACCGTCTCCCGGTGCTCCGAGATTCGTGTGTGCAGGGCCGGCGCTGCAAAGTAGATGGTGGAGAGCTTTGGCTTGCTTGCGCTGGCCATCACCCTTTGCCGGATGCTCACCAGTTTCCCATTTGTCAAAGCCTGCAAAAACAGTGGGAAAATGTGTAGCTACACAAGAATTAATCTGTCAAAAACAACATCAGTTATAACTTACAATTGTAGCTGCAGTAAGTAATGTAGTTGAAAAAACATTGATGACATCAAAATTCAGAAATGTGTCAATTCAGGTAGATCAGATTTCAGAAAAATGCGTCAATTCAGGTACTACTGACCTGAAGGAGATCACCAACGTTGATGAAAAACGCAGACGGATCAGCCGGCACCTGAACCCAGACATCCTCGCCGTGGCCGTCCGGCAGGAGCACCTGAAGGCCGTCGACGTCGTTGGCCCAGAGGACACTTAGGATCTGCTGGTCTGAGTGCTCGCCGAAACCGATGCTCGCGCCTTTCACTCCGCCACCGTCGTCAGACTTAGGGTCGACGACGGCACGCCTGACCGTGCATTGTTGGCCACCAAGATCACGTTCCTGGGTGGCACAAGATGGAGGGTAGTGATTGATCCTGATGAGGGAGTCGCTGTCAGCGGCTGTGATGAGCCAGCTGGAGGATGTGGGGTCCCTGAGGCCTAGGCCCTCTCCTAGCAGGTCCAGGATCTGACAGGCAAGGCGCCTCACTGCCTCCACATACTCGTTCACCACCTCACTGGAAAAATCAAGGGTGAAATTGTTTACATGTTAGACAAGTCTTCATGACATTGAAGTACTGAACTTGGGAGAGATGTTCTATCACAAATGCAACTAGATGCATCATTGCTCTGCATGTTTCCTTAAGATGATAAGGTCCTAAAGATTTTAAAGCAGTATTGAGTATTGATCAGGCAAAAAAAAAAACTGACAGAGTAGAATGATCGGCTCAGATATATAGAAGGATTGAACCAATTTTTGCACAGGTAAAATCAACTAGATGCTTAGCATTACAGCTTGGCAAAGCCAAAACATTAAGATTTTGTCAAGGCAGAAAAGGACAAGAATGTCCAGTGGGTTGATTGGTCATTTTATGCGGCGAAATGCAGGACAAGAAAAAAAGAGTAAAACTTAACTTCAAGCTAGAAAAGAAAAAAGGTAGACTGGGAAAAGAAGAGGAAAGACTGATTGATGTATGAAGTTTCAGCGACTGAAAAAGTTGCAGACATACATGATTGGCTAGCACGAGGAAATTAAGGTGATAGGAAAAGGATCACCAAAGACAAAACTATCACAAACTAGCTCCAGCTAGCAATCGAAGGCAAGGGAAGAAAGGAACTCTTCAGTGCTCCAAGTGTCTGACATTTTTTATAAGGACTGTCATGTTAATTTTAGGCTGAATATATAGATGTTCTGGCCTGGGAGTATATATACAACTGTCTACTGCCAGAATTGGGATGGAACTCAGACTAATTACTATCTTAATTAAGCCTTTCATGAAGATTTCAGTTCAGGATATATCATGAAGAATATATGTCATCTATGGATTATCTGAACTCAAACAAACAGTCCTGATATTTTTCATGATCATGCAAGGGGATCGATATATATAATTCAGACAAAACAATCCATTGAGGATTTTGTTGTTGTGAATGTCAGGATCGCCAGCCCTCATGTGCGATTTGTGTGTGGGGTGAGTGGGTGACAGCATCTGCCAAACCTTCTTTCAGAACAGTTCGGCTGCTTGTCCGGAAAGACCCCATCAGTACGTTCTGCCAGCTAGCTGAACAATCCATCCATCCATGACCGCCTCCACACACGCATCACAGCTACATAAGGTGAAGGCTCCCCTGCACGCATGTCCTTTTATTTGGCCCCTGGTGGCATCAAATACATGCTTGATTTGGGCAGGATCCATTGATTGTGTTCTTGTTACCTTTGGTTCTATCAACTTCCACTGACACAGGAAACTTACTGAGCTACTAATTGTTTCTTGATTGTTGTACACGGTCGTCAAGAAAAATGAAAAATTAACCCCCACCACTTCGCTGTCCTACAGTTCTGATGCGATCTGGTTGATTAAGGATTTGCTCATTTCGGCTTGAGTTTTTAACTTCTGACTTATTTTTTAGGGTCTTTTTATAACTTTTTGGCTTTTTTGAGCTTTTTTGCCGGTTCTTTTTTCCCGTATTCGTTTGTATTGTTCGTGATGGGCTAACTTTTTTTCTATTTTTATTTTTTAAAAATTTAGTTATGCTAAATAAGCCACCATCAGCTATAGTGTAATTTCATCCAACTATAGTACAATTTCAGTCATAAGTCGGCTTATTTCAGCCTAACGGAGCGGCACCTAAAACATTCCCAAATCATTCTATATATTGATCTTGAATGCGCTTGTGTAGAACAATCTACTCTTGTTTCATTCTCTGTCCAGGATATGATATCAGACATGCGTTGAAGTTCTTTTCAAGCTATGGCTGTGACACGCATAAGGCTAACGAACAGGGGTGGAGCCACACCTCGGGCAGGGTAGGCTTCAGCCCGAGGTGTGGAAACATATCTAGTGTACAGTCCGGGTAAATTCAGTCTAGCATGGGTAACATTTTCATAGTCTAGCTCAGATAGCCTAGATCATTCCACCATTAAGCCCGGGGAGTAACCAAATCCTGGCTCCGCCATTGCTAACAAATGCACAGTCGCCTAAAAGGGTTGTTACAATGTCTAACTACTCTAATGTGGCCTGCATGCCTGATTCTCTCTCTCTTTTTCTTTGGTGGGAAAACTGTTAGGAAACCTGGGTTTGGATTTAAGATCTTGATCCATGATAGACATTTCACCTTATAGTTTATATATAGGAGTCCCATTGGCTATCATCTTATATTTGTGAAGAAAAGGCAATAAAGAAAGAAAGAGTTCCCCCCTACCTTTGTATGTTCAATCTTGTATTTCTTGCATTACTCTGTAATTGATCTATCAATTTTGCATAGGAGGAATCGATTGGACTAGACTCACCAGCGACAATTCCTCAACACATTAGCAGCACGAATTGCAATGTGAATTTAAAGGTAATTGTCGAAGTACCCGTAGATTGAATTGTCTAGATCGCTTTCTAGATTATTTTCTATGGTGCAAATCTGCTCTAATCTACTGTGAGCAGACTTGAAGTTGTCGGCACAATGTCGATCGGTAGATTACATGAAAGAGTATATGTTGATTGCACTATAGATTGAAGAAAAAAAATTGCATGTGGCCAAATGCGCTGCCGGCCACCAAGCCGTGCGCGTCGCACAAACACGACCGCGCCGTCGGCTCGCAGCCGCATCACCTGAGTTGCCGGCCCTTGCACGGGTCGCCCCACTATATGGCCGCGCCGTCGTGCGCTGTTTGGCCGCCGCCTCCTGCATGAGGCTGCGCCGCCGCTCCTGCACGAGCTCCGGTCGTGCCGTCCGAGCCACTCGCATGCGGCCGAATGCACCACTGACTGTCGTGCCGCCCAAGCATAGGCTGCCCGCAACCAACCCCCGCATGGGTCCCACATGAGGCACCGCCACCATCGCTTGGGCCGAAGCCCCACACCGCCATCTCCTACTCAAGGCGCCGCCGTGAGATGCGCCGTCGGCTCTGCACAGCTGAGCCGCCGTGGTTGAACGCCACCGCCTGCTTCACAAGGGCTGCCGCAGCGTCACACGATTGACCACTGCTGGCATACGTCGATGTCGGCCCAAATGCCGCCGCTAGTCGCCTCACACGGCAAGCTGCCGGCCTCGCACGTGTTGTCGCCACCGCCCTGCACGGCGTGCCGTCAGCCATACACGTCTCCCGGTCTGCTGGCCACCGCTCCCACACGAGCCGCCGGCCCGAACGCCACCATCGCTGTTGTCGTGCACCCAGGCGTGCCGCCTCCTCCGTGAATAAGGGTAGGAAAAAGCCTACCCCTTTCATCCTTTTGAGCCGACCGACATGGGCCAATGTGGGCCGAGGCGGGGAGGATGGGGAGGCCCACCAAACAAAAGAGAGAAAAAGGGCCGATGCCTAATTTTTGCAAATAGGCCCTCAAAAAATTGGAAAATTGCATGACAAATCTTCTTAGAATTGAAAAGGATAAGCCCTTGAAAATTACAGAATTCACTGAATATTCATATTCAAACATAAAAGGGCATTGGAAATTCAAACTTTGAATTCTTTTTAACATTTGAAGTATGTTTAGCACTATTACCATTACTTTCTATGCTTCCTTATATTTATTTGCTCTTTAGATTATTCGTAATTATTTAAATTGCCTTTAATAACTGAAATCAACAGTAAAATTATAGAAAATACATAGTACTGGAACATTACGAGAACCTTTTGTACCATTGTCCAATTCATTTTATGTAGTAAATTTATATATTCCTTTCATGCACATGTAGATGACAGGCATCACGAATCGAAAGTTCGAGGAGCTGGCCCAGCATGGCCAAAATTACTTGACTTGGGCTTCTAATGTTGAGATCGTATTTGGAGCCAGGAAGCTCCGCGCTGCCATCAGGATTGGTGCACCACAGGATGCCAAACCCACACTTGAGGAGAATGATCAGACACTTCACCTCCTTAGGCACCACCTCTGTTTTACTATCAAGAATGAGTACATAGTAGAGAAGAGTGCGCTAGCATTGTGGACTGCACTTAAGAAGCAGTTAGAGAAGCTAAACTACATCATTCTCCCTCAAGCAGAGCAAGAGTAGATCCGACTGAGGTTTACTGATTTTGAAATGATCGGGAGTACAACTCTGCTCTGCACAAAATTTGTACCAATCTTCAACTTTGTGGCAGACAGATCATAGATGAGCAGAAGATTGAGAATACCCTCTCCACCTTTCACCCCAATGCAGTGCAGCCTGCGCGCAACTATCGTCAAGACGGCTACAAGGAGTATACCGAGTTGATTGATATCATGTAGGTTGCAGAAGTTCAGGATGAAGTTCTCCATAAGAACTTTGTCGCACAGCCACCTGGGAGCTCCGTTAGCCGTGAGGCTAACGCTGGAACCTACAAGGTGCGAAAGCCTATAATAAAGAAAAGGGGAAGGAGGAGCAAAGCCGTAGTCTAAAAAGTCAAATGCTCCATAGGAGAATAAGGATAGCAAACCAAAGTGGGATGACAAGCCCTATGGTCAGCAAAACCAAACCTACTATAAGTATGGCAAGTGGGGGCACTGGTCGTGGATCTGTAAAGAGCCGCAATACTCATTGATGCATTCTAGGCTAAGAAGAAGAAGGGTGGTAAAGGGCAGTATGAAATCCACTTTGCTTTCGTTGAGGGGGAGAGTTCTAAGCAGCTGCTTGCACCGATAGAGGTTGACTCCACTCCTACAGCAGCACCCCCTCTTGACATTGCAGCTGCCACTGCCATGATTTTTCAGGAAGAGCATCTCACCCCTGAGAAGATAGCAGCAGAAGTCTCTGGCTTTTAGCAGATTCAGTCTAATGCACATAATGCATTTAGACTTTAATTGTCATTGATTTAATGTGTGGAAGGAATAAGCTAGACTTTGCATCATCGGTACTCAAACAATTCATTTTCTCGTGATGGTTGGATGATATTGAATAATTCATTCATTTATTTAGTTAATAATGGCATGATATGTTCTGATATTTGAAGTATTTTATTTATATGATTGGTTGTCTTTTACTGCATATTAATAAAGTACTTTATATTAGAATGCGTGTGGCACCCTAGGAGGAAGTGTGCTTAGCTGACAGTATCACAATGAATAACATCTTGAGAGAGACAACATTCTTTCAGTCAATTAGTAAGAGTGCTGGTAGCATCACAACAATCGCTGGTAGCGATGCCGGTATAATAGGCTCAGGAAGAGCCAGAATTATATTCCCCATGGGCACAACTTTGGTTATCCAAGAAGCCTTATTGTACCCAGAATTGACTATAACTCTCCTAAGTTTTAAGGATATTCGTGCTAGCGGTTTTCATATTGAGATTGCAGAAGAGTATGGTAAAGAATACCTACTCATTATGAAGAGTGAAGCAAATAGAAAAAGAATATTAGAAAAGCTTTCTTTATTTGAGACTGGGCTATACTATACTAATATTAAAGCACCCGTAGCCTATACTGCACTGAAAACAATATTTAAAAGCTCCGAACTCTTCTGTCTCTGGTATGATAGATTATGCCACCCAGATTTTAGGATGATGAGAAATATAATTAACAATTCATAGGGATATAATATCGATGTAAAGAATTTTTTGAATTAAGAAGATTTTGTATGCCCCACATGTGCCACCGGGAAATTAATTACTAGATCTTCTGCTCTGAAAGTGAAGGATGAAATCCTTGCATTCTTGAAATGCATCCAAGGAGACATTTGCGGACCTATACAGCCCCTGTCAGGGCCATTTAAATATTTTATGGTGCTCATCGATGCTTCCTCGAAATGTCGCATGTGTGTTTATTACCTATGAGAAATCATGCTTTCGCAAAGCTGATCTCACAGATAATTCAAATTAAAAAATAATTTCCCAGATCATCATATAAAGTCCATCAGAATGGACAACACCGGGGAATTTTCTTCAAAGGTATTTGGTAATTATTGCATGACAGTGGGAATTAAAGTTGAGCATTCTGTACCGCATGTCCACACTCAGAATGGATTAGCAGAGGCATTAATTAAGAGAATTAAATTTATTTCCCGACTGCTTTGCAGAATTATAATTTACCAACTACATGTTGGGGACACGCAGTCCTGCATGCAGCAACTCATCAACTTTAGACCATCAGCATATAACATCTATTCACCAATGCAACTAGCGTAAGGGTCAGCACCGGAAAATTTTCATCTCCAGAGGTTTGGGTGCAAGGTTTATGTACATATACCCCCTCCACAGCGTATAGCAATGGGCCATCTCTGAAAGTCTGGGATATACGTTGGTTATAAGACATCATCCATAATCAGGTATTTGGACCCCCATGACAGGAGATTTGCATTCTACCCGTTTCGCTGATAGTATATTTGATGAGGATAGTTTCCCGACATTAGGGGGAAATAAACCCCTTGACGAAAAATGTTAGGAAATTACGTGGCAAGCCACAGGAATCCATGCACATGACCCATGCACTAGTGAAACAAATAGAGAAGTCTAGAAGATCATTGACTTGCAGGCATTAGCAAACCAATTGTCGGACCACTTTAGTGATTTAAAGAGTGTGACCAAGTTACATGTGCATGCACGCAATGCACCGGAGAGGGTTGAAATACCAAAGAAAGCTGAAGGTATCCCTAATCCCATCTAGAGGCCTCAGAATAAAAGGACGAGAACTCCAGCCCCTCGAATCTCAAGTAATTGGGGATGCCTGGTGAAAAGAATAAGAAGGACTTGACACAGCCAATCACTAAAGTTCCCTAGAACCAGAAAGGGAGCCAGTTGAGACCTGGCACCAGTATGGCACCTTCAAAAAAGGGCATCCTGGATCTGAACATTTCCATGGAGGGAGAAATCAGCATGGATATGCGCGCACACATCGGAGTTGAAAAACTAAAGGGACTTGCCCTCGCAACTGGAAAGAGTGGCGAGCAAGTAGAAGCACCAGAATAACTAACCCATGATGAAATAGCTATAAACTATGTGCACACGGAAGAATCTATAAATAGGACAACACCAATGTTGATATTTATTTTACAAAAAAAATTGCCACAATCATCGATCTTGATCCAGAACCTATATTGCTCACTGAATATAAGAAAAGCTCAAATTGGGAGGATTGGAAAAAGGTAATAGAAACTAAATTATTGTCTCTTAGCTAGATCAAACAAAACGGGGGAGAAAACTAAACCTAAAACGACTACCAAAGCTGCCGATGAACAAACTACAGAACGAACTCTAACTCGCATGGACGAAATGATGAACGAACTAAACAATCGAAAGATGACGGGACGAACGACCGTACGAATGGACGTCGTACGACCGAACGAACTACAACGATGACTACACGAACGTACACGACTACCGACCGACAACCTAACTAACTACCGACCGCGAGACAGAAGGAGGTAGTCGAGAAGCACTTGGGGAGTCTAGAAGCAAGGAGGGAGTCAAGAGAGAACGAGGAAGAAGACGGTCGATGGCTAACTAGATGACGACAGCACACGACAACACAATAAACACAGAACTACGAACGCACGACCTAACTATCGACAGACCGCGGAAAGAAGAAAAGAGGGAGACTAGAAGCAAGGGGGAGTCAAGACAGCACGAGGATAGGAAACGATTGCCGACTAGCTAAATAGCGCTAGACAACTCACAAACACAGACATATACTAACCCTGACAATTGTATAAACAGGGCAGACCCTACACAAGTACTAATCACAGACATACTGAACACATGCATACATCACAGTTTATACAATCACTGAACACAAACACAACTCACAACTAAACTTCTTAAACATATAACACATAAAAACTAAATAGAGACTTCAACTAATTACTTGTCAACAGAGATGACTAACACAAGATCATATCACCACAATCACATCTCATTCACATAGTAGATAGATATAAATCCTCAATTTCACAATCGCAAAGTACAATAGAGATAACAATTACTAACAACAATTAAGGTGAACAGTGATTAAGAAAGCAAAGAAATAGATGAAACGCTGAAGTAGAGAGGGGATTGGAGTGAACCGAGAGAGGGAGTAGTAGCAGAGGGAAGCCGTGGAAGGTGTGGCCGTCGGTGAAGTGGAGCCGAGGACGGAGGGGTCGGTGAAGAAGAAGTAGTCGGAGCTCGCCGTCGGTGGATGCAGCAGAGGCGTTGAGGTGGACGCCGACGACCGGGCTATGGCGACGCGTTGGTGAGGACGGCCGTGGCGAGTGGCGGAGACAGGCGGCCGGATGTGGAGAAGGAGGGAGGAGAGGAGAGGCAGCAGGGCGGCCGGCGGTCCCGAGGGAGGAGATGGGCAGCGATGTGTGAGGAGGGAGTAGAGGAGGTGGCGCACTGGAGTAGGCGGCGGAGAGAGAAGGTGCGGTGGAGGTGAGGTGAGACGGCGCGCGGGACGAGGAGCATGAGCGCGGAGGAGCGGCAGTGGATGCGGAGAAGGGGGGCCGAGAGAGGAAGCGGAATAGAGGGGGCGGCCGTGTGATGATGGCGCGGCAAGGAGAGCAAAGAAGGGAGGTGGCCGAGAGAGGAGGTGATGGCGGCGGAGAGAGGTGGCGCTGGTGGTGTGAGGGAGCAGGAAGGAGCGGAGGGGAGGGGTAGATGTGGGGAGAGGCGGCGGTGGCTCGCCGAAGAGGCGGATCTAGAGAAGGAGGGAGGAGAGGAAGACGGGGAGATGGCGGCGCGGTAGAGAAGTGGTGGCCGCGGCGAGTTTGGCCCGGCCTCGCCGGCGCCGAGAGTGGAGGAGAGGGGTAAGCAGTAGGGGGATAGGGGGAGAAGAGGAAAGCCGGGCTCACCCCGAAATTGCGGCGGCTAGGGTTTTGCGTTGATTGGGGAATTGGCATATTTGCGTTTTAGTCCACCAGGTCTTCAAAAACTGTAATTAAATCCTTATCCCAATTGATTTCTTCTATTCTAGCCCTTGGAAACTCCGATTTCATCGTGAAAAGATCCTACGCAATCGTGTCGACGCGTACATCTGTACGGAGCAGTCTTGGAATGCCAAATTTGTCATTTATGCGCCTCGATCGCGCTAGCCTGCAGAAAAATATAAAATGATCCCAATTGAGCAATTAATTATAGAAAAACGTGTAAATGATGATAAATGGTCCCAAAATGCGAAGAATATTAGGGTAAAACGACGGCTAATTATATGCAAAAATGACGCATGTCAAGCTTGCACTGCATCCTCAGGTGTGTCGGCTATTCTTTGAATTGCTTTTGTCAGTGCACTGACGAGGGCTACATTCTTCCCCAAATCATATAGTCTGTGGCTTTGCGGGTTAAGCAACGATGCTGTTCAAACACATATAGTCTATTAGACAAAATATAACAAATATGCAACAGAATATGTTATGGTTTACAAAAAGTATGTACTTGCCTGGAACGATGTAGGTGCGTTGCTTCAATATTTCAATTCTTCTATTAACTACCTCCATAATACGATTATAGGTAGCCTCATCTTCTTTTAACACGCCATTAAGTTCAAATTGAAACTCATATGTTTTGGCAACCAGTCCTGCCACTGTTGCAGGTTTCTGTTGGTCTACAAATCTCAGTAGTCGATAAATTGGTTGTACCACTTTAATGACCCAATCCATACTAGACTACCATTGTCTACTTGTGAGGCAGGAATACATGTATTCTCCTTCTTCGATCATAGACAAATGGTTAGAGCTCCACACATTTGATACCATCCACTTCATGAACTTGTCTTTTCTGTCCCAAAAACTCTTCAAGAAAACAAATGTCGTTCCAAACGTTGTGGCGTTTGGACGAACTATCTCTCCTTCGATTTGTTGTCGCATTTCATTATGCAGGCGATTGTGGTTGTATAGAAAGCGACAAATCCTCTTGGTCGCCTTGACAACCGCAGCAACCTCGTTGAACTGGCCGATGTCCTTCAACATGAGGTTCACAAGATGATGCGCCGCATGTACGCGGACTATAGTTCGATATTCTTCAATTACCAGTTGACATGCTTTCTTGTAGTTTGCACCATTATCAGTCACAATCTGCATAACATGTTTAACTCCAATTTCTTTGACAACTTTACGGATCTTACGATACAAAAAGTCCGCATTTTGTACATCACCAGTCGCATTCACTGACTTATGAAAAAACATTCTTCCATTATAGTACAACATGAAGTTAATTATACTCATCTGTGTAGGTCTTGTCCATGAATCACACATGATGGATACTCCATATATGCTCCAATCTTCTTTGAACTGTTGTACATACTCCTTTATCTCCAGTTCATTAGCATCAAGGTATGGCCCATCAATTTCATGCCCTCTAGGTGACGCAACACCTTCACCAAGTTCTTGTGTAACCTTGATGGCAGCACGAAAATAAGGACACTCTGTCTTATTTCGAGGAATGTCATTACTGTGGAACCACTTAGCCCAAACTTTTCCAAGTTTTGACTTTGCTTCTTTCTTAAGAGTTGTGTCAATGCGGGGTTGGACAGGTGCCCGACTACGCAAAATATCAGAATCAATTCTCATAGACTGCGACCTACCAAACATCCTCAAAAGAGCATTTCGTCCTGTACCCCTTCCTGTGGCACTTCCACTACCTCCACCATGTTCAAATGTCGCACCCCGGGCTCTTGCCCTCTGCTCGAGCTAATGCAACTCCAACGACTCTCGCCGAGCCCATTCCATCTGCTTTTCCTCATCGTCATCAAAGACATCTTCACGTGATGGACCACGCGCTACAGGCTCTGAAGCAACTTGCCCCATTCTCATGCGCCATCTCTAATAGATTTCCTCTGGCCTTCATTTCTTCTATACTTGCTAGCATGAGCCTTCTCACTCACGAACCCCACCGCAAGGAATAACATCCCGTGCTTCCTAGCAAGATGTTCTTTCAGCGTGTTACACCTCCGCCCGACTTCGTAGCTTACAATATCTGTATTTCCAACCAGACCTCCTAGTCTCTCCATGGTTCCAAACATTGATACTTTTACCAGCCATCACTACAATATCATGCAGCAACAAAAAGATGTATCAGTAAGGCACAAATCTAAAATTTCCGTGCATAACGCACCAAATATAGTTCATAAGGTACAACTACTGCATGCTGACTTATTTCCATGCTAGAGGCTACAAGTTTGTTGTCTACATCTTAATTGTTGTCTATCTCTTTTTTACTTTGCTAGTGAGAGGAATGATGTACTACAGGAAAGCACTTAAGATTCAATGTATTCAAGATGAAACTGATCTTGGTTAGATTTTTGCTCTCTCCATCATTTTCCAGTCTTGATAAATCTATATATTTTTGACTCCATTTTAATATTTTGTAGCTAGATTGGACCATCATAGAACAACAGCATCCTCTCAAGCGGAGCAAAGAATGTTGCTACTTGCTAATATTGCTCAGATCCATATAATAAACAAAAAACAAGAAACACTCGCTCCTCCCGCCGCCGCGCGCTCCTCCTCCCGCCGCTCTTCTTGCCGCTTGGTCGCCGCCGCTGCTCTGCCGCCGCTTGGCCGCCGCCGCTGCTGCCGCCAGTGGCTCGCGCTCTCTCTCCTCTCTTTGGGATTTCCTACTGCAGAGACTTAATAATGCAGAGACCCAATAATGCGATCACTGTTGCATCATCCAATGTTCTCACTGTTGCTGCTCTCCCCTCACATGCAGAGAATACTTTCTTCACATGCAAATGATGCAATAGACAAAAGTCTCATGCCCATGGGCCCAACATGTTCCTAAACATATGCTTAACCATCCAATGTAGCTACAATGCCCCTGGAACCCATTCAAACATCTACAAATTCAAAATTTTCAAATTTGCATCTCGGTCGGTTTTTTCCATCCCGCTCACCGCCGGGAATTCCGGTAACCGCCGGTAATCCGATCCCTGGCCCGACAAGCCCAAGCATGAAGCCCAAAAGGACTGTAGAAAGGTATTTTTTGTTTATTATCTGAACAAAACATTATTTTTCTAGGCATCAAGCCGAAAAATAAAATATTAATTTTTATTATTTTATTGAGCCCGGGAAGATCCGGTTAGGCTGCTCAGGCCTGGAATCAAGCTTTCTGTTTCTTTTTTTAAAAAAGAACAGAGGCTTAGCCTAACTTTTTTTGAAATCTAGGAGAAAATTTTAGTATGTATACCACTTTTTCAGTACTACAATCGTATGAGGCGGCTATGTGGCAAGGTTTGGCAGCCGCCATACCTAACATTTGTACAAAAGATTAGTATATTATGTATATATACGTGAAATACATCAATACATGGCTATATACGCTGGATCTAGTGGTCGGGCTGGTGCACGTGGGCTGATGGAGTGATGGTCATGGCCTACGCAAAACCCCACAAAGGAAGCTAATGTGTCTCAGATTTTCTCGGCCGATCGGCTGCTCCGAGCCTCCGATCGTCAGATTCCACATTTCCGCCGCTGCCATCTTCGCCTCGTGCCCGACACCGCCGCTTTGAAGTCGCCACCGCCGTCTGTGGTGCCCAGCGCGCCGCGATCGAGGTTGCCACCGCTCGCGCATGCCAAATGTGCTGTGTGTGTTGATTGTCCTCTCACGCATAGAGACTAGTAAGTGTCTTCGATGTCAATTTTTTCCCTAGTGATTAAAAGAATGTTGTGTGCCTGTTTTTTATTTTATTGAGGAACATCTCTGTGATGTGCTCAAGAGATTAAGAGAAGGATGCGTATTGATCCTAACATGAAGAACCGAGTATGATTTTTGCATTCGCTTGTGCATCCAAGTGCAATCTGTGATATTGAGCTCAGATTAGGGACATCATCGCTGAGAGGGCCTTCTCAGTTATGAAGATTATCAAGACCGAGTTACGCAACAAAATATCAGATGCTTGGCTTAATGACCTGATGGTGTGCTACATTGAGCGAGGCTTATTCAAAGGACTTGATCTTGCTGAAATTAAGAAAGAATTTCAAAAGAAAAATAGAAGAATGCCATTGCCACGGTTTGTACCCAAATAAAGCTTTATTATGGGTATGTATTTGTTCCAACAATCTTGAATAAAAATATATTTTCTATTATTTGATCTGTCTATGACACTACTAGTTGCTAATTCATGATTTATCTATGCTTCTATGTTTTGCAGATCATCTCTAGGTTGGTCTAGTTAACATAGATGATAAATTGGTGATCAATTATCTATGTAATCTTCATTTAGTGAGGTATTTTAAGTGCCAATGCTTTACTTTTGGATTTTCGTTATATTTGCTGATCACAAAGTAATATATATTTATATAATGTTTTAATGAGCCCGTGTATAGTTGAATTATACATGTTTGACCTTTATAAACCCGCCACACCTGAAAATTATTCCTGCCTCCGCCACTGACTACAATATTGATAGACAACTGGAATTACTATCCGCGAGATCTCACGAAACAAAATAAAAAAGAGAGAGGAGTAGCTGCTGCAAACAATCTCAATCTCATAGCATCATTCACATTTTCAGAAAAGTGAGGGAAAAGTTCAACTTGTGTGGCAATTAGGGTTAAAAAAAACGTTCAAAGCTGGTTTATCTGATCTCGGATGGTTTTTCATTGATTCAGTAGCAATTTAAACCGAGCTACGCCGACTTACACCGATTTTGGATTATTTTCACCAAATCCAACTGATTGTCAATATTTCGGGTGAATTCTGGAAATTGCCCAACGATGGCCGGGAAATATCTCATTTGCGGTTTTCTGAACCCCGGTGACAAGCTGTTGCATGACTACAGATCACGGTTCGGCTCCCAACAACTGCGTGTTCATGTTATTCGTCAGCTTTGCTTCTTACTAAGTCGCTATTGCTACATACCACTCAGCTTCTTTCTTGCTGAGGTATAACTGGCAAGTGGCAGAAGCCAGTTACTATGGGTCATCGAAGTCTTGTACACGTTTTAGCACAAAAAATGTGCACACACAAAACGATCAAGATACTACGTTGAATTGCACACTCCACGCCATCTTAAGTACAAATATTCTTCTCTGTGCTCCTCCTACTTTATGGATCTTGTCAGCGTTTAGTCAGGCAAGAAGCCAAAAACACATCTAGCAAATCTTGACCCTGCACTCGGAGACCATGCCAAGAACACACAGTCAGAAGATGCCCTTGGCAAGGGTGCAACACAGCAAAAAAAAAAAAAAAACTTTATCCTGCGCTCACATGCACCAGTCCACCACCTTGTACCTATCCTGCAACCTGTGATACTTCTGAGCCTTGTGACCTCGCTGCTTCTGCTCTCCCCTCTCCAGTGGTATACAATTCACATGATCTGTCTCTCTCTCTCCCTCACTGTCACACACATTATGAGTTGAGACTTCTTTAGTCCCTTCACCTCTCTTTACCTCTTAATTGCTACACTAGTACAGATTAAAATTTTCTATCATATAAATCAAGAAGCTATACGAATAAGAGATCTTAGATTATTAACACTAGACGGTCAGTGCAACGAAAGTAGAGTTGAAGCTGCCAGTTTAACGAAGAGCGCATCAGTATAGTGAAAGTAGTCAATCGTCCTCTGATCAATTATCTCCTTCTCGCGATCATCTTGATCAGCGCTACAGTCACAGCAGCGCCTCTATCGAGCTTCACACGTCCAAAGATGGAACGTCGTGTGTCGGTATGCTAGTACCAGCGCGCACAGCAAGGGTTATGAGAGGTGGTGGCTGAGGTTTCGATAGATGTGTCTCAGGATACCACCCTTAGCTCTGCACCTCTCTTTATATAGCCTACAATTGGATCCTTATCCGATACAATCAGATATCATATCCAACTCGAAAATCCTCAGGTTGGATCTTTATCCAATACAAGTAGATATTATATCCCACTCGGAAACTATCATCTAGACCCTTATCATTCCAACCGTTAAGTGTATGACCATGTAGATTCATGTATATTTGTCCACAGATCCAAAAGTCATTTCTGGTCCATAAGTCGGTAGCGATCTCCAGCAGGACATAATAACTCCCAAACATACACAAAGATCATAACGGATGAAGCTATATAGTGCTTATGTATTGATTCCTTTGCCTTATGATACCAAATCAAATTCAAGGCGAGAAACATGTCATCCTATGATAGGTCAAACTTTTACTCGAATCTGTAGTGGACTACTCAGTTGTGATTGACTCCTCAACTATATTCGGCATGGCCATGCACTTCCTTAATCCAACCACATTGAGGGGTTTAGAGATATCTCTCTTGTTATATAAGAGGGGCAAATTCCATCTTGATTGCTCATATTCTTCCGCATATTTTATAGTAAACCCAAAAGCTATCTTTATAACCACCTAGTTACAGAGTAGTGTTTAGCAACACTAAGTAAACTATTATGCATTTAGGAAATAGTGACGATCTTAGGACTAAGGATCCTACATACACTATGTATGAGACCAACTAATGTACTTAAGAATATAACAATTCCCGTAGTGTCTCATGGTGGGTCAATCCAATACCATGTTCTCTAATATGTGTCTACATTATTGATTTGATATCTCATATCCATGATCCAAGAAATATGATCATCAATCAATACATGTGCTGATCTGTAAATCATAATTGTCCAACATAATAACATAAGATCAAGCATAATTTAGAATAATATCAAAACATGAATAAAGAGTTCCACGAACAAGTCACACACTTGTTAATCAATATAAAAGATATTTATTCAAGGGGCAAAATAACATATTATTCAAAAGATCATACATATAGAAGCGATACAATCATCTCCATGATTGCATGTAGAACATATCACTAATAATCTCCTACTTGCACTAGAATCAATTATGCAATTGTCTAATACCTATAGCACTTGTATGCAGCTCATACTTTGGCTACGGAAGAGGTTTTGTCGATAGATCAGCAATATTTAAATCCGTGTGTACTTTGCATATCTTAACATCACCTCTACAACAATCCTCGTGAATAAGGTGAAAACGCTGAAATATGTGCTTGGATTTTTGATGCGATCTAGGCTCCTTAGCTTTCACAATGGCTCCCAAATTTCTTCGAGTCTCACTGTGCTCCCACTAACTCCTTTGGAGAGACATTTTTCTCTAGAAAGACATCATTTTGGACAACAAATACTTTGTTTTCATCCCTTTTATAAAAGTAATATCCTTTAGTTTCCTTATGATACCCTACGAAGAAGCATTTATTAGATTTAGGTGCGAGTTTGTCAGATGTCAAACGTTTTACATATACTTCACATCCCTATAATTTGAGAAAAGACAAATCAGGATGTTTCCCAGTCTATATCTCATATGGTGTCTTCTCTACAGCTTTCGATAGAACCCTATTTAATGTGAACGCAACTGTTTTAGAGTATACCCCTAAAAAGACAATGGCAGATCAGTTGACTCATCATAGCCTGAACCATGTCTAACAAGATCTAATTTCGTCATTCAAACACCCCATTCCATTGAGGCATTCTTGGTAGAGTTAACTGTGGAACAATTCAACATTGGTTTAGATGATCACCAAACTCATGGCTCAAATATTCACCTCCATGATCTGATCGTAAGGCTTCAATTATCTTGCCAAGTTGATTTTGTACCTTAATTTGAAATTCCTTGAACTTTTTCAAATGACTCAAACTTATGCCTTATTAGGTAGATGTAACCATACCTACTGAAGTCATCATTATAAGTTATGAAGTATTAAAAACCACCTCTTGCCGTTGAGCTCATTGTCTATATACATCTGAATGTACTAAGCCTAACAAATCATTTGCCCTCTCACCTAGACCAGTGAATGGAGTCTTACTCATTTTGCCAAGTAAACAGGACTCACATATTTTAAAAGATTCAAAATCAAATGAGTTTAGAAAACCATCTTTATGAAGCTTCACCATGTGCTTCTCATTTATGTGACCTAAACAACAATACCAAATATAAGTGAGATTCAAATCATTAAGCCAAAACCTCTTAGCATTAATATTGTAGACAAGCACATCCTCACGATTTAAAACATGTAATCCATTCATCAATGAAGTATGATTATAAAGCATATCACTCAAATAAATTAAATAACAATTATTTTTTTTATTCTGAACTCAAAACCTTCTGCTCCCAAACATGAAACAGAAATAATGTTTTTGCTTAAGATAGGAACCTAACAACAACTATTCAATTCCAAAACTAATCATAAAGGTAAAGATAATGAAAGTGCCAACAGCCAATGCAACAACTCCTGCTCCATTGCCCACGCGAAGATTAACCTCGCCTCTTGATGAGGATATCAACTCTAAGGATGCAACCACTACTTTGACCCGCTGCACTACATACTCTACTTCAACCACATCTTCTCCAATTGGACTTTCGACTACTTCAATTCCATATTTTCTAATTGGGCCGAGCTACTCCTACGCCTATGAGCCAAGCTACTTCTACTTCACTGGGTCAAACTTCACCAGGTCGTACTATGTCTACATGCCATAGTGCTACGTCACCTATTATTGGCCCACGGGTATGTATTGGTCGACTTGGCCCATATGGTGACCGGCCACCATAGGTAGGCCCACTTAGGGTGCCCACCTTCTAGGCCCGTACTGTTCACGTGGTTATTGTTCACGCATGAACAGTACCGTCGCCCCCTTCTCATCTTCCTCCTTTATATAGTGGCCGCCACCCTAGGGTTTGGACGGGTTATGTTAGATTGAAGTTTAGCTTACGCTACTTTATATATTATCCTCTTGTTCGATGAGTACAACAGCAACATTATTCTTTAGAACCCCATCCTTTCAATATAGAGCTTAATTCTTGTTTGTAATTTTAGATTGCTTATCATCTTGTTCTTACTTGTTCTTCCTTTGCATGCAGGAATAGACCTTCGTGGTTAGGTCGATCATGCTCCTAGAAAGGGCGATAATAATCCTAGAGTTGGTTCAGTGATTGTTGGTATATTGGTCATGTATGATTGGTAGCCGAATCATGAAAGTCGTCTCCACCGAATCGAAATTATCTTTCTCATCGAAAGATCGGGACACTCGTTGTCGCATCACCTCTTGCTAAACTGCTAGTCCTTTTCAACCCCTGCATCGAATTGCAATTATGAGCAACCGATCTGGTATAAAATACCCGAGAACCAATATGAGTAATAGCAAAAAATATTTCTATAATATTTATACTTGAAGTAGAAGTCTTACTTTTCTTCTTATTTTCCAGTTCTGCCAAGTACTTCTTGTAGTTTCTCTTCTAATGTTTAGTGCCTTGGCAATGGTAGCAAATAGTATCAGGTGTAGCGCCAAGCTTGAGCTTCTGAAGCTTAGATTTGATACTTGTGATCTCATCTTGAGTTTTGACGTGCCCTTTCTTTTGCCCAAAACCTTATACTTTTTCTTTTTGAAGTTGGTAGTCTTCTGAATCATCATCACATGATTAGAAATTTTCGTAATGCTCTCCTCTGCTGACTTGAGCATCCCATGCAACTCGGTCACTGGCTTCTCTATACCATTCATATGAAAGTTCAAAATGATAGGCTCAAACATTAGAGAGAGCGACTGGAGAATCACATCAGTAGCTAACTCTTGGCTAAGGGAAAAACTAAGCTTTTCTAAACTCTCAATGTAATTAATCATATTGATTACAAGAGAGCTGCTTGGACTTCCTTCAGCTAACTTGCATGCAAACAATGATTTAAAAGTGTTGTACCTTTCAGCCATTGTCTGGTTCAAAAACATTTTAAGACCCATAATAATATTGTAGCATCCATGTTCTCATATTGCTTCTGAAACTCAGAGTTCATGGTGGCAAGTATAAGATAGCTAACTTCAAGTGAGTCATTGTAATGTTTCTCATATTCATTCTTTTGAGCACGAAAAGCATCTTCAACTAGTTTATCTAGATATGGAACCTTTAGAACATATTCCTTATTTGCTTACTTGAGAACAATTCTGAAATTGCAATACTAGTCAATAAAGTTTGTTTTATTTAGTTTTTCTTTCTCAAGAATAGATCGTAAGTTAAAACTAGGTGTGAAGGAAGTAGATGGTGGCATTGTATACAATATAAAAAGTATATAAAAAATTCAGTACTATATTTATGTGAAATCTTTCATTAAACAATTTAACAAAAGATACTCACACTATATGTTTAAAAATCATGTACCGGCTAATAACATATAGTGTGTCAAGATCCATATTTCACTAAGTTCTAGTGAGTTTTGGCATCACTGCTAGAAATCTAGTGATGTAAGTAACCAACCCTTTGCTAATTATATCATACATAACTCTTATTTGTTGAGTGACATCCATATATTCCGGCCTCAACACTATGCCCCTAAGCCCAAAAACTATTTTGATAGTCTAGTCAAGTTAAATCAATATTATACATGAAGTGTCTAGCACTAACTTCATTTTGAGATAATTGGTGGCACTCTACTTTGGTAGACCTATCAGTTTATAATCAAAATCTTGATAGGTCAACTATTGAAAGGGCATCAAGATTTACTTATTTTTCTAGAGGAACACTATTATATCATGTTAAAAACACTTAAGATAATAACATGAATAATAGTATAACAGAAATATAAAAATATTCATATTTAAATCATATTAAACTGTAAGATAGTATGATCCTTAGCACGGCAATCTCCATCACTACTCTTTTTATCCATCAAGCCATCGATATTTGAGGTTACCACATTCATTTATATAGTTGTTACTCCTAACAGCTAACAATGAATTACACATGAAAACATCAAACATCATAAGTCGACACGTAGGCTGATATACAATAATATGTAGCCTATGGTTATAAATTAGCATGGTGCGCATGCCATGAAAAACTTATACATGCATCACATATATAATGGATCATACTATTCACACAACCCTGTAAAAATAAGTTTCGCGCAGAATCCAATTCTATCACATGGTATGAACACATAACACCTATAATACACGGTATGATTACCTAGCACGGCTGTCTCATTGAGCCCAAAAAATAAAAATATTAACTTTTTTATTATTTTATTGAGCCTGAGAAAATCAGGCCGGGATGCCCAGGCCTGGGTTCAAGCTCTGTGTTTCTTATTTTTTTAAAAGAACAAAGGCTTAGCCCAGCTTTTTTTTGAAATCTGTGAGAAAATTTTAGTATGTATATTATTTTTTCCGTATGACACAGTATTGATAGACAACTGGAATTACTATCCACGAGATCTCACGAAACATAAACACAAACAGAGAGAGTGTGAGAGAGAGTAGCTGCTGCAAACAATCTCAATCTCATGGCATCATTCACATTTTCAGAAAAGTGAGGGAGGGGACCAGCTGGTGGCAAAGCTCATCTTGTGTGGCAATTAGGGTTAAAAAAAATCGGTCAGAGCTGGTTTATCTGATCTCGGATGGTTTTTCATTGATTCAGTAGCAATTTAAACCGAGCAAGGCCGACTTACACCAATTTTGGATTATTTTCACCAATTCCAACTGATTGTCAATATTTCGGGTGGATTCTGGAAATTGCCCAACGAGGGCCGGGAAATATCTCATTTACAGTTTTATGAACCCCGGTGACAAGCTGTTACATATGACTACAGATCACGGTTCGGCTCCCAACAACTGCGTGTTCATGCTATTCGTCAGCTTTGCTTCTTACTAAGTCGCTACTGCTACATACCACTCAGCTTCTTTCTTGCTGAGGTATAACTGGAAAGTGGCAGAAGCCAGCTACTCGATGGGTCATCAAAGTCTTGCACACGTTTTAGCACAAAAAATGTGCACACGCTTAACAATCAAGATACTACCGTTGAATTGCACACTCCAGGCCATCGTAAGTACACATATTCTTCTCTGCACTCCTCTACTTTATGGATCTTAGCGTTTAGTCTGGCAAGAAGCCAAAAACACATCCACCAAATCTTGACCCGGCACTCGGAGACCATGCCAAGAACACACACAGGCAGAAGATGCCCTCGGCAGGTGCAACGAGATAATTGGTTTTAGGATTTAACGTTGGGCAGATATTTAGGACTTAAACATTGGCAAGAAATTAGTATTTATATCATTGACACTTTGATTTCTATGGTATTATACCTTATTTATTATTTCTTAATCTCTTTTCTTAATGCTTGGCACCTAATATGACTCTTACCTTAATCACGTACCTGGGAGGTGGAGCAAGTCCAATTTCAGTCCCGTCTGCTGGGCGCCGCCGCCGCCGCCACCGTCCGGCTTGGTGCCGCCGCTGCGTTTTCCCGGCCACTGCGCGTGTGCGAGAGAATGGGACGACCGATGGACTCCTAGGTACGTGTACGTGATTAAATGAGGGAGGGGTATAAGGGTCATATTAGGTGCCAAACATTAAGAAAAGAGATTAAGAAATAATAAATAAGGTATAATACCATAGAAATCAAAGTGTCAATGATATAAGTACTAATTTTACGAAGTCAACGTTTGAAGTCCTAAATATGCGAAGCCCAACGTTTAGAGTCCTAAAAAACCAATTATCTCGGGTGCGATACAGCAAATAAAAATCGTTATCCTGCGCTCACATGCACCTATCTTGCAAGCTGTGATCCTTACTGAGCCTTGTGATCTCTCTGCTTCTGCTCTCGCGCTCTCCAACAGTATAGAATTCACATGATCTCTCACTCTCTCTCACTGTCACACGCATTATGAGTTGAGAGAGCCCCTTCACCACACGTTGTAACTGCGTGCTTTCCCTTTTCTGTTCCTTTCCACTGTACATGCTGTTCTTGTTGTCCTAGCTTCTCTCATATGCAGAGATCACACAATTGCAAATTCACATGGCGACAGCAGTAGCAGCAAGATGGCTCCCCCAACCCCCACACAAGCAGCAGCTCATCTTTGCTCTCCTACTCCTCTTCACCTCCCAGAGTTCGCGCTGCTACAAAGTAGGTTACAATGAGCAGGAAGGTGATAGAGTGGCCTTCCTCCCTGGCCAGCCAAGGAGCCCACAGGTCTCTCAGTTCTCAGGGCACATCACAGTGAACAAGCAGAATGGGAGGGCACTCTTCTACTGGTTCTTTGAGGCTCAGGCATTGCCCTCCCAGAAGCCTCTCCTTCTCTGGTTCAATGGAGGTTGTTACTTAGATGATTTTCTTGCTTTTTCACTCTGTTACTTGACTTGCCATGTAGATTAGTTAAGCATAAGTTCAGTACAACACCTCTTTATTTTCGGTTCCTTATTTGTACTTTGTGTTAAATCTCAAGTTGTGTAGTGTCTTCACTGTCTTGTAATGTACTGTGATCAGATGTATTAGTGAAGAAACAGTAGCATTATTTCTGTTCTTGCTTTTGCTTTTTTTCTCCCATTTCGCCTATGTTAATGTGTAATTTTTAGAAATTAGTTTGTTCTCCTTTCACTTTATTATTTTTCTTGCTAATCGGTATGCTTTCTTCAAGAAAAATATGAACTTTTCGGCATACATACATGCAGGACCAGGTTGCTCATCAATTGGATATGGAGCTGCTTCTGAGCTAGGACCTCTCAGAGTTCGCAGATTTGGAGCAAGGCTTGAGTTCAACAAGTTCGCATGGAACAAAGGTGTTGCAACTTGCAAGAATTGCATTTGTGTTGCTTATGATTACTGCAATTGTTCCAAGCAAAAAAATAAATATTTGTTGTGTTTTGGATTGATCTTGCTAGAGGCTAACTTGCTGTTCTTGGAGTCTCCTGTTGGGGTTGGCTTCTCCTACACCAATACATCCTCTGACCTCACCAAGCTGAATGATGGTTTTGTAGGTAATTGAGTATTCTTTAGGGGAAGTATGTTTGCTTGATCACTATTTGAAATGTTTTGATATGTTTGTGGCATCATTTTTTTTTTGTAGCTGAGGATGCATATAATTTCGTTGTTAATTGGTTCAAGAGGTTTCCGCAGTACAAGGACCGTGAATTCTATATCTCAGGAGAGAGCTATGCAGGTAACGTTTGACATAAACAACAGAACAAGACAGTTTTTCTCTAGGCCTTCTTTTTCTACTGTTATTTAGGACGAATAACCTTCAAAATCTAGTTGTTTTTTTGAGGGGGCTTCACCTCACCATAACACTATAATGCAGAATATTAGAGATGAGGCTAGTGTGTGGTGTTTGGCGGGAGCCAAAGGGCTCCGTGGATTTGGCATTGATGGCCGTGTGTGTTGTTGTTTTTTCCCTTCCCTTTAGGGGTTTGTTCGAGTCGTCTAGACTCCTTTGTTTTCTTCTTAATATAATGATACGCAGTTCTCCTGCGCGTTCGAGAAAAAAAAAATCTAAATTTTCAATATAGTGTCCTGCTCCTACAACTTCGACAAAATCAAGAAATGATGCATGTTGCAAGTTTATGTTATACTTGCTCCTTTCTAATTAGGAATTTTATTAGTCCTGATTTATTTTGTGTAATCAGTAGCCATGAATATATAATTCAACAAATTTAAAGCTAATTGGCTAAGGTGGTCCTGTAAACCAATAATTTAGGTTAACACATGTATTGGATAAGTCAGTGAGCTCCTTTCGCAATGTTAATCCTGGCTAGTCAAAAATGTCTCGCAATTAAGAAAAACTTAATGTGGGTAATACAATGCTATGTGTCATGTAACGAGAAAGAAACAAAGGATTTTTTGGAAGTAGGATACCATCCATGAAAATGAAAGCAAAGTGAATAATTTTTGGGTGACATGTGCCCATTTTCATCTGATTGCAAAAAGAAGACATGTCCTCATTTTCCTAAAGAAATAAGTTCCTCCAGGTTTAAGATCCCTTTCTCTTTTTTTCTGAAAGGGGATTTCAGCTTCTTTCCTCCAGGATCCATTGGATCTTAAACCAATGGCCCTTTAAGATCTATAAAAAGAGCTAATAGCGCTCTGATATCAACTGAAAGATGGCAACAGAGGGGAATGAATAGTGCCTTCTAACTCCTTCACTCCAATAACTATAAAACTATGAAGATTGGAACGAGAAGCCAACACCAAACAAGCAAAACAAATATCTGAAATTTTGGAGAAAAATCAGGAAAATTGAATGTACCTTTGTTATAACTGCGGTACTAACTCTGTTATAACTACAGTTATTCCTTTCGTTGATAAACAGTGAAATCAGCCCAAGTTCAAAAACAAAAAATGATGGAACTTTTGATTCGTAGATTCAAATAGCATGAAATTTTGCAGAGAGCTTCTCTAGGTTATCAATAACCTATTCTAACAAACGATCATGAAAAATATGGTCAAAGTTGAGACCTTTTTTAGTTTGAAGGAAATGTGCACCGAAACCGAGCCAAAACCAAAATCGGTGAATACAACTTGCTCGTGGGATGACGATGACCAAAAAGGGTCCACATGTATTCCCACATATTACAGCAAGTTAGATCACCATAGAAACCAAACCAAAAATCCTCGGATCAAGAGATGGACCAAAGGGGCCAAAGTCAAGCAAAATCGGGTTTTCTCGCGAATCTTGCTATCAAAGCGCCTAGATAGGTGATGTATTTCCAAAGATTATCTTCATCTCTTATACATTCTTAGCACAACAAGATCACAAGAAGGAAAGAAGAGATATCAAAACCAACCAAAAGTCAAGCACATCAATAAAAAACAAGAGGGACTCAAGAGTTGCACAAAAATTGATGATGTATTGCTTATTTGAGAAAGTAGGTTTTACAACCACTCCACCTTGGAGGACAAAGAATACCCAACGTACTCACTCTCAAACCCTAACCCTAAACCTAGAGAAGAGAGCACAAGAGATAGGTTGGATGGTTAACCTTTATGTCCTCATCCCAACCCCCTTTTATGGGTGGTCAACCAGTCACCTACACCCCTTAATGGATCATATCCACTATTACAATGGGAAAATCTGTTAACCCTACACACACGGGTTTTACTCTCATAAGTTCATTTATGCACGTTTTTCAAAGCGCATAAATGTGCATCCGCTAAATCCTTAGTCTTGATCCAACTAACTCCACCTTGACCTAAACTGCTCTTCAACGTATCACTCATGCACCGTAGTTTTGATCTAGGATGGTTTTCGGTATTTTGATTAAACTACCAAAATACCCTTTCTTGGTCCAGTCATCACCAACCACTGCAAGCAATCGTCATGCTTGCTATGTGTAGGTGCACTACTAGCTTGCTACGTATCGCCAAGTCTCTCCTATTCATGTTCTACCAAATCACGACTCACTTAGCCCGTGCAAATCACATAGCGTCATCCCGCCGTTCAAACTCGCCTACAACATTTTCCCTTTTTTGTGCCATGCTTGAGCTCACCGTCTTACCTGGCATCCTTGATTGTTCTGAGCCTCAACTCCTTCATAAGTCTAGCCCCGATCATCACCGTTGACCACAATTGACTCTATGTAACCCTGTACATCCAAAGACAAAGAAATCGTTTTCATGTACAAGTTCTCCATAACTTGATCTACATTAGTCAAGACATGCATCATGCAACCTTAATTCATTAATCTAGGTCATCCCAACTCAATTCATAACTCAAATCTTGAAACCCTGTTTTCCTGGGAAGATCGATAGTACCGCACTTAACATACTGGTACTTCTGCACCTTGCAAACTCGAACTGGACTTCTCTGGAAAAAACATACCGCAGCTCAGACCGAAACTACCACCTTGTGGTACTACCACGCAAACACCTGCAGTACTACCGCGTTCACAATTGCGGTATTTCTGATTTTTTTGGGGACTTCCAGAATTATTCCAAACCAAAAACAATCTTCACTAAATCACTTTACCACTCCACGAAACTTACAATGGTTCATCACAACTATATTCTGAACTTTCTCACATAGTCCTTCAATATATGATGTTAGTGACATGTCCAATGGTCATATTAGACTTCTGTGATATTGCAGATGTGGTGGAGCAAAAGATGCCCTACAATTTCTTTTCCATGTACATCACTTAAGAGGAATTTTGAATTGATGCAGGTCATTATGTGCCACAGCTTGCTGACCTTGTCTATGAGAGGAACAAAGACAAGAAGGCCAACACGTACATCAACCTTAAAGGGTTCATTGTGAGAACACATCTTTTGACTGTTTAATTTGTTGATATTTCCGGTTTGTCCTTGTTTAAAAATTGGATGATAATGTGTTGACTTGGTAGTTAACAAGTTGAAAATAATTCCGGTACTTCCTGCCGTGATTTAGATGAGAAACATCACCTGTTTTGAAGAAAATGTACTTATTTCAGTAAGATTTACAAAAAAAACCTGGGATTTATTGACCTTCTAGTGAATTGCCATTTTTATGTAATTATACATTTTGGTACATTTTCTGCAAACAGTGCACAGAATTGAAGATCCAACAGGAAAAAAAGTGCAGTTCTCAAGAGATAAGTTTAGAACTTTGCAGTATCATAACATTCAGATTGGCCCCAATGTAGGTTGGCAATCCACTAACTGATGATTACTACGACTCAAAGGGCCTGGCTGAATATGCTTGGAGCCACGCAGTAGTGTCAGATGAAGTTTACGAGCGCATCAAGAAGATGTGCAACTTTAGGATCTCAAACTGGACCGATGACTGCGACGAAGTCATGAGTACCGTCTTCAGAGAATACAAGAAAATCGACATTTACAACATTTATGCACCCAAGTGCAATCTTGCTCAAACATCAGCAGCATCTGCTGTTGATCGAGCACTCAAAGCTAGTGAACAGGTAAGGAACAGATAGTTCAAATTAGCTCTTCTGCTTCTGGAATTCTGAGGCTTTTCTTTGACATTGTAGGAACAATTCAGGAGGAGGATTAGGATGTTCTCAGGATATGACGCGTGCTACTCATCTTATGCTGAGGATTACTTCAATAAGGCAGATGTTCAGAGAGCATTCCATGCCAATGTCAGTGGGATGCTCCCTGGGAAATGGCAAGTTTGCAGGTGAATCAGCCTAAAGTTGATTTTACACAGTGCTAATCCGTAAATTTCTTCATTTTTTTTCAAATTAGTTTGAACATAGCAGTATTGACAACTCTACGTGGCATTATCTCATGTAGGGCATAGTTCAAAACACTAGGATTGTATTAATTATATATTTTTTCTGTGATAATTATAGCAAACTGACAGATTATGTTATTATGATTTTGTTTAACTAATGTCAAATGGATAACCACCGAGTGCAAATTAGGCAAAGTTGAAAAAGGGTTCATTTTGGACTTCAGTACAAGAAATTAGGCACATATGGACATGAATATGATTTTTTTTCTTTTCATTTTTCATATACCATGCAGTAATTCCATGCTGAAGTCATATAACTTTTCGGTACTTTCTGTCCTACCAATCTACTCCAAGCTCATCAAAGCAGGACTGAGAGTCTGGCTCTACAGGTATATTGCCTCTTCTTGTACCCCTAAGACCATTTTTCTGCTCTCCTATGTATGCAAAGAGCAACGGAGACCATATTTGTTACTAATCCATGTAAAGATATTTTCCTCTGAAAAGACTTACTGTAACCTTTCTGAAAAAACAATGCTGCTGTTCGATAGTAGCTTACACTTATAATAGATGTAATGTTAGTGTTGGGCAGTGGCCGCTCAATGGCAATTGTTGTGCATGCAGTGGAGATGCAGATGGTAGGGTCCCCGTGATCGGGTCACGGTATTGTGTGGAAGCGCTTGGCTTGCCTATCAAAACACAGTGGCAACCTTGGTACCTGAATAAACAGGTCTGATGTTCTTAACCATCAACATTTCATGGGATTACGATGACATCGTTAGTTGAATTAGTTTCTGAATGTAATCTATATTTGAGTGGCACTGATGTGTGGGACACTTGCAATGTAGGTTGCGGGAAGATTTGTGGAGTACCATGGCATGACAATGGTGACAATCAGAGGAGCTGGCCACTTGGTACCCCTCAACAAGCCTGCTGAAGGGCTTGCACTGATCGACACGTTCCTTCTTGGTAAACAGCTTCCGACACGCCAATGACAGTTAAATTTGGGATTAACGTGAAGGCTATTTGTGACAAAAAAAAATCAAGGAGAGTGGAACCATTATGTGGGGAACCATAACTCTAAGATTATTTTTTGAAAAAAAGGAATAGTCTGATTTTTGGGGCAGATCCTTATGAACAATGACATTTCTAGTTGCATTTTTTATTTGCTACTGTCTTGTATAAATCTGCTCGGTAAGTTTTTCATTGATGGTCTGATCAGGGCATTGCAAGTCTAAGGGCTCTTAAGTCTCGAGCAATTACACTGATGAAGATGTGCTAAATTGTCAAGAAATTACCAGTGGCACGTACTAGTATTTGTTGACAATCAAGGCTTAAATTTCTCTTTTTTCCAAAATAACAAATAAAACATAAACATCATCTAAGAATTATCATAGCCGGTCATCTTTAATTGAAAATTTAACTTGAACCATTTACCATACACGGACAATTTAGTAAGGAGTTCACGTCGAGTGGTACATAAATTGGCTACAGATAGAGCCTAGACTGCATATTTTGGAAGCCTAGACTGCATATTTTGGTACTTCTAAATATCAATTATTTCTTTCTTTATCTGTCATTCCACAAATTTCATTCCGGCAGTAGCCATCAGTTGTTTCTTGTTGGCAGTTGTCTGCCTGAAAGGAAGGAATTGATTACCACGAGTGCCTCAGCTGGCTTGTCTTGAGGCACTGCATGGCCTGCTCCTCTCACAGTGGCCATTGTCAGTCCTTCATACTCAACAAACCTTCCAGCAACCTACATTGGATTTTTTTCCCACATCATTCCAATATCAAATGATTACTCCAAGAAAATTGCAGCTAACCTCCACTTCATGTAAAGATTGCTATGGTGAAGAAACGCGGGAACTTAGGGCAAGTAATATGGTGGCAAACCTGATTGTTTAGATACCATGGCTGCCACTGTGACTTGACAGGAAGGCCAAGGGCTTCTACGCAATACCGGGACCCGATAATTGGGACCCTGCCGTCCACGTCTCCACTGTAAAAAAAAAAGAGAAAAAGATAAAAAAAAAATCTCTCATTGTTGTCTAGTACTGTAATCACTTAAAGGAAATCAATTGGTAATCAGAACTCAAATGAGCATAAGAACAGGTCCTGAATGTTTATCATATTATCGACTGACACTTAAGAAATAAATTCATTAAGCCAGCTGAAGACATTCAAGTCTGAGACATAAGAAACGAAGTCTAGTTAAAAGAAAAAACATGAAGGAAGAATAAAAGGTAAGAATAAGGGCAATTAGATAATTTTTACTTCTTTATGGTTTATAGCATAACAGTTAGTCAGTTACTCTCTTGTTCGAGCCAAACCTGTAGACCCAAATTCTTAGTCCTGCCTTGACGAGCTTCGAGTAAATACGAAGAACAGAAAAGACTGTGACGTCGTAGTTGTCAAAAATTGAGTAACTGCAATAAAGTGTACGAAGAAAAATGACAGACTGTCATATATGCTATCCAATTAGCACAATGGAGGCATCACAAGGAAGCTTATCCCAATATGTCACCTGCACATACTCCATCTTCTATCCTTAATCCATCCACTGATATTCGCATGAAGTGATTTCTGTACATCCATCCTGTTCATGTAATCTTCGATATAGGTCGAGTAGCACGGATCATATCCCGAGTACATCCTCATTCTTTTGAACCACTTCTGAAATGTACATTATCTTCAGCTCTTACCTTCATTTCATTCCATTGTCATATTTGGTACAGTACCAATAGAAGTTATTAAGCAATGCAATTACCTCAGCATTCATTTCAGCGGTGCTGTCAGAGGTAGACCACTGTGCTGATTCGTCAGTGTTGCACTTAGGTGCATATACATTGTAGATGTCGATCTTATCGTATTGGGCATATACAGAGTTCATTACATGGTTGCATTCATTGCTACGGGGTGAGAGCCTGAAGTCGCAAACATTGCTGACACGTTCGTAAAGTTGATCTGAGATCACCGAGTGGCTCCAAGCGAACTCGACTAGTCCCTTGTAGTCATAGTAATCGTCAGTCTCTGCATTGCCAACCTGCAAAAGGTAGGTGCACGTTAGTGATCAAAACATTTTCAGTTTATTTTGGGAGAACATCCTGCATGCAGAATATATATGCTTCAGCTGCAGTTGTTGATAGATAGAAAAGTATATAGAAGCTATTCTGTCGGATTCGGAACTTCGGAGGAAGTAGCCGTGATGAACTGGTGGCCGAGGCCGATAACTGCGACGACCTGGTGCCGAGGTGGCCTCCAGATCGCACGGAAAATGAGGACTGGAAGAGAGAAGCACAAGGGGAAGGTAAGATCTGATTCTTTTCTTATTTTCCGCGAATTACAGGCCAGTCCGTATATATAGGACTGAAGCCCCAAACTCTCATATCTAGCCGAGCTTGTTAAGCAATCCCGGTGACCAACTCTTATCTGACTCAACCTCTAACCGAAACAATACCGGAGCCAGGATTTGGTTACTCCCCTGACTCAGTGGTGAAATAATCTAGACTATCTAGGCTGACTATAAAAATGTTACCCAGTCTAGACTGAATTTACCTGGGCTGTACACTGGATATTTTTCCACACCCCGGGCTAAAGCCTACCCTGCCTGGGGTGTGGCTCCACCCCTGCTTAACTAGTACTATTACTCTTTCCTAAACTCAGCCCTACGGGCCAAAGACTGTAGAACGTCACGCATTGTCGGGTGTTGCCGTCGCTGCTGGCTGTTCTGCCGCCGCATGAGCTGCAACCCTACCTTGCTGCTGCCTTGCTCTCCTGCCGTATTGAATTCCCCACATAACATATTCTAACTCGAGTCATGGTAAAAACAAGTAAACAACAGGGAAATGAAGAATTATCTGGGGAAAATTCTAATAAACTACTCACTATAGCAAGTTTCATTGGCAGCTTTTGGATCTATAACAATTCATTAGAAAGAGATTCAGCAAAGCTCACAAATATACACTTTTCGCATAACATGTACAAGATATTACTATGAAAGAACAGAAAAAATTTAGCAGTAAACATAGGTTCTCAAGTTAATTTCCAACATAGCAATCTTTGAGGGGAAACCTGGTACCAAAAGAGAAGGGGATGTGCTTCAAAAAGTGCTTACCATAAATCCTTTCAAATTGATATGTTGATATGTTTCAAGGTGCTTGTTGCGCTCATACACCACTTCAGCAAGCTGAGGGACATAATGGCCTGCTGTATCAAAGTTGGTCAGTGTCTAATTCTTCAAGATTGTGTTTACATGTGTGAGAGACATTGGATGTTGTGGATTGCAGCATAGGCCTTGATGTGTGTGTGTGCGCGTGTGCGCGTGCGTGGGTGCATGCGTGCGTGTGACCATTGATTTGATTGGATCAGCCACTTTTCTACTCTTTGAACCTTGATATGACTGTTTGGGTTCTGACAACATCATACAAAAAGAAATATTCCAATTCCAGGTACAGTTAGCTGTATTTTTGAACAGAATAACCCCCATCAACTTGTTTCAGGACCTAACTAAGGCAGTAGTGGGATCCATGTATTGGCGTGCACTAAAGACTATAGGGAATAGGATCTATGCATGTATTGTTGGCTAACCCTTTTGACTAGAGAATAGTGGGGAGTGGAAAGATAGAGGATCTATTCCTGTTTTGCATGTTTACACTACTCATAACTAAAGGGAAAAAGGGGCATCGATCTTTTGTACCTTTGCTTGTGGGCTTATTCAATTTTGCCATATTTATGTTGTTGGAAGAAAGGAGCTGTCTGCCCCTTACCTGCATAGCTCTCTCCTGAGATGTAGAAGTCATGGTTCTTGTACTGAGGAAACCTCTTGAACCAATTCACCAAGAAGGTGTAGGTGTCCTCAGCTGCAACGGTCGAAAATTTCGGTTAATGAACACAGTAACAGAAAACTTTCAGACTTTCTGACCAGTTAAAATCATGCATGAGACAAAGATCAATACCAACAAAGCAATCGTCAATGTTGTCTAGGTCAGAGGAAGTATTTGTGTAGGAGAAGCCAACTCCAACAGGAGACTCCAAGAACAGCAAATTGGACTCTGATGAAATTAAGACCAAGGAAACCAAAAAAATGAGGAACAGTCAATTGCTGAAATTAAACTGAACATCTCCTTAACTAACTTCTGAAAGGACCATAAACATACTTAGTGAAGACCAACAAAACAACGAGCATGGAAGAAATAAAAAGGCATCTAAGAATGGCAAGTTGGCTTCTGACGAAGTTTAAATCAGTGAAAAATGAAGATGCAACTATTGTCGGTTCGATTTTATTAGTTCCACTTCTAGAAGTAGCAGCAGCATTACTGATATGACTTCTGGATGTAACAGACCGTACAAGTAGTAGAAGAAGAATGAAACAACACCTTTATTCCAAGCAAATTTGTTGAACTCCAAACCTGTTCCATTTCCGTTGACCCTGAGAGGCCCCAGCTCAGAAGCTGCTCCATAGCCCACAGAGGAACAACCAGGGCCTAAAAGATAATGATGGTTAAGTCAAATAACACAATATACAGTATGCAAAGAAAACACAAATAATAACACAGAAAAAAACACTACTTCTAGAAGGAGAACACTGAACTTGTTCACTAGAAAAGGCCATGACTAAACAAGAAAAAGAAATCTATAACTAGTTCACTATTGATCATGGTTCATCACGTACGGTTAATTATAGCACCAAAGAAAGCGAAATAAGAGCAAGAACAACGAGTAACCAAGAACAAAGGCCAGTGCTTCTACTGCGATCACTATTTTGCATGGACAAGTGAAGTATCAACCTCCATTGAGCCAGAGGAGGAGAGGCTTCCGGGAGGGCAGTGCCTGAGCCTCAAAGAACCAGTAGAAGAGTGCCCTGCCACTCTGCCTGTTCACAGTGACGTACCCTGAGAATTGGGAGACCTGTGGGCTCCTTGGCTGGCCAGGTAGGGAGGCCACCCTATCAGCTTCCTTCTCACCCTCTGCTGTCACTGTCTGCAGCAGCAATGAGAGGGCAACCAAGACGATGATGAAGAGTGGATGGTGGCATAGGGATTGGAGCCTTGCTGCACAAGAGGCCATGGGATCTCTTCCTCAGTGAGAGAGTGCAGAACCTGTGTGTCCACTACCACTTAGCTCAGTGTGCGAGGGGGAGAGAGATTGCGTAGTTTGAACATATATAGCGAAGGTGCCCTTCACTTTCCATATATGCATGCGGTAAAATCTCTCTCTTGTGCTTATAAAGTTGTTGACTGGTCAGCTGCTTGTTTGGTTTAGAAAAGTCAGCTTAAAATGCAGGATACTGATCATCACAGGACTAGGATCCTAATTGAGGTTTTGCTTTTGGCACTAGCACTAGTTATGACTTGTTAGCCACATGCATCTCTTGCTTGTTGCTGTCATAGCCTCTCGACTTTCGAGGATGATTCTTAGAAACTAAATCTACTTACAATATTCTCTAGGATTGGTTCCAAAAAAAAATGTAGGAAGGGAATAAAAAAGTTGTTTTAGACCAGTAAGAGCAATTGGCGGCAAAGGGCCAAAATTCAGCCTGCTTTCTTGGCAAATCTCACCAAGTTATACTTTACAAGCAACTGAAAAGGATTTTGATCGCCTTTCAGATGATTACTCTTTCCTGAACTCGCATTGGTTCACAATATTGGTTGCATAAATCGAGGAAAAAAAGAAAAATCTCCACTCACCATTTTGACCAATGCGTAGTCTTGCTTGCACCATTGATGACCGCACGGTTGCATAGCGCACGACGAAAAAAAATCTGCACAAACAAATAATGCGCACACATTGCATCTCTACGTCCGAAGAGAGAGATCATGTTTGTCATTTTCATTGGTCCAGGAAAAGAACCACGCCGGTTTAGACAATTTAGGTGTCAGATTGATGTGAACATTTGCAAAATCTCATGTAACAAATGACATTTGTATCATCTTCAGCTCGAGAATTTGCTGCTAGTTTGGTTGTATCCAGGTTAGATTAGATATTTTTGCGTAAATACATTATCACAAGGGAGAGATTTCTCACATATCCAAACTACAATTACCAACAAGACAGTCAAATAATCAGCAAATCTTCCTGAGTGTTCATTGTCGCACTGTTTGTACTTAAAACCCCTGCAAGGCTGCAAACAAGAAGATGCCAAGATATACCTGGATTAGTCAATGAAGGGGTCAGGACAGAGACACCACCACAACACAGTGGAAATAAGGAGATAACTCTCATCTCCTGAAAGCGAGCTAGAGATTTTCAGTACAAGAGACATCACGATGACAAGATTCAGAGCAAAGCATCCACATGCCACAGACCTGAATTAGAAGCTACACAAGCATAAAACAAGCCTCATATCTATCCTCATAGATAAGTTCCCAGAGGCTGTTAATCAACATCAGCAGTATGGACTCAAGTTTGAGCTGCTACACCTAAACACAGATGTCCTAAGGCTACAAGCATTTACCAACAATCTTCTCCAGGTAAATTATTTTCCTTCCTAGCACCCTGCAGAAGAATACACATCCACAAGAACCGCTTAACTATTGCTTTGAGGGCCTCCCATCATCATCGTCGCCATCATCATCACCATCGTCATCATCATCCCTCTTCCTCTTTGATGAGGATTGGGCCTTCACTGAATCCTCACCCTCGTCAGCATCTTCGTCCTCTTCATCAATCTCATCCTCAGCACCATCACCATTTTCATCTGGCTCAAAATCACTGGAATGCTCTTCGTCTTCAGCACGGCCAAGCGGCTGCACCAGATACTCGGTTCCCAGCTCCTCCTGCCAAATTTCAATGAACAGTGTAAGTGTCATGCATAATCTGAAATGTTAAATAACGGCTCTTAAGATGCATATTGAAATAAGCAGCTTCATCTTTTCAAAAACTGAGGTTAGGCACATTGCTGGGATCAGACTGACGTGCAATTTTTCATCATTCTGAAAAAGATCCATAAAGGATGTCTTGAGATGAATTGTTCATCATTTCCCAAATGAAGGTAAACCGATTTTGTCACATTTAAAAAAGGCTGAAGATAAGCAAACAGGGTGTAGCTTCCCCACCCAAAAAAACAACTGAACACACACACACACACACACACACACACACACACACACACACACACACACACAGAGAGAGAGAGAGAGAGAGAGATAGAGAGTTATGTAAATTGACAAAAATAGACAACAGCAAGCGACTTGTAGGTTATATATTTATGGGATCAGTCTGGCCTGCAATACTTTCAGCAGTAGGGAAGAGAAACCTTCCTCAGAAACAGCCTCGGAGCAAATCTTACTCCTACTTGTTTCAACAAAAATAGGTTAGTTTTCCTTTTCAAAGGAATTGCAGAGCACATATCAGACCAGTTGTCTTACTATTAATCTCAGGCCTACAGTGTTTGGGATCAGACTGACGTGAAAGGTTTAATCACAGGTAGATGAGATCTACCGTCAGAAACAACCTCTGGAACAAGTTCTTCATCATTTCCCCCAACAAGAGCAAGCCTTGGAATCTTTCAGATAAGATGCTCCCATTCTTTGAGAAACATATTCTTAAGCATCAGATAGGCACCATCTTTTAATTTGACCAGGATTAGTTCACTTGGAACCCCAAAAATAAATCATAAAGACGCATACGGATGACAAGTGCTTTGGATCAGAACGGCAAATCAGTTCTTTTGCAGCACTGGGAGAGCTCATGGCTCATCCTCAGAAACAGCCTCTGATATAAATCGTCATCTCCAAAGCACATGAACAAAGCCAAAAGAAAATCCTACAGCTAATTTCCAATTCTTCAGATCTACACCAAGTTCTTTACAGATCTCAGGGATCCGTAAATCAGAGTGCAAAATAATGGAATTCCTGCAGACCAGATCCATTCACGACCAGCCCATGGAAGAAGCATGGAGCATAATTTCCAAACAGCGTGTTGAAAGCCTGGAGCAATTACGTAACAAACTCCCTTCATATTCAATACAGGTATACTCCCAAGATAAATCAGAAAAAGATTTTGGGAATCTGAGATGAAAATTCAGGGTTTTTCTGCAGATCATGAACAGGGCAGACAGATCCCCATCTCCATAGCACCATAGCTGATGATGACCAGCTTTCCCAATGAACAAAAAAACCTTTCTAAAAATAAAAAGTTAATTCCAACAGCACATATACTATGCCCTTGGACTATTCTAGGAAAAAGAGATGGGCCTCTGATGGGCTACGGCACAGACCACACGGTGTGGACAAGCCTAGTAAACCCAGCATCCTTTTTATGGCAGTTACCAAACCAGTGCACGGACCAAGAAAACGGTACTGCAGAGCTCAAATCACCCAGATCTAAACGAACAACACAGAAGTAGAAAGTTTTGCAGATGGGGTAAAAAAATGTAACTTTCCTCATTTCCAGATCTCCCAACAACCCCAGTTTTGCCGCTTCCTACTTTCAGAACGTTCTGTCCAAATTTTTTTTCAGATCTGAGAACATGGTAATTCTTCCATATGACCAACAAACGCCACAAGCGACCTGAAATAAAGCAAAGATTTTCTTCCCGAACTTTTTGTGCCCTTTTGCCAAGAAAAGGCCACAAAAAATCACTCAAAGCTAAGCTGATGCATCTTATTTGACAAGAAAACGGTGAAAATTTGGGTATGTTTTTAGTGAGAAACGAGCAAGACCGATCTGAGGATTTCTCTGACATGAAGTGAAGAAGTGTAAGTAGAGAAAACAATATATTGAAGCAGTAGAGCACACAGATCTACCAACACATAGTAAAAGCACATGAGCTGAGGATATTGACAGGAGTTAAAAGATTTTTTATATGACAAATTTGAAGAAATAAGGAGAGAAATTATACCTCCGGCTCCTCCTCCCCCTCAGCATCCTCCGCTTCCTCCTCCTCCTCCTCCTCGTCGTCGTCGTCGTCATCGTCATCGTCATCGTCGTCGTCACCACCTCCTCATCGCCGCCGCCGTCGTCTTCCTCGTCGGAGATCTCCACCACAGTCTGCCCCTTCTCCCCTCCCTCCACCTCCTCCTCGTCGTCGTCCTCCTCCCCATCCCCCTCCTCGTCGCCGTCCTCCTCCCCATCAACCGCCTCCTCTTCTTCTTCCTCTTCCTCCTCCCCATCCACCACCTCTTCCTCCTCCGCCTTCTTGGCCGCCGCCGCAGCAGCGGCCTTCTTGCGGGCCATCTCCGCCGCCCGCTCGTCCCCCTCTACCTCCACCGCCGGCTTCATCTCCTCCACTCTACTACACACACATAGGATTTCCCTCAAGAAATTTCTCCTTTGCTTGGTTTGGTTTGGTGTTGTGGTGGCGGAAAATTACGGGGAAATTTTGGGCGAATTTGTAAGCCGACGGGGAAGAACCGGGGGCGGGTGGAGGCGCGGGTTTGGGCGGAGATCCTGGCCGTTGGGTACAAGAACAGGCACGCGGATCGATGACGTGGTGACGGATCGGACGGCTGCGGGGTTGGTTCGTGAGGGCGAGGGCTCGGGAGGGTTGCGGCTCGGGAGAACGGCTAGGCTGACGTCAGCACGAGGGAGATTCTTTTGGGGATTAAAAATTACCTTTCACGAAACCAGTAGGTTAAAGGCTTTTGCTGCCGATTACTCTGCCGGCTACGTTATTATCTAGATTATTTCTAATTATTATCTTTAAATACTATATTTAATGTATGTATATAGATAATAGCAACTAAAGTTACAAATTTATCACTTAATATTAAGGGAATACCATATTAATTTTGTATTGAAACATAAAACACGCTCTATATTTATGAACAATGCTATTAAAAAAATATACCCTATAAACTTGGACGGATGGAGTACAAACTGTCCTAGCAGTTTAGTCTATAAATACGATACTTTTATGTACTCAAAGAGGTTGATAGCAATAAAAAAAATCAGCTCCACTATATTGTATCTCCTATTGTCTCTTAATTGTGTGTGATTGTATGACGACTACGACTATGTAATATGTCATTAGTCTGATTTGCTCTTCATTGGCCGAATCGGTATGTTGCTCGGATTCCCTATTTTGCAATCCCTGTGTTACTATTAGATTAATCTAATGGATTAATTGCTAGAACCCTAGAGTGGATTGGTTTAATTGTTAATTAGGGTTAAGAATTGGGATTATTGTCCACAGCGTAGATTAATCCGGTAGATTAAAGGCACTTTTTCTGTGGTAACCGATTGGGTAGAATTATGAATGCGCGTCTCTGAGCCGACGACGGCCATGATAGCCAAAGTCCCATGCATGCGCCCACTCACCACCATCGTTGCGTTCTTGCATCATGTCCATAGACACGACTTGGTTTGAGGAGGGCGAGTCCCATGGGCATCCATGATGCTAGGGACCTCGCCAATTTGAGTTGCGCGCACCACCGCGGGAAACCATTGTCCTATCAATCGCGACCGCCACATGCACACTCGACTCATCGCATGCACCGAGATCGTGCACCATCGCCATGCGTGTCGCTAAGGCTCTCGCCACCACATATTCGAGCCATCGCGCAACGCCCTAACGCACCCCACTACCAACGCCGCTACATCGGATGCCCTAACCTCGCCGACACGCGCATCCATAGTCAGGCGCCCACCGCTGCACGCCTATCGATGTGCGAGCTCATCGTTGCCTCATCACGCACCTACCACCGTCATAGTGCAACCGTGAGTGCCCGCCGCTGCACAATTTGAGTGCAACCGCAACTTCGTGTAGCTAGGATTTTAACCCTAGACTACCCAATTAAGTGGGTCATCATGACCACCGCGCATGCCACCGTGGTTTAGCGAAGTTTGTGGCTTTTCTCTGTTTTAGCCCTTGAAGAACTGGTTAATTACTCAAAAAAAAATGCGACCATGGAAAATTACATTTTAAACCCTAAAGTTCCTGGTAATCATGAGAAAAATCTTGTGAATTATGGAAATTAACAATAAACTGTAGAAATTGAATTTTTAGGTTATATGAGCTTCCATAATTTTGTGAAATCTTAGACTTAGCATACCTTAGAAGCTTCATACCAATGGGTCTTATTTTTCCTGGCATTATTTGTGTGCTGAAATTGATTTTCTACCATATTGGTAATTATAAAAATTGCACCTAGAACGCAATAACTAGCAGAAAATCATGAAAATTTCTAGGAATAGGTTAGGTTCCATAAATAAGGATGACTTCATGTGTTGAAGATCATCAAGTTAAGATACAGAATGGAAGATGGTTTCACGAGTTGAAGGCCATCAAGAAAAGGATGCATCATGAGTTGATGTATGTCCAAGAGCAGATGATCATGTGCTGATCATCAAGTCAAGTACAGAACTATCATGTATTAATAGAGTTCAAGTAAAAGATGCATCATGAGTTGATGCATATCAAGACAATTACTCGGACTTGAAGTGAAGATGTGCGTCATCAAGTTTAAAGAGGTTGCTTAAGACAAATGCCTAGCTAGAGCTAAGGATGTGTTTCTAGTCTTTTTTCGGTTTTGATGTTTGGTTGGAAAACCGAATTACTAGTATAGGTTATCATACTATTAAGAGGGGCCATGTCTAGTAGCTTGAGTCTCATCGTATATTGATAGCTCAACCTTACTTACTCTAGCTCTCCGTAGCACGATGCTTGTATTTTGCGAATGTGTTTTGTAAATAGTTGAGTCTCATGTGTTTAATCCTTGTAATATGGGACTATACATTACCAACATATTTTGCAAGTGTTTGAAATCCATGTTTTTTACTCCTTGTGGTATGAGACTTATATTTGTAAATGTGTTTTATAAATGGTTGAAACTCATATATAATCCTTGTAGCATGTGACTTAGGTGGTGATCGGTTCGGCTGAAAAGCTCGTGGCTTATGGTCGAAAACGTCAGAATGGTCAAAAAAGCATCAGAGTGACAAAGGCTTATTTAGCATAATTAAATTTAAAAAAAATTAAAAATAAAAAATATGTTAGCCCATTACGTATAATACAAACAAGTACGGGAAAAAAAGAACCGGCAAAAAAGCTTAACAAAAAGCCAAAAGTTCAGAAAAAGACGAAACTTATGAATAGTGAAAAATAAGCCAGAAGCCGAAGCCGAGTTGATCAGGGCCTTAAGTTTGCGAATATGTTTTACAAACGTGAAGAGTTCTTGTACCTATACCTTGTGTCATGATTCTAAAAGTGTGCAAATGTGTTTTATAACTTGTTCGAAATCATGGTTGATCTTTGTGTGCATGATACTAAAATTTGTAAATATGTTTTGCAAGATTTGTTAAAGTTTATGCACTTGTCAGGAAAATCGGAACTACCAGCCTATGTGGCGTGGTATTACCGAAGATCAGAACTACCGGTGTGTGTGGCACGATACTATCAGACATGAGAACTACCAGCATATTTTGCGCTACATGACCGGATGTAGGTAGTACCATCTCTGTGTGAGCGGTCCGATCGGCTTGTGGTACTACCGGCATGTGTTGATCGGTACTACCGGCATGTGTTGAGCAGTACTACCAAACTTCAGAAACTCTTAAAATCCTATGGTACATTTTTCCAGAGAAACACCTTTGTGGGAGTCTTCTCCTCCCCGTGAAAGTGGTAGTTCCGTATGTGTAGAGTGGTACTTCCAATGATTAGTAGTACCAGACTTTTTGCGATAGTAACCGATTTTGCTGATAACAGCTAGCTTTCTAAGCATTACAAGGGGAGTAGAAGTACCAGCCGTATAACAGTTGTACTACCAAAAATCGTAATTTTTCAGGGGTTTTGCTTCTAACAACTAGTTTTTTGTGGAGTGGGTATATATACCCCCTCGTAGTCGGTTGGAAAAGAATCTTTGTCACTCCATTTCATTCTTTTGAGCTAGTGTGAGGTTCTCCTCTCAATTGTGTATATGTTGCACCTTATGAGCAAAGAGGAAGGTTTTAGATTGCATGTATTGCATCTAGAGGTGGATTTTGTATCCACTCGAGTTGTGCATTCGTTGCACGTAATGAGAATCAAGTAAAGGACTTGACTTATTACTCTTGGAGGTTGCCGACTCCTAGACAGCGTTAGAGGCAACGTGCGTGGTGATCTTCTTAAAAAAAGTTGTGAGAAGACTTGGCAAATTGTGAATGTTGGAGCTCATCTACTTGGAGCGGGAAAGAGCTACCACTAGTGGATTTGAGATGGAAGGCTTAATTTGTAGAGCCGTCCAATTAGTTTGGACTTACCTCAACGTGGACTAGGAGAGACCGGCAAGTCTCCAAACATCACGGTAAAAAGGAATCATGTCATTTGTGGTTTGTTTTCTTATGCTTAATTTACATTCAAGCAATTTATATTCATAGAATTAAATTGATTACTTGTCATCCTAGAATTGCAAACCTTGACATATATTTAGAATGTTGGTGCACTTAAGTGAACATAATTGTTTTATATTTTATTTGTGCTAAACCAAATTGAGTTAAGCTTCCATATTATTAACTTGGTTTAGCCAAATATAAATAATTGATAGAATATTTTTTAAAAAAATTGACTATTCACCTCCCTCTAGCCGGCTTCCTCGATCTTTCAACCTTCCACCATAACATGAGGGTACTACAACAATAGTACCGACATGCCAAGTACACGAAGTAATCTGAGCTTATCTACACCCTGCTAGAAGTAGAAAAATATAATGAACTCCTGATGCAAAACCATCATGCATGTCCCACTGGGACAATGGCTGTGCCTGAAGTGTACACCAATGCTTAGTAGGCTAACAATAGCCATGGCCATGGAAAGGGCCTGAAGCGGAATGGGGGAAAATGGAAGAAGGCTGGAGTGCAGAAGAGCAAGGGCAAGCCCTAGGGTAAAGGTAAAGGGAAGTCACTAAAGCAATACTTAGGTAGCAAGACTGCTTATCCACTATAGCCTTACTTTAGGTATGGCTACATTGACCATTGGTTGCGCACCTACCGCACCTTGAGGCACTTGGTGGACCTTTACATGAAATTCACTAGTAGAGTCAAGAAGAGCCAGGGGAACAAGGTTGAAACACACTTCACTTTAGCCAGGACTTCGAGAAAAATGATAACATGGTTCTTGAAACCGTTGTGGAGGGCGAGGACACCTCCATGAAGCACGAAGATTTGGGATTGAGCTCATAGAGCTCCAAAAGGACACCAAAGACCTATATGGAGACCTGCAATAGTCTCCTAGCTACCCCTTCACTTGCTCGTGGATGTCGCGCTTCATTCATTAATTTGCTTATTAGTTTGGATTAGTTATGGATGAACATTGGTTTTATTCATGCTCATGTTGGGCATTTATCATTTATTATTTACTTAGGCTGAGCACTTGGCATTGTTATTATTATTTTCCATATTGTTTGATTCATTCATTGATTGGTTTATGCTTGTTCTATACTTGAGTTTGTGTTTCCTGCTAAACAATTGTTTATAATAAATCATGCTTTAATTATAAAACAACTCTGTATGATTGAATGGAAGAGGAGGAAATTTGTCTTGTAGACATTTACACCACTAACCCAATTCTTAGGAAACTAAATATTTCGGACTTTAACTAAGAAAATTGGATATGTTTTGACTATTGGTAGAAGCGATGGTCTCATTCTTGGAACTAGAAGAGCCATCTTGGTTCTCTCCATAGGTACCCATATAGTAGTAGAGGATGCTCTTCTATATCCCAAATCTAAGTGTACCTTTGTAAGTTTAAAAGACATTTGTATGGATGGTTCCTGTGTAGAAACTAGTAATGAGGACAAGAAAAATACAACACCAACTCCTTCACTACAACAAATATGGGCTTTAATGATGATCATAAATCATCACGGAAGATCACTTTTTTGTCGTAAAAAATATTTTATGACAAAATAAGGTATCACAGCCATCGTCATAGAAAGTGCATCATAGATTGTATCTAGTGATGCGAGAAGGCATTTTCGTCACAAACTTAACGATGAAAAATATTATTGTCATGGAATGTAACAATTAGTGATGTTTCTAATCGTCATGCATGTTTTTGGTAAACATCATATAAACATGCCATTTTGTCATGGATTTCTAGTCTTGCTTGGTTGGGTAGGCTTTGGGTAGGTATGTTTTTATGATGTTTTTTTCATTGTAATATCCATAAAATTTGTCCAGCCTCCTAGAGGTCACCTATCCTAACTCTTCTCTCACCTGAGCTTGCTTAACTTTGAAGTTTTTTTAAGGTGTGATGCGATGGTGCCTTTATATTTTTATTTTATTGAACAATTCACCTTTAGCCTATTGTACTCTTTACTTCTCCAAGCTAATTTTCAAACCAAGCCTCATCTCCACCTCGTGCAAAAATGAAAATGACCCAAATTACTCAAGCATCAATTCCCACTGTTTATTTTCCTTTATTCTATTGTTTCCTTTTATTTGGCGCTTTAATTTAATGACAACAAACCGTCGTTCTCAAATCCTTTGATTACTTGTTGGCTTCCCATCACCCAAACCTTCAAATTGAGTTTTTGTAACTGTGTTGCTTCCCTTCCACACTTCCGCAAACTTTCTAGGGCAAACACTGTCTTCCTGAGTGTTTGGTTCAGTCAATCAATGGGAATTGAGATTTTCTTGAAACCAGCAATTTCTGTTCCCTATCGTCGATTCATCACAAAGTTTTAGGATGAAACGCCCCTACTTTCAATGGTGACAAATTTAATACATGCATCACAGAAAGTTACTTATTAATGACCCTTATTTCAGTCGTCAAGGAGTATTCGTCACTGAAGCTCATATTTGTTGTAGTGTTTGCTCCATTTCAATCCTCTGCCGACTTGTCGCCTTGGCCGCAGCAGTCGTCATGGCGCCAACGACTTCAATCCTGCTCCCCCACTATAAAGCCCAAGCATCACTTCCTTGCACCTCCACTCACCTCCCCTCGCCACCAATTGAACTCGAAGCCCTTACTCGCCGTTCTTCCTCATCTTAGTCCAGAGCACCACTGTAAATGCCATTCGAGCATCGTGGTGCCTCGATCTAGTTCCTTGTGTTGGGAGCTTTGCCAGAAGGTCCTGAGGACAACCCAACCCATGTCAAGCCTCCTCTCCTTCTCTGGCAAGCTCTTTGCGACAACCTCCCTCTGCCATTTTGGTCTTCCGTTGCTAGGCTATTCCACCTTCCCCCAAGCCTCATCTTCACTTCCAATGAGCTCTCCTCCCCCTCTAGTAGCTCCCCTAGCCTTGAATTGGACTCTAGTGCCTTGTAACATCGTGGTTCTGTGCTCCCTGTTTTGCCACCACTCGAGCTCGCCGTTGGCAGCTCTACGCTTCTTTTTTAGCTGTGTCACCTCACTTGGAGGTTCATATAGCACTGAGGAACCCCTTTCGGGTCATGCCTCTGTCCATCTTGGTCTCCCTTGTCGACGAGGAGCTTCGCATTTTCTTGGCGGGGGAAGAACTACTGTAGCATTGCCATTAGCTTTTAAATGTGTCATTAGTTTAGTCTTAATAACGACAGTTAGCTCCCATTAAGCCCCCTATGACCTGTGGGCCATACACACTTAATTAAGCCCTTTTCCATATGACAAGTTGGCCCCTCAGCTTTTTAAAAACCTTTTAAACTTGTTTTAAAAGTCAGAGCCACTGAAAAGTGGGCCCAAGTTACTATTTGCACAGTAAATAAGTCCCACCTGTCAAGCTTAGGACCTTTTTCTTTTAGAAAATAAATCAAATTTTAATTAAAATTCATGAACCCATTGTCAACCTCGTAAGGGTTTTGAATAGAAAAGTAATTCAGAAATTTAATAAAACCTGTGGGCCCTCATGTCGATGGGAGTAACCTCTCTCCTCTGTTTATTTCTTGACTTAAATCCTTATTTCAAACTTTGAAGGACTCATTTCACTTGTTTTAACTGCACATTTAATGAAATCTGTTTCTAAATTTGTCTAAATTCAAGATCTATGTAATGAAAGCAAAATCATGTAGCTTTGAGTTTATTTGAATTTTCTTTTGGATTTATTTGTTGGCTTGAGTATTTATTTGCATTTTTTATCACATTCATTCGAATAGAGTACGAGGACGCTAAAGAGCCGCAGTTCGAGCCACAATAAGACTTCCAATACCACCCTACTTGTGAGCTAGGTGAGTCAATACTTTAATCATATTGAACCTTTATTTTATGTAAATCTATATTCATTTAAATTATCAAATTATATGCTATTATTTTGTATGCAAATGTATGTCAAATTTAAGATTAGATATATACCTACTTAATATTGTAATATTATTATATCATCCTATGGATACTTGAATCACATGATTCTTATCATCCTATATACTTAATGATAGCTTTATTAACTATATGTTGTACTTAAGCGTCATGCTAGTCTTACTTAAGTACTAGGACATTAAATCTCTCTCTTATCATCTTTTAATTGTGAAACTTATTTTGGTCAGTCATGTGGGACCAGCTTGTCTAGGTCTACCTGATTATGGGTTTGCTATGCGATTTTCTTTTTCTTTTTGGGAGAGAAACTTAGCTGCATTCAACTCAATTGTTCAACTCCATTATAATATGACATCAAGGAACTTAAAACAAAAGGAGGAGGAAAACTAAACCAAGTAGCAAAAAGCTTATTCTTGCAACTAGCCTTAGCTAGCTACCATATGAGCAGCACTATTAGTCGATCTCATAACAAACTTAACCCTAAAAAACTTCAAAATGGTTCAGCCTCCTCTTGATCCCTGTAAGATGTGAGCCAAAAGCCGAACGATCTAAGCTTTCTTCTTGGAGCTTCTTGCACACTGACAGGTTATCTGTTTCTAGTTCAAGCCTTGAAATTCCCATCTCCATCGCCAACTCGACCGCCCTTTTGTAGGCCAAAAATTCTGACAACTTTGGATTTGCTACAGTGGATAAAAAATGGCCCGCTCCTACAAGGAACTCGCCATGGTGATTCCTTAGAATCACACCAATACCACTGCTACTCCTAGTTTGATTAGACGCCTGATCAACATTGGCCTTAATCCATCCTATGTAGGAGGTTTCCAACGATCTATCTGCTTCGGCTGAGGATAAGGGACCAGTTGCTTCCTTCCCACTCTTCAATAAGAAGAATGACTCATTTCACAATTGCATTCGGATCTTCTAGTTTGCTGGTCTCCCGTGCATCATTCCTCGCCCTCAAAAGCTCATAGATTGTCGTGAATTCCAATCGGAGATCATCACGATCTAATTTGGCAATCCACTCCAACATCCAATGAGACAGCCACCTATAATCCGCCGAGCTTTCTTGCGGAGGCTGTGGTTTGAGGTTACTGGACTCCGAAATCAACTTCCATACTTCCTTGGAATGATGGCTACACGATTTTCTGAAACAACAACTTTAGGCTTTTTGAAGGAGTGAGCCAATAACTGAATTCTTTTTGAAAAATAAATATCTCATTTTCTTTCATAAGAGTAGTTACGTGCATCATTGTTTATCCTACAAAGTAAAAAAAACTACAGTAATTTGGCATTTTCATTTGATAAAACAAAAATACATTGAGCAAAAAGAACAGGTAGAAGTGCGAAGAAAGTAACTATGTATCAATATTGTGTAGAAGAAAATATCATGGAAGATGCTTCTATACTTTTCTCAATAGTTATTTGCATAATTTTTTACTACAACAAATATGAGCTTTGATTTAATACTCCTTGACGATCGAAATAAGGGTCATTAATAAGTAACTTTCTGTGATGCATGTATTAAATTTGTCACCATTGAAAGTAGGGGCATTTCATCCTAAAACTTTGTGATGAATCGACGATAGGGAGCAGAAATTGCTGGTTTTAAGAAAATCTCAATTCCCATTGATTGACTGAACCAAACACTCAGGAAGACAGCGTTTGCTCTAGAAAGTTTGCGGAAGTGTGGAAGGGAAGCAACACAGTTACAAAAACTCAATTTGAAGGTTTGGGTGATGGGAAGCCAACAAGTAATCAAAGGATTTGAGAACGACGGTTTGTTGTCATTAAATTCTGAAACTGCCAAATAAAAGGAAACAATAGAATAAAGGGAAAATAAACAGCTGGGAATTGATGCTTGAGTAATTTGGGTCATTTTCATTTTTGCACGAGGTGGAGATGAGGCTTGGTTTGAAAATTAGCTTGGAGAAGTAAAGAGTACAAGAGGCTAAAGGTGAATTGTTCAATAAAATAAAATATAAATGCACCATCGCATCACACCTTAAAAAAACTTCAAAGTTAAGCAAGCTCAGGTGAGAGAAGAGTTAGGATAGGTGACCTCTAGGAGGCTGGACAAATTTTATGGATATTACAATGAAAAAAACATCATAAAACATACCTACCCAAAGCCTACCCAACCAAGCAAGACTAGAAATCCACACGTTTATATGATGTTTACCAAAAACATGCATGACGATTAGAAACATCACTAATTGTTACATTCCATGAAAATAATATTTTTCATCGTTAAGTTTGTGATGAAAATGCCTTCTCGCATCACTAGATACAATCTATGATGCACTTTCTATGACGATGGCTGTGATACCTTATTTTGTCATAAAATATTTTTTACGACAAAAAAGTGATCTTCCGTGATGATTTATGATCATCATTAAAGCCCATATTTGTTGTAGTGTTTAAAACACGATGAATGGTGAATAGATGTTACTTACCTCTTTATGTGGTTTGAGATTAGTGTTACTCTTGTTAAGGAGAAAAGTATAAAACTACTTCTCAATATCATATGTAAACCGACCGAGATAGATACTTTACATGTGTGTGTGTGGGGGGGGAGGGGGCTCATTGATAGGCACTCCGATTTGTCCCTGCATCTTGCCACTTGAATTTTTTTAAGCTGTGAGCAGCCAACATTTGAATTTGTTTCACTGGACTATTGACATGAATTTACTGTATAACCACCAAATGGATTAATTATGTACGACAGAATTTATTGTTAAAGTGGAATTATGCTGTAAAGTAAGTAGTTTTTCAAGGAAAACCACTCACTATTAATTGCTGTAATTACTTTAAGTTTGTGGGAAAAAATAAAAAAAATCGTGTAAATTTATGAGAATTAAAAAAACTACCGCAGTTCCTTTTTTAGTCTCGTTCTGGACACTGACCTTTTCTAATTGTATGTTAGAAAAAGAAATTAAAAATATAATAACTCAGAAATACTTATGACAAATCTATTAGTATACTTTTCATACAACAAAACTAAATATTCATGGTCAGAGTTTTAAAAAGTTAACTATACAACTAAGGGCCTGTTTGGGAGAGCTCCACCACTGAAAACGTGAATCTGGAGCAGCAGCTCCACCGTGGATCTGGGATCCCACCATGGAGCTGGACAAACTGTTTGGCTTGTACAGCAGCTCCAGATTCACGAAATTGAGGTTTTGGTGAGAATGACCACTTTTGCCCTTGGGGTTGTATGATATATCTTTTTTCCATATATCCCACATGTTTTGTTCATATTGATTTAAAAAAAATGGTGTAATTTTTTTGTGACAACACAAATGCAATATCTCGACTCAAATATTCATGAGCATACAACATTGACGCACAAGATAGATAATTAAAACCCATGTCCATGACAACATCTCAACACTTGCGATTTTCCATACATAAAAAATAACTAAATGTTAAATGTAGACAAGTCTTCCATTACATTCTAGTTCCAAGCAAGAGCAAGAGCGGAGCCAAGTCATCACGAAATACATCCATAGTGGCGGCATTGGCTTCCGAAGTAGAACCATCCGATGTAATTGCATATCGGTTATACCTTTCCGGTATTGTTGGGACAAAATGAGGATCACGATCAAAACGAGCAAAGTCCGAATCTTCACTATTATGCTCACGAATGAAATTGTGAAAGACCATACAAGCAACAACAACCATTTTTTGCTTCCACATTGGGTAGTTGGGCATCTTGTATAGAATTTGCCACTTCATTTTCAAAACTCCAAAAGACCTCTCAATAACATTTCGATTGGATGAGTGAATGCAATTGAATTTTTCCTTTGGTGTTTTGGGTTCCATACCTCTATGCCACTCCGGCATATGATACCTTTCACCCTTGTAAGGAGCTAGATAGCCGGGCCGATTAGGATATCCGGCATCAACAACATAGTATTTACCTACACATGGTGAAAACAATAAAAGTGATTATTTGCTATCATGACAAAAGTGACTAAATGACCAATTATTAATTCATATTACCTTGTGAAGGATGTGGGAAGAATTTTTCGTCCACATTGATTGCATTGTATAGCACACTTGTGTCATGCATAGCTCCCGGTTGACCCGTGGACACATATGTGAACCGCATGTCAAAATCACAAACTGCTAAGACATTTTGAGTGGCTATCCCCGTTTTCCCAATATACCTCACTTGTTCATCGGGTGGAAGAGAAACACGAATATGTGTGCCATCTAGAGCACCAATGCAATCTTTAAAATGTGGATACGCTGCCTATCATCTCTTATCCTCCTATGAACCGTAGGAAAATTGAGATCTCTAGGTCTAATGAAATCCTTTGCCATGGCCATCAAAGAGTTAAGAACCTCACAAATTTCCTAGTAATAGTTTCACCTGAATGCTTGAATCGATTTTGAACTTTTCGACTGACTCATTTCCAGACATGTAAATAAAAACATGCCTAGGCTCTCATAGGTAGTCATATGCAAGGATGGTTGTAGCCCGCACTCTCCACTAATAAACCATGAAGGTCAAAGAATATTTCATTGCTCATACGGTTGACTATGGCATTCCCAGTGCGCCATGTCTCTAGCAAAAACCCCATGCCACTAGTGGTTGATGTCCTTGGTGGGTTTTTATCTAGGTAGATATCACAATATATTTGGGCAAGCATAGCACCACCTAAAACGATTTTGAAAAACCCATCGCTCTCATCACTAGAATCATCGCTAGACATCTGCAAGAAATGACATAAACGATAACAACATGTCCAAGTGAGCATATAATATAACAACAACATGTCGAAGTGAGCATAAAAGATAACAACAACATGTCCAAATGAGCATAAAAGATAACAACAACATGTCCAAATGAGCATAAAAAGAAAATGACAACACGTCCAAATGCCACTAACAACTCGGCCTTCACTTTCCATACATCACATTGTACTTCCTCCTAAGCCAATTGAGCCTCTGATCGGTAGGGATGGTCATGAACATTTCTGGTCTTTCTTGACAAACAACTCGGTTGCTACAAAATGCTCATCAGTGTTATACCCAGCACCACATGCAACAACATGTTCCATTACTTGCTCAATGGTGATCCCACCTTGCCTACTAGATACAAAAGAGGAAGCAGTCTCAGATATCTTTGAGATGTGTTCTTGGATAACAAGTGCTGTGCTGGTCTTAGGTTTCTTGGTGGGCTTTTCAAGAATCACACGAGCCTTTCTCTTAGCATTGTCAGTGACCGGAGTAATCTCCTCAACCTCATCCCCATTGTCAAAAGAATTGTTGTCACACGTGGGATCCTCAGTGGGGTGCTCAGCCTCTTTCATCAATGGGAGTATCATCATCAAGGGGTATGATGGGGTTGGAACTCATAGGATTCCAATGATCTTGCTCCTCATTAAGGATGTTGCCAAACATCACCTTCAAGTCATCTTCATTTTGGAGAGGCTTCTTCTTAAACTTGCCAACACCAGGAATTTTCTAAAACATGTGAGAAGGTTCGAAATAAGATATCTTTTCTAAATTGCAAATCAACAAATGTACATAGCATTAAAATCGAACACTCACTGTTTTTATCTTTTTCCACCACTGAGTCCATGTTGATCGCTCCCGTGTTCCAATTGAAACCAGTTCCTGTTTGCTTCCTCATTAATTTTCGCCATGCAGTCAAATCACCCCGCAACTTGTCCCATTTGTTCTTTAGTTGCCTTTTACTTAGCTTGATTCTGGTGGACTGAAAAAACCTATCTGATACCTCGGTAAAGCCTAAAGTGTTCAAATGAGTGTTCGGCCGATTCCCTTTTCTAACTTGTTCGGCGAACAACTTACAAACAAGTGAGGTATGACCATCAATCCACTCCATAGCATCACCCTGACCATGATTTCCCACAATATTTTCATCACCCTAATCAAAATTTTCCCACAACAGTATATCGGTGCGAACAAATTGGAAGAGAAATTCATACCTCATCATCCCTTGCCCTCTTGTTGGTCGACGGAGCACGTCTCCTTGCTTGCGATGCAGGGACAAACTGGCCCTAAGGCGATAAATTGTCAAAATCGGAGGTACAAATGCCAAATATACGCTTATGTGACTGGACATAGTATATATATCTATATGAACCATTCATTTGCTTCACTGGTTATTTATGGAACTTCAAGTTATTGGAGATCAAGCTGTCAAAAAACTTGCATTTTCACATATTGTACACAGTATCGGAGGGTCTGGTTTGATGACCGCACGACAAATGCTATATGCAATGCTTGTTTCCATCCTTCTTCTAGGTGCATGCTGCAAGAAAATACTAGTGTTTGCTATTGGTTGCTTCTCATCTAAAAGATTCTTTTTTTACTTGCAGGATTATGATAGCCGCTATTTCATTCCTCCTTGGGTATGAAAATGTTGAACAAGCAGATGATAGCGACGCATCAAGCATTGAAGATGAAGCAAATCAAGACCCACAAGTTATTCTTAGTAAAGAGGATGTTTACAAGGTGGTTTGGATGTTTACAAGATAGTTGATAATGCTGGTCACAGGACATTCATTTGCTGGTCACAAGACATTCATTCACAGCAATATTAACTTAAACATCCGATAATGCTGGTCACAGGACATTCATTTGCTTTGCATCTGCTATCAGCGACTGCGATTTGGTGGAAGTGCACAAGCTAATCGACTTACCAAAGAATGGAGCTCGGTGGGCGCGCTTCAACCGCGACGGGAGAAGGGAGGAACGCGCGCCGGGGCCACGCCACCGCGCCGCCTGTGGTGGTGGCGCGCTTCACCGCGGCCGCCGGCTGGGTGGCGCGCGGCTGGAATGCTCACCACGCCCAGCCGCCGCCGCCAGGTGGCCGCGCCCACCGCGACGCGGAGAGAGGGGAGGAACGCGCCGGGGGCCACGCCCGCCATGGCGCCGGGAGAGGGAGGAACGCCGGCCGGGGCCACGCCCCGCCCAGCGGCCGCGCCTCACCGCGACGTTGGGAGAAGGGGAGGAAGCGGCCGGGGCCACGCCCACGCGCGCCGCCGGCGAGTGGCGCCCCACCGTGACGGGAGAAGGGAGGAACGCCGGGCGGGACGGCGCGCCGCTCGCCCCAAATTTGCCGCGAGTGGGGAGGTGGAGGGCCGGCGGAAGAAGAAGGGGGGGGGAGGTGGAGGCGGATCTACCCGCTCCGCCATCACCGGCCGCCGGAGAAGCGCCGCGCCCGGAGGCGGCCGGCGCGAGCTGTAGGAGGCGGCGACAGGAGTTCAACGGGCGGCGACGGGAATTCAGGAGGCGGCTACGGGAGGATATGGGTTCAACAGAGAAACAAACCGGTATGAGGATGGGTAATTCAGTGGCATTGGTGGGTAATTACCACCCAACTCCATGAGGAGGTACGAAATTAGTGTTGGTGGAGCACCCCTTGAGGAGCTCCATGAAATCCATGGATCTGGCCCTCAGATCCAGGATTTTTGTGGATCCAGATTTCGCGGAGCTGGAGCGTTTGGGTAAAATTTCGTAGAGTGAAGTTGTTTTTTGTGGATCTGGAGCTGGTGGAGCTCTCCCAAATAGGCCCTAAAACCGTTAAACAACAGGTAAAAAATAATAAAAGAGTATATAACGTGTATACTAGTAGCTCCTAATTAGGAGGAACACGCTTTCTTTTCTCCACCCGGCAACTTTGGCGGTGACATTTTGGGTTACGGTTCATCCAGTTGGGAGGACGGAGGTAGTTGTCGCGTTATTGTTTGTGCAGGTGAAATTTGCAGCAACACTGACGATGTAGATTACGGCAAAGTTTGATTTCGCTGTCTACAGTTACTTTTTCTTTAAGAAACATCCGTGATTTATTTTAATGAATTGTATAGATGAGTTCTTTTGAAATAATAGTTTATAGTTTATATTTAAATATTTGAATTCTGACTGTTCGCAAGAGGCAGTATGCAGAGGAAAATAGTTACATATAATTTTGATCGTACAGTTGAATTCAGTATATTTTTTACTATAATTTTTTTATTAACTTTATTTTAAAAATACGTATCATTGAAATGTTATTTGATATAAATAGTATAAGTATAAACTAAATTTAAGAGAAAAAACGACTGGGATGAGCCGCTGGATGTAAAGCGGCCGCTCGTTTCATCCTCGCACGCGGGATCTCGTGTGGCTCTATTTGTTTCTCTGAAGACAGCGACAAGTGGCGTGGGCTCTACATCCCAACGTAAAATTGACGGACACATAGACTCTACAGAGATGGGTAGTTTCAGAAGATCAAGGCTTGAACTCATCTGCAGCTAACGAGATGCGCAGGATCACTAGGGTTTCAAGCATTTACTAATTTGCAGTATATGCATTTATGCCCTCCTAAGAGGCTTAAATTCCATCCTGGGTCCATGGTCAGGAAAGTGGGCGGAAGGTACAAAGCACGGAGGATATTCCGCAGAGGTCACGTGACGTTTCACGTGTCGTCCTCTCAAAAATATCCAAATAAACAAAGTTATTAACTATCAAATTCATGCAGCCGTCTGGGCTTTTGTGGGCTGGGTCTAGTGGGCCGAAGAGCAAACACGAGTTGGTACAGTAGTTAACGTGGGAACCTCCCTGACGCATGGTTCCTGTTTCCGGATCAGCACGCCATCGTGCCCCTTCCCCGTCCGGCGCAACAAACCACTGCTCCTCTTCCCTTTTCTTCCCTCAGCAGAACTTTCAACACAAGAAAGTTTCAAAACTTTCAGCTGCCATACTCCTTGACCTTCCGGTTTCATTCCAAAAATCCACAAAAATGAAAAGCTCTCAACTTTTAACTCCAGAAAAACTGCAACTTTCAACACGTCGGATTCACTTTCAACTCGAGAAAATCCCCCAAAATCAACTTTCAACTCTAACAAAATTTGGCTTTCAACTCATCTGATTTCACCCTCAACTTGAAATTTTTTTTAACTCAAGACAGATTTCAACTTTCGACTCACCGGATTCACTTTCAACTCAAGAAAATCCTCCAAAATCAACTTTCAACTTGAACAAAATTCGACTTTTAACTCATCTGATTTCACTCCCAACTTAAAAAGATCCCCACATTCAAAATTTCAACACGAACAAATTCTATTTTTTGACTAAAAAAAACTCAAAATTCAACTTCAACTCAACAAAAAAAAATCATCTTGAACTCGTTCGGATATGACTAAAAACTCTGCATGGTCGCGTGCCGTCGTGCCCCCGACGGCGTCCATGCCCACGCCACCTGGGGTTGTAACATCCTTTTTTTAGATTTTCAAAAACTTTTATTGAAGATAATTATCTATGAGTTTTTCAAAATTAATCCAAACTTACATGTATTTTTGAAATTAATCAAGACCTAAGAGGTATTTCCTGAATTAAGATGATTTAGAGCGGTTTATCAAATAATAATTTCCAACTTAAATATTCGATTTGAGTTCTACATATGCACCTATGAATTTTCTTGCAATTTTTTAAGGTTGTTTGGTTTTGATTGGAGTTACTTGAATTCCAAATCCCTTCTAAATTCAAGAATTAGTTTTAACACCAAAAATCCTCGTGGGTTGAATTGGCTCGGCCGACAATCTCTCTCTCCCTTCTCGGTTGGGTCTCGGGACATTTCCTTCTCACCCGTAGCCGATCTCCCCTCCTCTCTTCTTTTGGTTGGCCTAGCGCCCAGAAAACTCTAACCCTACCGGACCTAGAGCTACATCTGGTCCAATTCGTGTGTCGCCGGTAGCATTGTACGCCGCCACCTCCATTGGCTTGACATGCATGCCGAGGCCACTATAAAAGGCCTCAGTCAACCTTGTGCTGCCGTCCGTCTCACCTCGTCTCGTTGCCTCCGTTGCCTTATCCATTGCCATTGGAGACGCCACTGAGCGACGCTTCCACAGTCACCTTCCTCGAGTCCGGCCACATTCCGCCAACCCCGAAACCTTTTCGTTGCATTCCTCGTCACATCTTGAGCTCCTCTCCAATTATTTCACGTCACATCACGTTCCATATCTACATATACACGCAGAAATCAAGCCCATCTTCCTCAACTCCGGCCACCCTCCTTCATTGTATAAATCTGCTACGCTGGTGTCATTGTCCCCATTACACCACTGTAGTGTTGTCACTACTGTAGCTGAGGCCGCTTCGCCACCTCTCTCCATTTTCAGTTGGCGAGTATGTTGATCAAGTGGAGTGCGATGTTTTACCATTGGAGGTGTGTGGCTTGCTGTTGGGGAGGCCGTGGCAGTACGATCGTGATGCCACACATGCCGGGAGAGTTAACACATACACGTTCAAGCATGGAGGCAAACGACATGTACTAAAGCCGATGGCAGACAATGCAATCAAGTCTGAAATCAAACTTGCTGTTTGGGAGAAAAAAGCTTTAAAGAATACCCCGAAACTGAGGATGGCTTCGCTTGAAGGGAGAGGGAATGATGTGGCACCAATTAGCATTACTACTTTTAGTTGTGTTTTAGCATTGCAAACCGAGGTTACTTCAGAAAGCGGTGCTTAATTATATGGAGAGTTGAAGCCACAATTAATGTCCGAGAGGGAGGGAGGTGGAGCAGGCCAAGGGAAGAACACTCTAGTTGATGTGCCACATGAGAAAGTGTAGCTACATGTCAAGGACCACATGGAGTGGCGTTAGTGTGAGGAAAGGTGGGCTGGATGCATAACACACTACTAAAGAAAAGGTTATCATAGACGATTCAAAAACATCATCATAGACGGTTTCATGAGCCATCTAAGTTTATGGGTCAGTAATAACATAATGTTATCATAGACAACTTTCGAACCGTCTGTGATGTAAACTATCACAGATGGTTTTAACTACAAACCATCTATGATAGTTTAATATCATATACAGTTTTTAGTAGAAACCATCTGTGATATTTGAGATGGTTTCAACAACAAACCATCTATGATAGTTGACTATCATAGACAGATTTTAGTAGAAACCATCTGTGATATCTGATGTATTATAGATGGTTTTAACTACAAACTATCTGTGATGTATCAGAGATGTTTGGACCGCGTTGGAGCGGTCCAAACATCTCCAAAGCATCTGAGCATCCAACATTGATCGGATGGTTGGATCAGATGGTCTTGAACACATCTGAGGTCGATCAGACCGATTAAACGGTAGTTTTTGATACGAGTTGAAATCGTTTGAATATCCGAACCATCTTTGTGAGTTCAATTATTCTTATGGTCGATCCGACGTGGCATTGAGGACTTGAACGTGTCTTCACATCGGTCAAACCTGAGAATACACAACACATTGGAATGATGTAGTATCCAGTTCTCACATAAAGCGAGTTCACCTATTGATGAATTTATTTAGCTCATGCCCATGTAATCGGTTTAATTGGGATGTCCTTGTCATCTTGTACACTTGAAGTGATGAACGATGCACTAGTATCGACGAGACCTTCTAAATGCATCTTCACTTTAGGTTTGTACAGAACGAGTATGTGTCTGCATATAAATACATAATATAGTAGTAGCTTTGTATCTCCAAATATAATAATTAAAGATCCAATTAAATTAGAGTTCACCTGATTATATTTAATGCGGCTTAGTAATTCCTTCTAGTCGAATAATATATTTAACTGAAAAACGTTAAACAAGTATTTGCATCAAGAAGATTAAGAAGACCCTCTCCATCTTCCACCCAGTGCAGTGCAGTGTACACGCAACTATTGTCAAGATGATTACAAGGAGTATGCTAAATTGATTGATATTATGCAGGTTGTAGAGCCTCTGGATGAAGTTCTCTGCAAGAACTTTATCGCACAGCCACCTAGGAGCTCTGCTGGCTGTGAGGCTAACACTGGGAGCTATAGGGTGCGGAAGCCTATAATGAAGAAAAGGGGAAGGAAGGACAAAACCGCAGCCTAGAAAAGCAAGTCAAATGCTCCATAGGAAAATAAAACTTGCAAACTAAAGTGGGATGACAAGCTCTATGGTCAACAAGACCAAACCTACTACAAGCGTGGCAAGTGGAGGCACTTGTCGTGGATCTATAGAGAGCCACAACACGTCGTTGATGCCTTCTAGGCCAAAAAGAAGGGTGGCAAAGGGCAGCATAAAATTCACTTTGCTTTCGTTGAGAGGGAGAATTCTCAATAGCTACCTGCACCAATAGAGGTTGAATCCACTCTTGCAGTCGCACCTCTCTTGACATTGCAGCTACCGCCACCATGATTTCCCTGGAAGAGCATTTCACCCTGAGAAGATACCAGCCAAAGTCTCCGACTTATTAGTAGATTAAGTCTAATGCACAAAATGTATTTAGACTTTAATTGTCATTCATTTCATGTATAGCCACTGTTAGGGCCATTTAAATATTTTATAGTGTTCATCGATGCATCCTTGAAATGGTCACACATAGGTTTATTATCTACGAGAAACTATGTTTTGCAAAACTGATCTCACAGATAATTCAAATTAAAAATAATTTTTCTGATCATCATATAAAGTCCATCAGAATAGACAATACTGGAGAATTTACTTCAAAGGCATTTGATGATTATTACATGGCAATGAAAATTAAACTTGAACATTTTGTACCGCATGTACACACCTAGAATGGACTAGTACAGGTATTAATTAAGAGAATTAAATTTATTGCCTGACTGCTTTTGCTGAATTGTAATTTACCAATTACATGTTGGAGACACGCAGTCTTGCATGCAGTAACTCTCATCAACTTTAGACCATCGGCATAAACATCTATTCACCTATACAACTAGCGCAAGGGTCAGTACCAAAAATTTCTCATCTTCGTAGGTTTGGCTACAAAGTTTATGTACCTATACTCCCACCATAGCGTACTGTAATAGGTCATATCCAAAAGTTTGGGATATATATTTGTTATGAGACAACATCTATAATCAGGTATTGGACACCATGACAGGAGATTTGCACACTGCCCATTTCGCTGATAGTATATTTGATGAGGATAGTTTCTCGACATTAGGGAGAGGAAATCAACCCTTTTATGAAAAATACCAGAAAATTGCATGGCAAGCAACAGGAATCCATGCACATAACTCGCGTACTAGTGAAGCCTGTCCAGAGGCCTCAGAATAAAAGTACGAGAAATCCGTCCCCTAGAATCTCAAGTAACCAGGGGCGCCTAGTGAAAAAGGATAAGAAGGACTTGATACAGCCAATTACCAAAGTTTCCTTGAACAAGCAGGGGTGCTAATCGAGACCTAGCACCAGTGTGACACCTTCAAGGAAAGGCATACTAGATTGAATATTTCCATGGAAGGAGAAAACATGATGGATTTGTGTGCACACATCGAGCTGAAAAACTGAAGGGACTTGCCCTCACAACTGGAAAGAGTGGTGAGCAAGTAGAAGCACTAGAAGAATCAACCCATGTTGAAATAGCTGTAAATTATATACACACGGGAGAATCCATGAATAGGACAATAACTAATGTTGATATTTATTTTACAAAGAAAATTGGTACAATCATCGATCTTGATCTAGCGCCTGCATCGCTCACTGAATGCAAGAAAAGATCATATTAGGAGGATTGGAAAAAGGCAATAGAAACTTATGGGCGAACCCCCCGAGCAGGGGTCGCCGCATGTGTTCTGTACTAGTCTCATGATCAATAGCTAGTATACATATTCACACCATTGAGATCATATCCGTACATATCACACATAAATAGCTTACAACAAAAAGAATGATATGTAAGCGAGGCATAAAAAAGTATATACACATAAGGCTGACTGGAAGTCTTGAACAAAATGCAGCGGAAGTCTAATAACAAAAAGTATCCAGTGAACAAAACTTTGCTGTGCCAACAATTGATGGATGCTCGTCCTTCAAGATTGGATTTTGATCCTTGTTCATTTCTTTGTGGGAAGGGTTTGGTAGATTTCATGTGTGCGAGGCTCAGGTGTGGCGGGGTGCTGTGGACGGCAGTGAGGCTCTTGGTGGGGAAGAGAGAGATTGGAGGAGTGGTGGAGAAGAGAGATGAGATAGAGTTGCTTTGACATCTGTAACTAATACATGGCAAAAATTATGGGATAAGCCTTAAGAGGAGGGGTTTAAGGTCCTGTCCTAGAGAATTTTTTCCCACACCACCATGAAGCCTTCCGACACCGTCTATCGCTGACGCATCCTCTTCTCCTGACTACCACCATCACCACGGACTGACCGACCAACACCAGTCATCGGATTTGCTCTTAAGCTCCACACCGAGCCTCCATTTCTCTCTTCCCCAGCTCGGGCCTGAGCTCTACGTCGTGTCAGTGAGCCATGTCACCGTTGGATCCAATTAGATCCGAGGTTGGCGTTGCTGGATCTGCTTGATCCTGTTGCTAACAATAAAAACGACGTCGAAGCAGCCACATCATCCATCACCGGACTTGGATGTGGGGCCTGCTCTTCATGGCTGCGGCTTTTGGATTTTGGCTGAAATTTTTGAATTTTGGCTATTCGCAACAGATATTACAGAGAGAAAGATATTCGTTTGCGATTTTGGCTGGTACAGATGTTGGGCTTTTAACGTGCACTACAATTAACTTGTAGACTCCGTCTCAAGAAAACACTCCATTTGAACGTAGATACGAGCTTGCTGGAGTCGCTTCTATCGGATATGAGCTCGTTAAAGTCTAGGCTGCCGGATGCAGGTCATCAGACTCGTCGCTGCTCGAAGTGTGAGGAGAGAGGAATGGAGAGAATCCACGGTAGAGAATGAGAGGGGATAGATGGAGATGCGTTGCACGAGCCCACATTTGCTCACCGTTGCTTTTGCCAAGCTCGATCGCTCACTGTGCCCTGAGTTCCGGTAGCGACGGTGGCGAATCGGCTGGCAGACGTGATGGATCCACGAAGAAAGAGAGAGAGGGGGGATGGGCAGTGGAAGTCTCGAGTGCGTTTGCTGTGAGTGCTCTGGGCATCGCGTGCGTGAGACAAAGCCAGTACTTTTATAATTTGTGCAGGGAGGTGCATCGAACTACCAGGACCTATATCGTTGCAACGGTATAGGCTTCTATAGTATTTCTTTTTATAAAAATATCATCACCAATCCCACCAAATTAATATCCAACACATCATATATATGCACCCACCACCAATGCGTCGTTAAAAAACACTAAAGAGAAAACAGAGAAGATTTCTCATCCAAAATTAAGCCCAACTAATTAATAATCAATCCTTCGGGTTTAGCACGTCGACCATGACCTGCATCGCCTTGACCTGCATCTGGAGGCGCAGTATGTAGCCGGCGGCGTGCAGGAGCAACTCGTCGAGCCGGTCGTCCTCCCGCTCGCCAGCGCCATCGGCTCTCATCGTCGGCACGAGCCTCCTCAGCGCTTCCATCTTCCTCTTGATCATGATGAGCTCCCTCGTCGTCGCCGGCTGTCTCGTCCCCGGCAGCTTGCGGGCCTTGTTCAACTTATTTGTTACCGTCGGCGTTGATGCCCTTCTTGTGGCCACGACGGTCTTCGTCCTCGCGACGATGCGCTTTCTCGCCGGTGTAGTGGCGACGTCGCAACAGGTCTTAGCTGCCATGATGTACGTAGATCTCAACAATGGCAGTGATAAAGAGCTAGCTAGAGGTCGCCAACAATGGCAGTAACACACAGCATGAGGTGAAGGTTGTTTATGTAGATGGGGCATTGGCATGCATGTGCGTAGTTGGTGGCGCTGGGATAATAAAGAATAGAGCTCGTTGTGAGCTTGCAATGGGTGGATTGTTTTGTGCTGAAGGCTTATAATGTATGGTTTAAATATTTGAATTTTAACTGTTCATAAGAGGCAGGACGTAGAGGGAAGTAGTTGCATGTGATTTTAGCCGGTACAGCTGAACTCAATATACTTTTTACTATAATTTTTCTATTAACCCTGACTTAAAAAATACACAATTTAAAACCTAGCTACTGTAGATATTATAAGCATAAATCAACTTTAAGTCCAAAAGAACTCCGCTATTATATAAATCCATGTGCATATGGTGAACAGTAGAGTGCAATGTAGGTAAAGAGATTGAGAGCACGTTGATTGGATACCTGCATCTGCGTGTGCATGCAAGAGAGCTGGTACGGCCGGTGTCGCTCGAGGATCGGAGGGCGTGTGTTCTCTAGCTCAAGGGCACATCACATGCCGCCACATGCAAGTGCATGCATGCACAGAACCGCCACTCCCTCCTCCTCCTGGCCACGTTTCCATGCATATGCCCTCTCTTTTCCTCGTCAAAACACGCTGTACGATTCCCTCCGGCGGCCGCTCGCGAGTTCCTTGCCGGTCATCGGATGTGTAAAGACCATCCTGCCCCTCGGCACAACTGCGGCTGCGCCATCCATCAGACGGTGCGGCTAGACCACGACGCAGGTAGACCATGGTGCAGCCATCTCGCGGGTCGGGGCTCAATGGACGCTGCATAAAGTGGAAGGGCAAGGGCACTCGTTAATCACCGTGCGAGGAGGCGATAGAAGTGGCGTTGGTCTGGTGGCTGCGGAGCATTCCAGCCGCACATCCAACGAGTTACGTTGAAGGATCGATTTTATTTATTTGTTTATCTATTTTGGGCACTCGAATGTTGAATGCTATGTAGGCGAATCCTTTAATAGCGGAGTTTTATGCTGGAGATTGAAATTCGGAGTGTACAAAGGCATTTTGTTCTTGCTCGCGTAGATTACGTATTTGTGTTCTCCTTCTGCCAAGCTGCCCCCGTATATGAGAAAAACTAACGAATGGAATACTGTTCGGATGGAATAGGCGAACACCGTTAGATCCAAAGTTATGCATAAATCTCAAAGCAGCTCTATTATTACTCTGTGCTCCGTTCTGCTCCTGCAGCCGCTCGCTCCCTCTCATTCGTCCTGCTCCCTCTCGTTCTTCCTCCCTCCTCACCGCCACATCCCCTCACTTTCCTCCACCGTTGGCCCCACCGCACGCTAGATCCGGTGGCCTAGAGGGGCGCCGTCATCGGATCTGGTGTCATAAGAGGGAAATCCGGCTCCCCACTATAGATTCACCATTCCCCCGAGCATAGAAGGAGGTTAGGGGAGGCGGTGACCCAGTGGTGGGCGGCGACAGGGGTGATGAGTGGAGTAGGAGGGCAGTTGCAGTGGTGGCTGTGACAATTAGGTTGGGCGGTGCGACACGGCGAGGAGGGGTCAGGGGGTGGTGCAACGAGGCGGTGATGGCACCGCCGGCCGCAGGTGATGGTGGAGGGGGCAGGGGGCGAAGGAGGTGCGCGGAGCTATCCATGGCAGCGTGGCGACGGTGACCAGCGATGAGGTACTATTCCTCTTCTTCTTTCTCCACGAATCTAGCATGAAACTTTATGAAACTTGCCAATACCGTTAGAATCATTTGTAACGGTATACTGTGCGGTAGCACGACTCCCCCTCTATAGCTATAGGAGTTCTTGCTCTTTGCAACCTCCACTTCCTCCCCCATCGTGGGTCCTCCTATTCATGCCTCCCCATCTTATCGTAGCCCTAGGGTTTAGCTGCCGCTCTTAAGCTCACCATGGGAGGACTCAGGGGTAAATAGGGACGGATAAGAGACGGACTGGTACAAAAGGGAGGCATACCAAATATTTTCAAGGGCCGAGATGCAGATGCAAGAGACATTTTGCTTGGGATGTGTCAGCTATGTCAGCAAATCCAGGTAGGGGTGTGATACAAGTTATCTGTATTTGATAGAATACAATATGATTTAGATTTTTTTATTTGATTAACAATTTCTCCCCTGTTAATATTCATATTCGAATTCACAGAAAAAATAAGGAAATGAATATGGTACAAAGTTTTGCCATCCGAAATGCTATTTTATCCTAAATATTCACATTCGAATTCGATAAAGCAATATACATACTTTATTGAAGTATGCCTAAATTAGTTGGGTGAGTTTTTATTTTAATGTGAATTCATGTCCCTTTAGGTGAAATAATAAATTAGAATAATTAACTATGCTATGTACGAGGATAAATTATCATAAATATCTCACCATTACAAAGTTATTAGGATATTTTGAATTCAACCAAATTGAGTAGATATTCAATTTGAATTCGTATTTGTTATAGTATTCAATTTGTATTCATATTCATTTATAAAATATGAATATTAATGTGGTTTGACCACTATTCAATTCATATTCGATCCGTTGACGCCCCTAGATCCGTGTGGCTCGCCATGTGAGCAGAGATAGCAAACCTTAGGGACCTATTTTCCCATTATGAATTTTAAGGGTGAAAAACTGTAATGCCCTAGGGTCCAAGTTGGCTCAGGGCCAATCCCACTCGGAATAGACCACACACACGTAGTAACATATATGCACTTTCTAAGTCAACTCATGCAAAATGGTTAACCCATTATTGCTACCATTGGAGTCCTTGGGTTTCTATGTTGGTGATTCTGAAGCTAATATATCAAGGTGGTACTAAACACCACACTCATGCACATACTCACTCATGAGCCACATCACATGGTCTCTCAATTTAACTCATTTTGGATTGGGTTATCAAACATACCCATCCTCAAAGAACCCGATGTCCTCGTCAGTCCAACATACCAAGATTGGGGCTAATGACCAGGACCTCCCCTCTTGGCACATGTTAGTGCATCCATTTTGGCACATATGTAGTGTGGCCAGTCATATGGGCCCACACACGTCATGCACCATATGTCCATGCCCCTGACCCGCACGTAGGGGTGGAAACGGCTTGGATACGATCGAATAGTTTCAAATACGAATACGAATCTATATTTTTAAAACGAATACGAATATGAATTCGAATATTCTCAAATACGGGTACAAATATTCTCGAATACGAATACGGATATTCTCATATACGAATATCGGATAAAACGGATTCCTAGTGGTTTTGCCGATTTTTCACCGGTTTTTGACCAGTTACTAGTTTTAAACCTCCTAAATTCAAATTTTGAATCACAAAATTCGTACGGATTTTTCATGGGTTCTAGAAACAGATCGAATAGTCTCGAATACGAATACGAATATTCTCTAATATGAATGCGAATACGAATTGAATAGTCTCGAATACAAATATTCTCTAATACGAATGCGAATACGAATATTCTCAAATACGGACACGAATATTCTCGAATACGAATACGAACATTTTCGAATACGGATTTTGCTTAGTACATTTGCGTTTCTCGGATACGAATATCGGATAAAACGAATTATCCGTTACCGTTTTCCACCCCTACCCGCACGTACGTGTAGCCACGAGGTGGCATATGTCCGTTGTCTAGTCTGGCACATATTTCATGCCGTATGACCACTTATCTAGGCCCACATGTCATGCACCATACGCCCATGCCCCTAACCCGAACGAATATGTAGCCACAAGGGTTGACTCTGATACTATTTGTAACACTTCAAGGTCTAAATCGGCTTAGGTCCACTCCCACTTGGAATGACCATGCACACATAGTAACATATTTGCATTTTCTAAGTCAACTCATGCAAAACGGTTAACCCATTATTGCTACCATTGGAGCCCTTGGGTTTATATGTTGGTTATTTTCAAACTAGTATAGCAAGGTGGCACTAAACACCACACTCATGCACATACTAACTCATGAGCCACATCACATGGGCTCAATTTAACTCATTTTTGGCTGGTTATCACACACCCCCTCAAAGAACCTGATGTCCTTGTCGGACCAACATACCCATATTGGGGCAAATGACCAGGACCTCTCCTCTTGGCACATGTCCGTGTGTCCAGTCCAGCACATATGTCATGCAATGTGACCACTCATCTGGGTCCACATGTGTCATGCACCATGTGCCCATTCCCTGACTCGCACGCACATGTAGCAATGAGGTGGCACATGTCCGTGTGTCGTGTCCATCACTTATATCATGCCATGTGACCACTCATCTGGGCACACACGTGTCATGCACTATATGTCCGCTCCCCTGACCCACATGCATGTGTAGACACGAGGTAGCACATGTTCATGCATTCAATCTAGCACATATGTCATGACATGTGACCACTTATCTGGGCCCACATGTATCATGTACCATATGCCTACCCCCTAACTCACATGCATGTGTAGCCCTAAGGGTCAGCTCTAATACTATTTGTAATGCCCCAAGGTCTAAATTGGCTCAGGTCCATGCCCACTCGGAGTAGACCACACACAGGTAGTAACATATTTGTATTTTCTAAGTGAACTCAAGCAAAATGGTTAACCCGTTGTTGCTACCATTGGAGCCCTTGGGTTTATATGTTGGTGATTCTCAAGCTAGTCTAGCAAGGTGGTACTAAACACCACCCTCATGCACACTATCACTCATGAGCCACATCACATGGGCTCAATTTAACTCATTTTGGGCAGGGTTATCACACACACACACACACCCTCAAAGAACCCAATGTCCTCGTTGGTCCAAATACATAGACTAGGGCAAATGCCCAGGATGTCTCCTCTTGGCACATGTTTGTGCATCCAGTCTAGCACATATGTCATGTAGTGTGACCACTCCTCTGGGCCCACACGTGTCATGCACCATATGCCCGTTCCCCTGATCTGCACGCACGTGTAGCCACAAGGCGGCACATGTCCGTGTGTCTAGTCCGGCACACATGTCATGTAGTGTGACCACTCATCTGGGCCCACACGTGTCATGCACCATATGCCCGTACCCCTGACCCGCACGCACGTATAGCCATGAGGTGGCACATATCCGTGCGTCTAGTCACTACTACAAAAGAGGCTATATTGGACGCTTACATCACAGATAGTTCTCAGAAACCGTCAGTGCTGTAATTATCATAGACGGTTCATACGAATAACCACCTGTGGTATTTTCACAGATGGTTATTCATACGAACCATCTGTGGTAATGCAAGACATCACAGACGATTCTTACTAATACCAGTCTGTGATAATTCACAGATGGTTATTGATAGAAACAGTCTGTGATAATGGTAGACATTACAAACGATTATTTATTTAAATCGTCTGTGATACTTCACAGTCAGTTTGTATTAAAAACCGTTTGTGATAATGAAGTTATCACAGATGGTTTGTATTAAAAACCATCTGTGATATGTTTTCAACCTCATAATCCCCCAAAATTTCATAATCTCCCGCCTGAGTCCGAGTAGAATTCTGTTCCGAGACACCTTTAGTAAAACGGGCATAACTTTTTTATACGGTGTCCGTTTTCAATGTTTTTATACTCATTGGAAAGCTAACAATGAGCCGATCCAAAAAAATGATCCACTTGCACCAATTGCCCTTTAAGACCCCCAAAATCGGCTATCTTTAGTTCTAAATTTGTGTCGCAAATTTTCAGTATCTGTTTTGCCCTTTTTCTTGGTTTTCCCTTCGAAATTTGGGTTTCGTCTCAACTGCAAAGTTGTAGATCTCATTAAAACCTTTCAAAAAAGCATATATATAAGCCATATAAAATTTTGATATTTTATTTTTTGAGATTAGCTATTTACATTGCACCGATATATTGTCTTTGTGATCTACCGTTTGGCCAATATCATCGACGGTTTTTAATAAAAAATGTTTGTGACATCTTTCGTTATCGTAGATGATTTTTGTTATGAACCATCTATGATGTCTCTATCATAGATGGTTTGTAATCTGAACCGTCTGTGATGTCCGCCACATCACCGATTTGCGGCATATCCCCTAGGATTCCGATATCACCCATCCATTCTCTCCATATCGAACGATAGGCACCAGTCTCCTCCCCACTTCTCACCCTGTATTAACCCCCCTCTCCCTACTCGAAGAAACAACACCACCAATACTACTCCAACTTTTTTGTGTGCGGCAAGGGTGAGAAGGGGTTCGGCAAAGGCGGTTGAAATTTCGCTTGAAGCAAGATGGAAAGGAAGAAGGCAATGGCAAATCTGCACTATTCCATGTCACCGGTATAGAAACTGTTGATTTTGGCATAGAAGTTGAAAATGGTGTTCGTTGCCTTTTTGTTTCTGTTACTTCAAAATTTTCCCATACCACTTATTTTATATTGTAATTTAATGAAGGATGTGTAAGTCTAGCTTGTATTAGTCTGAAGTTTCTTGTAGTGTAAGTATCTTTCTGAATTTGTAACCGTGAAGCTTATATTTATAAAATTATAAGTGTCCTCTTGTGTATGTAGTGCTATAGGTAATCTACTTATTATGTTGTAATGTTGTAATGGTGGATTATAATCTTAATGGAAATGTAATGTGTTGTTGTGTTTGTTGCTATATTTGCTTGTTTTCAGATGGCATAGTTAACATTTTCTGAGGCTAGCAAAAAAAAAAAAAAAAAAGCTTAGGTATAGAATGAACTACACAGATAGTTTTATGGTATAAACTGTCTGTTACGCATTATCACAGACGGCTAAAACCAAAAACTATTTGTGATACTCGCACACTACAGACGGTTCTATCTACTAACCGTCTGTGATACTCGCTTATCACAGATGGTTGGTAGCTAGAACCATCTATGATGTGTGAGTATCACAGACATTCGAGCTATCTGTGATAGTGTTCTTCACAGACGGTTCTAGTTACAAACCGTCTATATTGTATTTATCACAGATAGCTCACAAATCATCTGTGATAACCTCCGATTATCACTGACGCATAAATTTAGACTGTTCAAAAAAATCATCTGTGATGACAGTTCCAAACCATCTATGATGACCTTTTTGTAGTAGTGAGTCTAGCACACATGTCATGTTGTGTGACCACTCATCTGAACCTACACATGTCATGCACCATATGTGTTGACCAGCACACATGTGTAGCCACTAGGTGGCACATGTTCGTGCGTCAAGTCTGGCACATATGTCATGCCATGTGGCCACTCCTCTAGGCCCACATGTGTCATGCACCATATGCCCGCGCCCCTGACCCGCACACACATGTAGCCCAAGGGTCAGCTCTGATACTATTTGTAATGCCTTAGGGTCTAAATTGGCTCAGGTCCACTCCCACTATGAATAGACCACACACACGTAGTAACATATTTGTGTATTCTAAGTCAACTCATGCAAAATGGTTAACCCATTGTTGCTACCATTGGAGCTCTTGGGCTTGTATGTTGGTGATTCTCAAGCTAGTCTAGCAAGGTGGTACTAAACACCACTCTCATGTATGTACTCACTCATGAGCCATGTCACATGGGCTCAATTTAACTCATTTTGGTTCGGGTTATTAAAAAACTAAGGGACAAGAATGAGATTCACCCTAATTCTATTTGTGTATACATACACACACATACATATGTGTGTGTGGGGGGATCATATCTAGTACTAACGCTTATTTGGGTGATAAGGTGCTAATGTCAACCAATGCCATCAGATGCAGCCCTTACGATTAAGATTGAGGAGGTTGGAAACCCCTAGCCACTTATGTCATTTTCTTAGAAAACACCCTGTGCTGCCTTGCTCCTTTGCGAAATCACCCCAACATCGAATCCCCAATCTCCCTATTCATTTCGCAACCTCTCCCTCTCACCTCCCTCCTCAGCTCCGCCCTCCCTGGCTTCCCGCGGCTCCCTCCCCGTCCCCTAGCACCGCCCCCCCGGCCCTCGGCGACGCCGCTGCCATCCATCACCATGCCACCGCCTCCACCCCACTCCATCACCGGCCTCTTGGGCTAAGGTTTAGGCTGACAACGCTGCCTCCCTCCACCACTGCCACCCTCCTCACTGCACTATCGATGTCATGCTCATCGGCCTCACCACTTGCTCTTCTTTGTTTCCCCAACCACACGGGGGGTCACGCTCATCGGCCATGTAATCGGAGGTCTTCTCCCACCAATACAAGGTCTTTCGCGTCGCCGATCACACCGAGGTCACGCTTGCTAGCCTCATCGCCGACGGTCGTGTCCTCTTGTGCTTGTCCTTGGATGCATGGAGAAAGCTTTTTTTTTGGCAATGAAGTGTTTGAGGACTTGTCAGATTGTAAGCTTTTTGTGCATTTTCACATTGCCGGTTGAATCTATGGTATATGCATTCTAGTTTTTCTGTAAGAATATCTGAAGCTTGGGGGTGGTTCTGATAAGTGAATTGTGTAAATGTTTTGGTGCACTTGTGTCTTAGATTGATGAAATGATTTGCTTTCGCTGCTGTCTGCTTGCACACGGAATGAAGACAAGAGTTCAGATTTCTTTGAATAAAATCAGATAGTATTTTCCATACTTGCATGCAAAACGAAGACAAGTACATACATGCCAAATGAAATTCGAATGAAATCTGTACTGTGAATGAAATCTGAAAGAAATGAAAAGGAAAGAAAAGCAAGAAAGTCCTGTAGGTTGTGAATGTGGTAGTTTCTTGAAATTCAGTGCAAGCTTGAGTTGTGAAGTTTGGTGGTTGTAAAATTATTAGAGCTTGAGTTCTGAATATGTGCAGTGTGATATATTCAGACTTGCATGTATCGGCTTCAAGTTAGAGACCATACTCTCATATTCATGTATCTTGATGGTGTCATGATTAGACTTGCAAAAGGGTACTGTAGCAGCTGAATAACTGATGTCAAATTCATCATCTTGATCCAGTTCTTCTACCCAATGTTGCACTTGAACTCAAATGATCATGAAGAAATATTGTGCAGAACCAAAAGAAACTAGAGTATATAATTTTCTTGCTGATAAGCTCCGAATTAGCGTATAGACATACGACACATCTGAGCTCTAAATCTTTTCAACTTGCCTTGTGTTGTTTAGCGATGGCACAAGGATACGAGTCTGAAAAGCCCTAAAATTTCAAACCCAAATTTTCTGTGAATTTTTGCTGATTTTTGGGGAATTTTTGAAAACTTTCCCTTTTGGGAAAGTTTCCCTCTTGGCCACTTTCTCTTTCTGGCTATGCGCTTTTCTTCTTCCTTTGGCGCCCTGCCATTTCCCGCTTTCCACTTCTCCCGGCGCCTCCTCTTTCCTCCTCCCGCTGGCGCCACTCCCCTCCCCGCTTTTCTCCTGCCCGAGCGCCTCCCTCCTTCTTCCCCTGTTGGCGCCGCTTCCCCACCCCGTCTCCCTCCCTTCCCAGCGCCTCCCCGCTCCTTCCTCCCCGCCCGCGCCTTCGCTCCTCCCCGCCTTCTTCCTCGCGTCTGCACCAGTGGGTTCATCCCCCTCCTTCGCGCTGACGCCACCGTCTCGACGTCACCGCCGCCGCGCGTCGCTGTTTCCCCGCTCAGCCCCACTGGCCAGCCTCTCCTCCCTTCTCCCCGCCGCCTGGTTCTTCCCCCTTGGGCGCCCGGTTCCTTCCCCCTGGTCGCCCGTGCCCCCTTCCCCGAAGCTTCCTCCCCTCCGCTCGGGTTTAAAACCCGCCCCAACATCCCCTCTTCCCCCTTGCTCCCCGATCTCCTCCACCCCTTCCCCATTTCCAAATTGTCTGCGCCAGGAACTCCCACACCCTCCCCGAAGCTCGTCGCCACCTTCCTCTGGCCCGGAGAAGCCCCGAGGAGCTCCGACGTCGAAGCCCGCCGCCGGTCACCACACCTCTCCCGTGGCCAGCCTACTCCAGAGCCTCCGAGCTTCGTCCTCCGCCGCCATCGTGAACCTTGGGTTCCCCTGTCCGCGTGGTCGCCGCCATTGGAGCTACCTCGCCGCCGGTAACTCCCTCCGCCACCGCAACCCGAAATCACCCCCTTCTGCCTCCCGACCTCTCCAGTGACCCCCTCACCTCCCTGAGCGCCCAGTTGGACTCCCCGTGTTGAGACGCGCCCGGTGATACCCTTCATCGCCCTCGGGAGCCATCGCTGCCGCCGGAGCGCAGCAGCCCGCCGCGTCTCCTTCCCTCGCGGCGCGCACTGCTCGGGAGGAAGACGACGACGATCGCGCTCCTCCTCCGCCGTCGGATCGTTCCTCGCCTTCTAACCTCAGTCGTTGGATCTTCCCGTACCGCTTCGGTCGCCTTCCTTGTTTCGCCGCCGTCCGATCCTCCCGCTCCGCATCTCGTTCGCTCGTTCCGCCCGCATCCGAGCCGTCCACCCGAGCCACGCGTCGTCCATCCAGTTGCGTGGCGCTGCGGGAGTGGGCCGCGTCGCCGCTTTCGCCGCAGACGCTGCTGCGCGTTGGCTGCCGCCGTCGGCGCGGGTGATCTCGGCCGGCTGCTTTGCTGCACCGGGCCGGCCCATTACTGTTCATTCGATTTTCCAGATGTTTTTCCAATTTCCAAATCCAGAAAAATCCAAATCAATTCTAGAAAATCACAGAAAATCCCAAAAATTCCCAAATTTCACCACTTTGCTCCAAATATTATTGTAGACCCATTTGTGACCTCCATTTTCACAATTTCATTCCAGATAATTTTCTAAAACTCCCCGTTTGCGGATTTATGCATTTTACTCCTTTTTAATTAGTTTATTTTTCCTCGCTTGATTAGTATCGAGCTGGACTTATTTATTTTACGTGTTTGCGCTAGTGTCGGAGATCTCGGAAGTACAAGTGCAGTCGCAGGCTCAGGATCCAGGTGTTTCTTCGTTCGAGCTAGTCGAGATCGTCCAAGTCAACGGCAAGTCCCAAATCCTTTGATCATGTTGTATCCCATGATGTTTAATTACGTTACTATGTTATTTGCATTAAGCTAGTTCTGAAATGCTAGTTCAAAGTAAAATAAAATGTTTAGAATGACATGTTATGTAGTTAAACCTACCACCGACAAATGCCATGTTAAACTTGTAGCCATGCCTTTATAACCCTAGAAATAATTATCTCATTAATCTAGATAATCAGAGATTATTATTACCACTCAAAAGTCTTATACTAATAAGGTCGTGGCAGCGAGCCAATAGAATTTGTAAACCCGACTCTAAGGTAGGGTGGTATGGGACACCGTATCTTAGAGCGAGAGTGCGGCGTGCACAAGGTAGGGTAAGGGTTTGTGGTGCATCGCAAGATGATTATTCACCCATCTCTTACCCTAGGATTGAAGGAAGGGGGTTTGTGGTGCATCGCGGATGATTATTCACCCATCTCTTACCCTAGGTTGGTCGCGGGCCGGTAAGGTTGCGGGCCATGTGAAAATATAAGGATGAAACCCTTACGAGCAAATGTCATAGTGATCGCCAACCACGGTGTTGACTTGTCAACCCCGGTTTAGTACCTGCTCAACTTAAGTGAAACCCGCATTGGGAGTCGGTGCAAGACAACGATAGGTCCTCACACTCGGGACCGGCGTTCGCGAGGGGCCAACGCCCGAGGATGTGCGGGATTATTATCTATCGGGTGGAGTGTATACCAAGGGTTGAGCAGCGAAAGACCGGTTCCTTAACTCATCATGAGGGTTAAGGATGCGTGTGGGTAAAGCTGAGTAAACTCGCAGAGTCAAATAAATGGTATTCGAATACGCCGTGCTCCGGTTAATGGAGTGTGTCACTTGGGTGATTCCAAAGAATAAGCTTAAGTAGTTTTGTTCATGTTTTAACTTGATTAGTTGGTTAATTAACTCTTTATAAAAAAAACCCCTGAGATCTTAAGAAGTAGTTTTGAGTCCATTTTATAAAATATTTGCAAATAAAATTGCATCCACCAAATGTAATAAACCAAGTATACTTCCTTCCTTTGATGTTCCGTGCATGTAATAAGTTAGGGTCCCTTTGGGACTTGCTGAGCCGGTTGATTGGCTCACGGCTTGCTTTTGCCCTTCTTTAGAGGATCAAGACGAAGGTGAAGGTCTCCCCGTTGAGGAAGCCCCGGAAGGTCTCTTCTTCGACGAGGACCCGTGGCTTTAGGTCTTGGCCGCGCTCAAGCGGATCTTGGAGTTTTTGTGATGTAATTATGCTTTGGGCTTGCACGCCCCGCTGTCAAAATGGATGTTATTCCCTATATGAAATATATGCTGGACTTTTGTTGTAAGCATGCAATGGTATACTCTTGCGCGACGTTCCATAACTGTTCATGCGTGAATAGTTGCGAATGTCAGTGTCAGACGCCCCGAAACGGGCGTTAAGAAGTGGTATCGAGCGTGCTCTTGACCGTAGGTTGAGACCTAAGGCAAACTAGGAAGCGATTTTATCGCAAAACTTAATTTAAGCCATAAAAAGGGTTTACGAAAAATATAAGTATTATTGCTGTCTTTTTCCCCTCTCATTGCTACCTTATCTATCTTAGTTTACTTCTGCTTAAGTTTTACTTTCGCAAAATGTTTACTGCTTTACTTGTCTAACTTCAAAATTTCGTTCCTCAGTAGTTGGAGGAGTAGCGATTGTTCGCTAGATTAGACTGACCCTGAGTGGTAGTGGTGTTTCTTTGAAATGTAAAGCAGGTGTATTCATGAACCCTAAGTGGTTTGTGTACCACTTGCCTAATATAAATTTATGTTCATTATCTTGTATGTTATTTGCTTAATTATCGGTAATCCCCCTGTGTTCAAAGCCTTCTCCTGTCCCCTTTCGCTCTCGTTCTTACCTTTTTCACCCTATACTTGCCTTGAAAATTCAAAGTCTTACTTATCTGCTCTTATTCTCCAAAGCCGCTGCAAAGCTGATCTCTAGTTCCCAACTGGCAGATGGATCCAGCACAGCAGAGTGGTCAGACCAACGGGCAGGGTGCACCTGCCACAAATCAAACAACATTGGCCAGTGTGATAGCAATGATGGAACAGAATCGGTGTCAAGGAGAACAGAATATTTTGCGAGTACTAGATCAGCATGCCAGACTTCTTGAACAGATAACAGCCAGATCACCAGGCATACAGGATGGAAGCAATATTCCTCGAGATGGTACACCAATTTCCACCCGATGGGCAGACTTTATGAAAACACGTCCACCAGTCTTTTTCACCTCAACTGACCCCATAGTAGCTGAGGATTGGCTCGTGGACGTGGAAAGGAAACTTGACACTGTTCAATGCGATGATAAAGAGAAGGTGTTATACGCATCCCACCAGTTACAAGGTGCTGTAGCCACGTGGTGGATCAACTATCAACGCACACTGCAGAACAAAGAGATTAGTTGGGAAGAGTTTTCCAATGCATTCCGCAAGGCTCATATACCAGATGGCATCATGGAGGCTAAGCGCCGGGAATTCTTGGCGCTTAAACAAGGTGGACGCACAGTCATAGAATACTTGCATCAATTTAACCACCTTTCCAGATTTGCTCCAGAAGATGTCAACAATGAGGAAATGAAGATGAGCAAATTCTGAGCAGGACTACAGCAATCTTTGAAATTTCATATCTCAACCATGAAATTCAAAGACCTACACGATATGGTGGACAGCCTGATTACTTCAGAAGAGGCTAGAGGTGAAATGGAAGATTACAGGAAACGTAAGGCAGCGCACAAATCTCAGTCTCCTCACAATGCTCAGCGAAGCAAAACCTCGGGATCATTTTCATTTCGATCCCAATCCTCCCGACAGTATGTGACGCCATCAAGAACGATGCCGGACGGTCTCAACAAGATGCAGCTTCTCCTTTACCCTTCGCCATCAAGTGTCACACCTGCGGTGGTAAGCATCTTGCTAGCAGCTGTCCACGAAGGACAGATGCATGTTTCCATTGTGGAGAGAATGGACACTACAAGCATCAGTGTCCGAGGAAGAGTTTGAAATCAGATGCAGCTAAACTCCAATTCCAAAACCAGCAGCAGCAGGAAACAAGGTCACAGTCAGGTTCTAGCACCCCCGAAGGAGGCTATCCGCAGGTCAAAGCAACCGGACCCCAATCACCAGCTGGCATAGCCAACTTTACATCTGCAGGCAGAGACAAAGGCCGTACCCGACCCATATTCTATGCAAAAGTAAATCAAGTGTCAGCAGAAGATGCAGCTAAAGCTAGTGATATCATTGCTGGTATGTTCCCAATCAACACCATACCTGCATTGATTTTATTTGACCCTGGTGCAACGCATTCGTTTATTTCGAAGAGTTTTGCTTCAATAAATCAGTTGCCTTCTGTTTCATTGCCAAAACTTGGCGTGGTTGAAAACCCCTGGGGTTAGAATGGAGTTCCATAGCGGGTGTGCTGGACTTGATATGAAAATCCAAGGGGTAGATGTTAGAGCAGATTTACTGCAGCTAGATATGTAAGGTTTAGATGCCATATTGGACATGAACTGGCTAGCCAAGAACAAAGGCAAAATGGATTGAGAGAGTAAAACAGTGTCCTTGGTCAATCCGGAAGGTCAGAAAGTGGTAGTGGAAACAGACCGAGAAGTTTTGAGGGATGCAAAAAGGCGCATGATCAACATGCTAGCAGTTACATCTGATCAAGTGCCAGTAATACAAGAGTATCCAGATGTATTTCCGAAAGAACTATCAGGCAGACCCCTGACAGATAACTAGAACTTGCCATAAAGTTGATTACAGGCACAAAACCAATTGCCAAGCACCAGTACAGAATGTCTGCCAGTGAACTGAAAGAGCTCAAGAGACAGTTAGATGAACTACAAGAGAAAGAGTTTCAAATCTATTGCGGTACTTCAAAGCAAGGTTTAGGATGTGTACTTATGTAAAATGGAAAAGTAGTTGCCAATACCCTCAGCCGAAAGGTTCGACAAAGCAAACCCAGTACCACAGAGTGTTCACCAGAGTTGCAAAGGGATATGTTACGACTGAATTTGGTGATCACAGAACAAGGCAGTATGGCAGCGTTGGAACTTTAACCATTGCTGACAGATCAGATTAAGGCAGCACAAGATGAGGTTATAGAAATTCAAAAACTGAAAAAGAAAGCTCAAGAAGAAGATTCAACAGAGTATGCGATAGACGAACATGGAATCCTCACCTTCCGTGATCGCTATTGTATACCCGACAAGGAGTTAAAAGAGTTGATTATATCCGAAGCCAATTCGTCTCAATTCTCAATCCATTCCAGAGGCACCAAAATGCACCAAGATCTAAAGAAGAAATATTGATGGAACCTGATAAAAAAAAAGAACTGGCAAAGTATGTAGCAAAATGTAGTGTTTGCCAGCAGATCAAGATAGACCCCAGAAACCATCGGGATTATCGCAACCTTTGCCAATACCCGAATGAAAGAGGGATAGCATTGGAATAGATTTCATTACTGGACTTCCTAAGACTCGTGAGGGATATGATGCTATCTGGGTTATTGTTGATAGATTGACTAAAGTAGCTCATTTCCTCCCGATTAAGCAAACCTACGGGAAGGACAAGCTTGCTGAGTTGTATTTGACAAGAATTGTGACACTACATGGAGTTTCGAAGAAAATTGCTTCAGATAGAGGAGCACAATTCACCTTCAAGTTTTGAGAGAAACTACATGAAGCTATGGGCACCGATCTGAACTTCAGTTCAGCATATCATCCACAGACAGATGGACAGACAGAGAGAACCAACCAGATTCTAGAAGACATGTTGAGAGCTTGTGCAATTGTATATGGAGCAGCATGAAATACTTGTTTACCATTTGCTCAGTTCTCATATAATAATAGTTATCGAGCCAGTATCCAAATGACCCCATTTGAAGCTCTCTATGGCAGAAAATGCAGGACACCTCTAAATTGGTCAGAAACTGGAGAACGTCAACTCATTGGACCTCAAATTGCCCAAGATGCAGAAGCACATGTCAGAATTATCAGGGACATACTCAAGATGGCACAAGACCGACAGAAATGTTATGCAAATAACCGCAGAAAAGATTTAAGCTTTGAAGTTGGAGATTTCGTCTACATCAAAGTCACCCCATTCAAAATAGTCAAGAGATTTCAAGTCAAAGTCAAACTAGCACCGAGATATGTGGGACCGTTCCAAATAATTGGAAGAGTTGGGGAAGTAGCTTACCAAGTGCAGCTTCCACCCGACTTGTCAAGAATACATAACGTGTTCCATGTATCCCAGCTCCGGAAGTGTCTACGCCAACTCACAGATTAAGTACCATTGTCAGAGATTGAATTACAAGATGACTGCACATATGCTGAAGAACTACTACAAATACTCGAGACATCAGAAAAACAGCTCAGAAACAAGAATGTCAGATTTTGCAGAGTTCAGTGGAAGAATCACACCGCGGATGAGTCCACTTGGGAAAGAGAGTCAGACTTGCAGCGAGATTTTCCCAACTTACTCCCTGGACCAAGTTAATCTCGGGGTCGAGATTCTTTTAAGGGGGGTAGGTTGAAAAGCCCTAAAATTTCAAACCCAAATTTTCTGTGAATTTTTGCTGATTTTTGGGGAATTTTTGAAAACTTTCCCTTTTGGGAAGGTTTCCCTCTTGGCCACTTTCTCTTTCTGGCTATGCGCTTTTCTTCTTCCTTTGGCGCCCTGCCATTTCCCGCTTTCCACTTCTCCTGGCGCCTCCTCTTTCCTCCTCCCGCTGGCGCCACTCCCCTCCCCGCTTTTCTCCTGCCCGAGCGCCTCCCTCCTTCTTCCCCTGTTGGCGCCGCTTCCCCACCCCGTCTCCCTCCCTTCCCAGCGCCTCCCCGCTCCTTCCTCCCCGCCCGCGCCTTCGCTCCTCCCCGCCTTCTTCCTCGCGTCTGCACCAGTGGGTTCATCCCCCTCCTTCGCGCCGACGCCACCGTCTCGACGCCACCGCCGCCGCTGCGCCGCTGTTCCCGCTCACCCCACCGCCGCCTCTCCTCCCTTCTCCCGCCGCTGGTTCTTCCCCCTTGGCGCCGGTTCCTTCCCCGGTCGCCGTGCCCCTTCCCGGCTTCCTCCTCCGCTCGGGTTTAAAACCCGCCCCAACATCCCCTCTTCCCCCTTGCTCCCGATCTCCTCCACCCTTCCCATTTCCAAATTATCGCGCCAGAACTCCCACACCCTCCCGGCTCGCCGCCACCTTCCTCGGCCCGAGAAGCCCCGAGGAGCTCCGACGCCGGCCCGCCGCCGGCCACCACACCTCTCCGTGGCGGCCTACTCCGAGCCTCCGAGCTTCGTCCTCCGCCGCCATCGTGAACCTTGGGTTCCCCTGTCCGCGTGGTCGCCACCATTGGAGCTACCTCGCGCGGTAACTCCTCCGCCACCGCAACCCGAAATCACCCCTTCGCCTCCCGACCTCTCCGGTGACCCCTCACCTCCTCGAGCGCCGTTGGACTCCGTGTTGAGACGCGCCGGTGATACCCTTCATCGCCCTCGGGAGCCATCGCTGCCGCCGGAGCGCAGCAGCTCCGCCGTCTCCTTCCCTCTGCGGCGCGCACCCGTCTGGAGGAAGACGACGACGACGCGACTCCTCCTCCGCCGTCGGATCGTTCCCTCGCCTTCTAACCTCAGTCGTTGGATCTTCCCGTACCGCTTCGGTCGCCTTCCTTGTTTCGCCGCCGTCCGATCCTCCCGCTCCGCATCTCGTTCGCTCGTTCCGCCCGCATCCGAGCCATCCACCCGAGCCACGCGTCGTCCATCCAGGTTGCGTAGGCGCGCGGGAGTGGGCCGCGTCCCGGCCTGCTTCGCTCGCACGCGCGCGTTGGGCTGCGCTGGCCGTCGGTCGCGCTGGGTGATCTCCGGCCGGGCTGCCTTTGTTGCACCGGGCGCCCATTCTGTTCATTCGATTTTCCGGATGTTTTTCCAATTTCCAAATCCGAAAAATCCAAATCAATTCTAGAAAATCTAGAAAATCCCAAAATTCCCAAATTTCACCACTTTGCTCCAAATATTATTGTAGACCCATTTGTGACCTCCATTTTCACAATTTCATTCCAGATAATTTTCTAAAATTCCCGTTATGGATTTATGCATTTTACTCCTTTTAATTAGTTTATTTTTCCTCGCTTGATTAGTATCGAGCTGGACTTATTTATTTTACGTGTTTGCGCTAGTGTCGGAGATCTCGGAAGTACAAGTGCAGTCGCAGGCTCAGGATCCAGGTGTTTCTTCGTTCGAGCTAGTCGAGATCGTCCAAGTCAACGGCAAGTCCCAAATCCTTTGATCATGTTGTATCCCATGATGTTTAATTACGTTACTATGTTATTTGCATTAAGCTAGTTCTGAAATGCTAGTTCAAAGTAAAATAAAATGTTTAGAATGACATGTTATGTAGTTAAACCTACCACCGACAAATGCCATGTTAAACTTGTAGCCATGCCTTTGTAACCCTAGAAATAATTATCTGTTAATCTAGATAACTGTAGATTATTATTACCACTCAAAAGTCTTATACTAATAAGGTCATGGCAGCGAGCCAATAGAATTTGTAAAACCCGACTCTAAGGTAGGGTGGTATGGGACACCGAATCTTAGAGCGGAGAGTGCCGGCGTGCACAAGGTAGGGTAAGGGGTTTGTGATGCATCGCAAGATGATTATTCACCCATCTCTTACCCTAGGATTGAAGGAAGGGGGGGTTTGTGGTGCATCGCAAGATGATTATTCACCCATCTCTTACCCTAGGTTGGGTCGCGGGCCTGGTAAGGTTGCGGGCCATGTGAAAATATAAGGACTGAAACCCTTACGCTGAGCAAATGTCATAGTGATCGCTCAACCACAGGTGTTGACTTGTCAACCCTGGTTTAGTACCTGCTCAACTTAAGTGAAACCCGCATTGGGAGTCGGTGCAAGACAACGATAGGTCCTCACAACTTCGGGACCGGCCCGCGAGGGCCGAACGCCCGAGGATGTGCGGGATTATTATCTATCGGGTGGAGTGTATACCAAGGGTTGAGCAGCGAAAAGACCCGGTTCCTTAACTTAGTCATGAGGGTTAAAGATGCGTGTGGGTAAAGCTGAGTAAACTCTGCAGAGTCAAATAAATGGTATTCGAATATGCCGTGCTCCCGGTTAATGGAGCTGTGTCACTTGGGTGATTCCAGCAGCGAAGCTTAAGTAGTTTTGTTCATGTATTAACTTGATTAGTTGGTTAATTAACTCTTTATAAAAAAAAACCCCCTGAGATCTTAAGAAGTAGTTTTGAGTCCATTTTATAAAATATTTGCAAATAAAATTGCATCCACCAAATGTAATAAACCAAGTATACTTCCTTCCTTTGATGTTCCGTGCATGTAATAAGTTAGGGTCCCTTTGGGACTTCTTGAGCAGTTGATTGGCTCACGGCTTGCTTTTGCCCTTCTTTAGAGGATCAAGACGAAGGTGAAGGTCTCCCCGTTGAGGAAGCCCCGGAAGGTCTCTTCTTCGACGAGGACCCGTGGCTTTAGGTCTTGGCCGCGCTCAAGCGGATCTTGGAGTTTTTGTGATGTAATTATGCTTTGGGCTTGCACGCCCCGCTGTCAAAATGGATGTTATTCCCTATATGAAATATATGCTGGACTTTTGTTGTAAGCATGCAATGGTATACTCTTGCGCGACGTTCCATAACTGTTCATGCGTGAATAGTTGCGGAATGCCGTGTCCGTATGCGCCCCTGGAAACGGGGGCGTTACCGAGTCAGTGTATGGCTGGTGATGGGGGAGGGGGGGGGGGTCTTTGTGTATATTTTCTATGGCTGGACCGTAGCTCATTGGCAGGCGTGGTGTGTGTCCCAATGGCACAGTCCCAACTTACAGACTGGGAAGGAGGCATTGTTGCAAATTAACCTTGAGAGTATGCTCTATATTTCACAAAAGCCTTTAGGACCCTGGCTGGAGGGGGTCCCTGCTGCTACTGCTGCATCCTGCATGGCATGACAGGCATGGGTTTGAAGAATTCAACTTGTCAATTCTTAAGCTGTGTGTGTGTGTCTATATATATATATATATATATATATATATATATATATATATATATATATATATATATATATATATATATATATATATATATATATATATATATATATATATATATATATATATATATATATATATATATATATATATATATATATATATATATATATATATATATATATATATATATATATATATATATATATGGTTCTATTATACATACATACATGCATACACACACACAGAAAGCCTCTTTTCTACTTCCGGGTGTAATTACATCCTATATCATATCTCACAACGTAGGGAGTATCTCGCGTAACGGAGGGTATGTATGTATAGTATACGAGTATTTAAGATCATCTAGGTGGTATGAACACTTTTTCAGAGGTAGTATATATATATATATATTTTACATACTCCTTTTTATGTGCGTATATAAAGGTATTTATAAAATACGCTAAAAAGTATGGACATTCTTGTAATTTTTTTTCGTGTGGTTCATATTTGAGTATTTTATAATTAGTATACGAGTATAACTAAAGTGATAAAGGAGTATTTCAAGTTTGTTTTGGTGGTATATTAGATGTAGGCATAATTACACCCAGGAGTAAAATGTATTTTTCCTATTTTATATATATATATATATATATATATATATATATATATATATATATATATATATATATATATATATATATATATATATATATATATATATATATATATATATATATATATATAACTCATGATTTTAAAGACAAATTGGAAAGTACCACTAGAAAAAAAATCTCCGCTTGTGTCATTAAGGAGGAGGCACGTACCTTGCGAGAAGCTGGTCTGTTCGAACCATCGCAATCTTCTCATCCGCAGTGCCTTCTGGGTAAGATGAAAACATATCGGATAGTTTTCGACTCTTTCGGACATTTTTTGGATAGAGGATGATTCGGTTTGGATTTTTATCGGATAATCTCGAATCGGAAATGAATACGGATTTTTTTAAAAATGAATATGAATATAGTAATATCCTATCTATCGAATACAAATACAAACTTGAACTATCCGAAGATGACGAAATTCAGATATCCGACTCACTGCCATAAGCACTAAGCTCAAGGCCTAAGCCGTCCTAGGTGTAGACGTATAGATAAGAACTTAAGGGCTCCTAGTCCCACACCATCTTCCCACGCGCGGCGCGCCCCGCCTCCACCTCCGAGGGCTCGCCCATGGCCACTCCCGCCGGCCGCTGGCTTCCTCTGCCCCAACAAGTGAGCTCCCACACCTCACTACTGCCCGCCACCATAGCTTTACTCTCGCGCATTTTTGCCCTTCTCGTCTCGGTATTAAATTTCGTCTGGCTTTGATTGATTGGATCACTGTTTGTTTATAACTTCAGTTCCTACTGTCTCCTTTCCCTGCCGTAATATTTCAGCTATCTACGGACTGTAAGAGAGAAATGAGTAGAAGAGAAAAGTTGTGAAAACTGAAAGTTGGTATTTGGCGATGGCTTAGAAAGGCGTCCCGCTGGGAATAACATGGACTCACCCAGGCACCTTGCCAAATAATATAATGAAGTCAACACATCTGCAGTTGGTCCATTTCTGAATATACTGTAAAGAACTCAACAGTACTGCTTTGCTTTTGTTGTAGATTTGTATGTAATCTAAGGTGAACTTCTTTGTTCACTGTTTATTTGGTAGGTGCTTGTTAAATGTCGGCATGATTATAGGAACCAGGTCTACCATTTTGTTAAATGTCGGCATAATTAACCAAATCATAGATGGTGTGTGCCACCTGTACCAGTTGGTAAGTGCTGTCACTAGCTGGTGTGTCACACGCTTCTAATTTATAGCTTTCCACTAAGAGTTTTGGTTATACAGTTTGAAAGGTTATCATATTCTAATAAATATTTATGACTATATTTATTTCGATTCGTATTCATTTTATATCTATATTTGATATTATTTGTATTTAGGCTTGGTGAAGTGGTGTGCGTGGCGACGGTGGTGGCTTTTTACTGAGGCGGTCTCGGATTCTCTGCTTGGGCCGGCCTCTCCTCTCCACGCCGTAATGCGTATAGTCGCGGTTGGTGCGTGGACTGTCAAGAGTGAAGGCCCTTTATTTTCCTTAATATCTCTGTTTTGTTATGGATTTAGAATTTTTGTGTAAAAGACTAAAAATAGCCATTTTTACTTGAGAAGACTGGTTTTTTTCTACTACCTAAAAATACAAGTAGGTAGATGATGGTAATCCGTTCCCCTATCCCCTCTCCACAGCCATTTATATCCAAGATATCCGTATTCGTATGCTCATCAAAGAAATAATATGACCTTCCTTCGGAGTACATCTGGGAAGTTTAGTTGTTGTCTTGATAACTGCTGAAATTCCTTGTTGACAACCTCTCTGTCCATAATGTGCTTTGAAAACTTATTTTCGCGTTAATAAAATCCGGCCGGGATCCTTCCGCCGCCACGGCAAGATAATCTCGTCTGTCGCGCCGCTTTTAGGTATTTTGGTGTTTAGCTAGCTGACTTTGTTCTAATCAAGTTGTAAACGGTTATATTGTTACGTTTCAAAACATTTGAAATAAAATGTGAGATGAGAATCACCGGAAAACAAATATATCAATAGAGTAATGGACTTTTCACAGTTTCTTTTCACAACAATCTTAAAAATAAGCACGCATAACAAAGACAACACGGTAGAAATTGGTGTGATCGTTTCGCCCACGACTTTCCGCTTCGACTTATTTTTCATTATTCATAAATTTCATCTTTTTCTGAACTTTTGGTTTTTTTGTTGAGATTTTTTGCCGGTCCTTTTTCCCGTATTTGTTTGTATTATATGTAACGGGATAACATATTTTTTTAATTTTTTTAAATTTAATTATGCTAAATAAGTCTTTGTCAGCTATAGTGTTTTTTTGAGCCAGTTGCAGTGTTTTTCAGCCATAAGCCATCAAAAAAAAGCCCAAATGAGCAGTGTATTCTGAGTTCCGGAGCCACATGCGTGCATGGTTGGTTGGCACGTTAGGAAACCAGGACTCTATCCAAGAGTCCTGATCTAATTGGGCACCCCACCATAGGCTATAAATAGGGACCTAGACCCCCCTCATTATGTACCCGATGCAATTTAAAGCAATAAAGAAAGACCAGGAGTTCTCTCTACATCTCGTGTTCAATCTATTCTCTCTGTGATTTCGTGATTGATTCGTTCTTGTTCTAAGCGGAGAAATCACTCTGACCGTCGCCGCGACGGTTTCTCAACACGTTATCGCGACGACTTCGCTCCGTGAACGAGGTAAACATCGAAGCACGATTGAATTTTCTAGATCGCTTTTGAATCAGATTTTCTTTTCGCGTTCTAGATTGAAATTCTACGGTGCAAATCCGCCTAATCTACCGCGAGCAGACTTGAAGTCGCAAGACAATGCCGATCGGTAGATTGTGAAACGGGTAGATGTTGATTGCATCGTAGAACGATGCAAATCCACCCTAAATCTATCGCGAGCAGATCTGAAATCGCCGGCACAATGTCGATCGTTAGATTGCGAAATGGGGCAGATGTTAATTGCATCATAGATTGGAAACAAAATCTCGCATGAATTCGTTTGTTTTGCATGAAGGCACCGCAGAGCCTCTGCACCCATCTGATATAACACAAACATTGCATGAAAAAAAACAGGGCGACGGCCTGAAGCCGCCGCCAACGCTCACGCCCGCATGCGTGCTTCCCAATGTGGGCCGGCATCCTGGACCGCCACCGGCAACCTTGCGCTGCGCTGTCAGAGCGCGCGGCCTGAAATCGACGATCGCCGCCCGGCCGCCGCGGCTCCACCGGCCGGCCACCACCGCCTGCCGTCGGCCGCCGATCGCTGGGAAGACGCGCTTAAAGCGCGCCGCCGGCTGGATCTGCGCGCTGGCGAGCCCGCCGCCGCCTCGGTCGGATTGCGCCGCATGCGCCACGGACGGAGCCATCGGTGCCTCGGTGGTCGCGCCCATACTGCAGCTGGCTGGCCGCCTGCCGCCGCCGCGCTCGTGGACGCCGCGCCGCGTCGCGCGCTCTCCACGCCGCCGGCCGATGCTCGACTCCCGCGGCGCAAGCACCGCCGTCGGTCGGCTTCTCCCGCTGCGTGCCGCCCGCTTGCGCCGACCTCTCGCGACGCCACGCGCCGCATGCGCTGGCCTCGACGCGCGCCCGCAGCCGCCCGCTCCACCACCATGGCGACGCCGCCGCTGCCCGCGGCCGGCTGCACTCGACCGCCTCGCTCACTCGCTGCAGCTGGCCTCGCCGGCCAGGCTGCCGCCGCCGGCCCGCGCCTCAGAGGCGCGCCGCTTGGGCGCTGCGGCCGCCACCGCGACGGCCTCTCTCGTCCGCTAAGCCGAGTCGGGACTTCGCTGCCGCCGCCGGCTAGCTTGCTCGCCGCAAGCGGCAGCTTTGGCCGTTGCCGCCGCGCATAACGATCGGGCAAGGGGAAACCTAGGGGAGTAAGGTAGCGGATGGGCCGGTGAGGGTGGGCGGGCGAGCCAAATAGTTGGCCAGCAAGGAAAAAAAAAGGGATGGGCCAAGAGGGTATTTTGCATAAAAAGGCTTTGTAATTTTGGAAATTACATATAAGCCCTTAAATTTGCGAGCGGGTCCAGAATTTTGCAGAAAAACCCTCTATAAATCAGAAAATTACGCGAATTTTTCTCTGAACTGAAATTTTTGCGTAAAAACCCCCTGGAATTGCAGAATTTGCTGAAATTTCATATTTTAGCATAAAAGGGCCTCGGGAATCCGATTTTTGCATCATTTTTTAGCATTTGAAGCTTATTTATTTCTGCCATTATTATTCTCTGTATTTTCTGTATTTATTTACTGTTTTGGTTAATTGTAATTGTGTAAATTGCTTTTAATCACTGAAATTAGCAGTAAAAATTATAGAAAATGCATACAAAATACAAAATCAGAATGGACAATGCCGGAGAATTTACTTCAAAGGCATTTGATGATTATTGCATGGCGATGGGAATTGCGGTTGAGCACTCGGTACCGCATGTCCATACCCAGAATGGTTTGGCAGAGGTTTTAATTAAGAGAATTAAATTTATTGCCCAACCCCTCTTGCATAATTGTAATTTGCTAGCTACATGTTGGGGACTGCGGTCCTATATGCAAGAAATCTCATCAATCTTAGACCTTCACCTAAAACATCCATTCACCTATGCAACAGCGCAAGGGCCACCACCGAAAATTTCCCAACATTAGGGGGAGGAAATCAACCCCTTGATGAAGAATGTCGAGAAATTACGTGGCAAGCCTGGGGAATCCATGCAGATGACTCGCGCACTAGAGAAGTCCAGAAGACAATAGAAGTCCAGAAGACAAGAGAAGTCCAGAAGACAATTGATTTGCGAGCATTGGCAAATCAGCTGCCTGATCACTTTAGTGATTTGAAGAGCGTGACTAAGTCGCATGTGCTGCACGCACTGCACCGGAGAGGTTGAAATACCAAAGAAATGAAGTATCCCTAATCTCGTCCAGAGGCCTCGAAAAATAAAAAAGAGGACGAGAACTCCGGTTCCTCGAATCCTTAGTAACCGGGGACGCCTGGTGAAAAAGGATAAGAGGGATTTATCACAGCCGATCATTGAAGTCCCCTAGAATGAGAAGGGGAGCCAGTTGAGACCTGGCATGAGTATGACACCTTCAGAAAGGGGCATACTGGATCCGAATATCCATGGAAGAAGAAATCGGCATGGATTTGTGCGCACACATCGGAGCCGAAAAACTAAAGGGACTTGCCACCGCAATTGAAAGAAGCGATGGGCTAAGTGAAGCTCCGGAAGAAGCAATCGCTCTAGAAGTAGCAACTCATGAAGAAATAGCTAGAAATTATATGCACACGGGAGAGTCCCTGAATAGGACAACAGCTAATATCGATAACTACTTCGCAAAGAATATTGCCACAATCATCGATCTTGATCCCGAGCCTGCATCGCTCGTTGAATGTAAGAAAAGATCAGATTGGAAGATTGGAAGAAGGCATTAGCAATCGAATTGCTATCTCTGAATAAAATAGAGGTGTTTGGGCCCGTATGCCGCACACCTCCCCATGTGCACCCGTAGGGTACAAGTGGGTATTTGTTGAAAGAGAAATGAAAGAAATGAAGTAGTGAGATACAAAGCAAGGCTAGTAGCCCAAGGTTTCACTCAACATCCTGAAGTTGATTATGAAGAAACCTACTCCCAGTCATGAGTAGAATTACCTTTAGATATTTGATCTCAATGGCGGTGAACTTGAACTTGGAAATGAAATTGATGAATGTTGTGATCAGATACCTTACGGTAACTTGGATTCGAGATTTACATGAAAGTCCTCAAGGAATTCCTCTCCGAACCAAGACAGAGCAAATAGAAATCTGTATAGTGTGAAACTCGTAAAGTCACTTGTATGGATGAAACAATGCGGAAGAATGTGGTATAATCGCTGAGCGACTTTCTCTGCAAGAAAGGCTACATGAACAATGAAGACTGTCCTTGTGTATTTATCTGGCGATCCCGAATGGATTCTCAGTATAATCTCTGTGTATGTAGATGATCTGAATATCATCGGGACACCAAGACATAAAGAAGCAAGCTCCTACTTGGAGTCGAATTTGAAATGAAAGATTTGGGCAAGACCAAGTTTTGCTTAGGCTGCAGCTTGAGCATGTCCTCGAAGGAGTCTTGGTACATCATCGACCTACACCTGAAGGTGCTTGAAAGGTTTGGCTTTGAGAAGGCATTTCCTCGAAAGTACCGATGATCGGTGAGTCTTTACAGAAGAAAAAGATCCTTTCCGACCAAGGGAAGAGGGGAGGAAGTCCTGGGACCGAATTCCCATACTTGAGTGCAGTGGGAGCACTCATGTATTTAGCAAACTGCACTAGACCGGACATTGCATTTGCCGTGAACCTCTTAGCAAGGTATAGTGCAGAGCCCACCAAAAGGCATTGGCGGGCATAAAGGACATTTTCCGATACCTCCAAGGTAGTAAGGACCTCGGATTGTTTTACGAAAGAATCAAGATCTGAACTTGATTGGCTATGCAGATCTTGGGTATCTGTTAGACCCAAGATACCGCTAAGTCACAAGCAGGCTATGTATTCTGTGTGGTGGAACTGCAATTTCATGGAAATCGTCTAAGCAAAGCACGTAGCTACTTGACGAACCACTCGTAAATTATAGCATCGTATGAAGCCGCACGAGTGCGCTGGCTCCGCCAATGGTTCACCACATCCAGCAGTCATGTGGGATGAACATTGTGCGTAACCCACAATTATCTATGAAGATAATGCCGCTTGCGTTGCACAAGTGCAAGCGGGCTATGTGAAGAGTCATCTCACAAAGCATATTAACCCCAAGTTCTTCTATGCACATGAATTGCAAAGGATGGACGAGATTAAAGTCTTGCATACTAAGTCATGTGAAAATCTGCAGATTTATTCACTAAGTCACCCCGCATCTAGCTTTGAAAGGTGCGTGCGTGGAATGGAATGATGAGACTTAGAGAAGTGCAGAATTCAGGGGAGAATTCTCACAAACCCGCTAATAAATCTTGATCATGAAGATTAAGTACCCAAAATAAAGTCCTGTAGACCAAATGAATTTGGGTGAATTGTACTCTTTTCCTTGACGAGTTTTCCATGAAGTTTCTCACCAAGGTTTTTAATGAGGCAATTCGTGCATCGCGACATCACATGTATCATGTACTCTTTCTCCAAATTTTTCCCACTGGGTTTTTATGGAGTTTTGATGAGGCATGAGCATGTTGGGTAAGTGCCCAAGGGGAGTGTTAGGAAACCGGGACTCTATCCAAGAGTCTGATCTAATTGGGCACCCCACCATAGGCTATAAATAGGGACCTAGACCCCCTCATTATGTACCGATGCAATTTAAAGCAATAAAGAAAGACCAGGAGTTCTCTCTACATCTCGTGTTCAATCTATTCTCTCCGTGATTTCGTGATTGATTCGTTCTTGTTCTAAGCGGAGAAATCACTTGACCGTCGCCGACGGTTTCTCAACAGGCACGTACACACAGCCTAGAATTAAATGCATCGCTTTGTTATGCTTTTGGATGTTCATCAGCTGCCTGCGCCCGGCCGGACAAGCGCTTTAGCCACAAAACTTGAAATACTCGACAAGCTAGATAGATGGTTAATACTCCGTAGCAGCAAACAATTAACTCGACTTGTATAATTGTTAATTGATGGTCGATGTCTTCTACTTGATCATACGTGTACGGTGAGGGCTTTTGTCATTGTTCGAGAACAAGGGCTTGTCATTATCAGAACACGAAATGGCCCGTTCGAGACGAAGATAGATCGATCGAGGTAGAGGTGGATCGTCATTGACAGACGTGTACACGTGCCCCCACACACCACAGGTCCACTAGTCAGACCACCAAGACTGAACCTAATGAAAAATTCTAAATTTTTCGTAAATTTGAATTCAACTCCATAAACATTAATAAGAGTGACTAGTGGCTATATTTTATTCACATAGTCCCTCAATCTCGCCCTTGATCAACACATTGGTAATTTCTAAAAGAAAATGCAAATTTGTGTTGATTTTGAAAATAGAGGGAAATTTTGTGAAAGAAAGCTCAAAATGGTCAAAAAAAAAAGATTCCAGAAGCTGAAAGTGACCATATCAGCAAGAAATAGAAAGAAGCAACCAGATAGAACAACTTTTCCACAAAAAGCTTCAACTTCATCAAAGAAATTAGAAAATCTCACTCTAGATCCATATGAAAAAATAATTGCTCTATTTGAACTTGGTTATGGTGTGAAGAGATCAAAGTGATCAAGAAAACCACAGCAAAACATATAAGCCCCAACTTAGCAAGAATTCACACAAAAACTTCAAACTTTGCACTAAATCTGTATTTTCAATCTCTTCCCCTTCGACAATAAACTCATCAAGTTGCATGATAGAAGAAAGAGTATGTAATCAAATGAAGTGGCTATATTTTATTCATATTTAACTTGATAAGAAGCTATAAAAATTATACAAAGTGACTATAAATATTACACCAAGCCATATTATATGAAGTAGCTACCTAGATCATGCCAATCCATATATAGCAAAGCTAAGCCAATTGAGCAAGAATATAAAATAAAATAGATTTCTTAGCATGTCAAATTGCTCCAATTCTTCGTTTAGCCAAAGGTATTAAAAAATGAGTCAACTCAGTAAATAAGCTAAATAGAATTAATAAGCTACAATTAATTTGTTCTATAGTACTACAAGTTCAAAATTGAATCATTTTATTCAAGTACTTGGAATTGAGCACAAATAGCATATTTTGAATTTTTTGAAACACATTTTGGTGTTATCTTTGTAATACAAGTCCTAGACTAGAAGCCATCCATAACTGCCTCATAAGTTTCAACCATTTAGATCTCAAACCTTTGTTGACCACCCAAAGCGATAAGCTTAAAAGTATGGTCATGCTCATTCAAAACTCTCCTGAGTTTATGCCTAGTGCAATGGCAAACTATCTTATAAGAAAAATCGTTGAAATCAGTTTTTCGAAAAAAAGTGATTATTTTTTATTTTACTTTCTAGTTTAAGAACAACGAGCTATTCCCGAGTCTGTAAGTAATACCCGACCTAAGCTACATAAGCCTAAGAGAAGTCAACTCATGCTTCAACAATGAACTAGCATAATTCAATCTAAAGCTCAATTTAGATTATAGATTTAGTTAAGCCTATTTGATATGTCATGAATCATGAGAGGATCATGAAAGCAAAACTAGTCATAAGATCCATCATTGACATATTTTAGTTTTAGTTTTTCACATTTAAGCAAGCTAGCATGACAAATAGTAAGCTACACATAAAGAGACATGATTAATCTATCAAATTAGCATAGGACATGGCAAGTTGTAATACCACGTCATACAGGGATAATAGTCAAAGCTCCATTTAGATTTTACAATACAGGGATAAAGAGCCAAACTCCCCCTCAAATCAGGATGAAAAGATAAATAACCACTAATTCACCCCTCAAAGAAACAAAACAAGAAGAATCGAGAGCCTTAGTGAAAATATATGTGACCTAGTGCTCGGACTCTACAAACAAGAGTACAACATCACCCTTCTAAACATGGTCCCTAAAGAAGTGATACCTAATGTGATGAGGACATCCAAACTCAACAAACTGAAACTATGATACAAGGACCAATGACTCGAACGCGAGCATGTCAACTTAACCATCAGGTGAATGCGTTCCTAAGTTTGCATACAAATGTTTCAAAGAATGGCATACTACTTAATTCTTGTGATGATTTAATTGTCCTTAGGAACCATGGGGAAGAACCACGCGAGCTCAAGTGTAGAAGTGGAACCGTCAAGCGCAATCCAAGTCCTGTTCGCGAGTTCGAATCAGATTCGGCCATGTTAACAATGTCTACTTCAAATGATCATAACTTTTGATCGAGAATGCTTCTCAGGGCCCATGAGTACTCGTTGAAAAGCTCTTGGAGTCTACTTTCAGATGGATCTGGTCTCATCTCCAAATTCCATCCGAGCTGATCAAAAACTATCAAACAAGTCACGTCACTTTTTTCAGTCCGAATCAAAGTGGGCCTGGGCCTTGTAATCGAGTCTGGTACAGCGGCCGTACTGTTTACATGAACAGTAACCATGAATAGTACTGCATCCCTTGTCATTAGATAAGTGCGGCTTCCCCTCCCCTATTTAAGGAGGTTCACCCCTTTATTTTTCCTTGGATTTTTCTTAAGAGATTATTCTACTTAGCAGTTTCACCGCATGTTCGGTTGAGGAAACCCAACTTGTGAACTTAATATTTATTCGCAATACAATTTCAGATTGCATCTTGAACTCTCTTACTTATGTTCTCGATTCGCTTGCAGGAGATAGCCTTCTTGGCGAGGTCAATCGTGTTTGGCACAGTTGATAACCAACGGAGCAGTGGTGTAGTGATTGCGATGGGTTCGATCTGTTTTGGTCGAAGCCTTTGGATCATCAACATCGAGTTCTCCACAATCGACTTATCAGTACTTTTCGGAAGATCGGGCCATCATCACATTATAATGTCTATGCACTTGGTCTTGGAATGTTGCACTGGATTTTTGGCTATGTTAATGGCACTAGTGTTATCGTATAGGAGTGGAACACTGCCCAAAGTAAACATATAGTCCAGCAGAGTATATAAGATTCAAAGAACTCGAGAGCAACTACTAGCAACAGCTACATACTTTGCCTCAGCAATGGACTGTGCAACAGAACATTGCTTCCTAGATGACTATGAGATAAGAGATACGCCTAAAAAGTGACAGGTGTCAGTTATACTCTTCTTATCTACCCTACACCTCGCAAAGTCAACATCTGAGAATGCTCAAAGAGAAAGCAAGGAAGCAGATGAATACCATAGTCTAAAATCAATAGTAGCTTGAAGATACCTGAAGATACAATGCACTACTTGATGATGAGAGGCATGAGGGAAAGCCTAAAATCAAGTGCACAAACACACAACAAAGTGTATGTCTAGCCTCAAAGTGGTGAGGTAGAGGAGGGAGCTGATCATGTTGCGATACTCCTTCTAGCCCATAGGCTCGTCATCCTCATCAGGATTCAGAATAGTAGAAGTAGGCATGGGAGTAGTAACAGGCTTGCTATTTCTTATGTCGAAACATCAAAGAAAGTCATTGGTGTACTTTCTTTGATGGATAAATGTATCTTCCTTCGATTGCTTGATTTGAAAGCCTAGGAATAACATCAGCTCGTCCATCATACTCACACACCAAAGCATGAGAAGAACCATAGAAAATTATATCATCCATATAAATCTGAACAAGAAAAAAGCCACTGCCATACTTGAGAGTGAACTGGGTTTTATCTATCATTCCTATTTTAAAGTCATTCTTAAATAGGAAACTCTTAAGCCTATTATACCAAGCTCAAGTGGCTTGCTTCAATCCATACAAGGTTTTGGAGTGTTTCTAGACATGGTTTAAGAATTTGGGATTTTCAAAACCAGGTAGCTCCTTGACATAAACCTCTTCTTCTATGAAAATATTTATGAATGCCCTTTTGATGTCCTTCTAAAATAACTTAAAACCCTTACATGCAGCAAATGCTAGTAGAATGCGAATGGCCTCTAATATGGCAACTAGTGTAAAGGTCTTTTCAAAGTTTAAGCCCCCTACTTAGGAGATATCGTGAGCTACTAGTCTAGCCTTGTTACGAACCACTAACTCATTCTCACTTCACTTATTTTTGAATACCCATTTTATTCTAATGACATTATGACTAGGAGGTGGTTCAACTAATGACCAAAGTTTGTTTCTTTCAAAGTTCTCATGCTCTTCATGCAGAATATTGACCCAAGAAGTATCAGATAAAGTATAGATGGCATATCGAGGCTAAAGAAGGCAACAAAAGCATAATAAGCATAGGAATCTGGAGAGATAAATCTGGAGCAAATAGCTCGCTCATGGAGATCCCTAATCATCTGCTTTGGAGGGTGTTGTCGTTGAATATGAAGCGATAGTCCTGGTTGTCGAGACCCGAATATACCTTTAACTCATGGGTTGTGGAGGTAGGATCAGAGCCACTATAAGCATTGATGAAATATCGGGACATATCACGATTTACTAAGAAAAGACTCAAATATTATTAATAATCATGGAAGCAACCTATGGTCAACCAACTAATAGCCTAACAGGCTTAAGAGAAACTAGCTCCTAATCCAAAAGAAGTCGGGGTTGTTGTCGACAAATGCTCTCGAGTGGAATCAAGATATACCTATGTACCGAGTACTCTTGAACCTCTGGCGTTACTCTGACTCCTCTCATCAAAAGTGACTTAATAAGTACTTCAAGATTTTGTTAAAGAATGCAATATAGTATGCAATTGGCTTACCAATGGATGGTGAAAGGTTAATTTGCATAAAACAACATTTGAAAATACAATAAATAGATTGAAGGCACATTTGAAGTAAAACAATAATAAATAATAATCAAGGAATTGAAGTAACCACTTATGAATCTCCCATCCATAAGCTAAACTAACCACTTATGGACCTCCCATCCACAGTTAAACCAACGGTGAATTAACCATGCTTTGTCCAAGCTTTTAGAAATAACTATACCTCGTGTGAAATCACCGAGCATTGTCCATGACCGAGACACGGCTATTCGAATAGTTTTACACTGCAGAGGTTGCACAACTGTACCCACACGATGTGATAATCCTCACGTTAAAGATAATCACAACAAGGCCTTTACAATGTTCAATTCCAACCCAATCCCGCCCGCTAGGTTTCATCACACCCCCTTGCGCCTCATGGAAATCAGCAACCATGTTCATCCCAATGAGATTGAAATTGAAACATCCCAAATTAATCACCAGTCTGTCCCATACCGCACATGTGGTTTGCACGCAGTAAGACTCGGATCAATGGCGCACAAAGTTAAGTCCTTAAGAATTACGGCGAAACTTCCACATCCCACGAAGTGAATCCACACTTCTCCCTTTACCGCACGATCATTCGCCCAAGTGAAAATCCAATTTCAGATAACCACCGCCAATGACGCACCAACGCCACGGCACAAATTTTATAACAGTGGCACCAACCACGATTCACTCGTGGCACCAACCACAATTCAATATCTCATTAAGTCAAATTAATTAATCACATGTGATGATGAACCCTTTCGCAAAATAAGCCAGGCTAAGCATTCTAATCGTACCAACCCAATGTGACAATTAACATAGCATCACTAATTAAATTCCCAACCTAAGGTGACAATGGCATCAAGGTATTCCAAAATATCAAGGAGGGAAATAACCAATTGGGACGATAACTACCAATACAAGGGTTTTATAATAAAGTAGCGATGCATGATAATTTAAAACAAAATAATTAAATAATAGATTGCAAACTGGGTTCAACATGATCAAAGGACATGACTTGCCTTGGCCTTGCTCAGTTAGGAATTCTTGATCTTCAAATCTTGCTTCAACTCCTTCGAACGCGCGATCTAACGGGAGAGAGAACGAGACGAACAGAAGAAATGAAATTCAAATAAACTCCAAAAACTGCAAAACCAGAACTAAGAGACAGAGCTCAATTTTAGACGAATTTAGGAAGAAGAATCGGGTCAATCGGAGTTCGGGCGAAGGAGAACGAGCGATCTAAAGTTTGCCGGGGCGAGAAAAGGCTGGAAATTCACAGGTGTTACTGTTCATCCGAGAGCAATTCTTTTGGCGAGAAGGCTAGCGCTGGCGAGAGGAGGCATGGGAGGTGAATCTAACTAGCAAAATGGATTGTTAGGGACCTAAGACACACATAGGAACTGATGGCACGCCAAACGGAGACCGTTGACGGCACGGGCGGCTACAACGACATGGGTAGGAGAGAGGAATAAAATCCGGGCATAGGATATGGAGAAGTAGGGTGAGCACGGGCTAGAACGCAGCTTGGCGAAGCTAGGAAAATTGTCGGCTCGGCCAGAAACCCACCGGAGACGGCGCAATCGACGATTGAACGACGTCGGGAAGGAAAAAGGAAAAACTTAATATCTTGGTGCTCGGTGAACGAAATCTAAAACCACTTGGAGAGTAGCTACCTGGGATGGTTTGGCACGATGTGACGCGAACGGATCGAGAAAAACACCACTGGACAGATGGGGGACATGCGATGCCATTGGCGGCCATGGCGAGGTTCGGAGGCGAAAATTTGTGGAGGCTTTCTGGGGAAACGGAAGTGAGCACGGCGTAGAACGTGAAGAGGCAAGTCTAAGAAAAATTACGGTAAGGGCTAAAGCTTACCGGAGGCGACGAATCGACGTCGGGAAACGCTCTTGACCTAGATTGGGGAAAACTCGATTCCGGGAGATTGGCTGCACCAAAATTAAATTAACTTGGCTAGAAGGTAGATGGGACATGATGGCACAATGTGACGCGAAAGAATCACGGAAAAACTCACCGGATTGCTCGAGACACGACGAGCAAATTCGGGACCGAAGGGCCTCGGTGCCGACGGCATCCTGGACTTTGAGGGGACTTGGCACGGCTTGGGATGGGTTTAGGGGAGCCAAGGGGTCGTATTTATAGGCTTGGAAGAGGTAGAAACCAACTCCAATTCGTGGATTTCGGTTTAGAGTCCGTTTCAGAAAATTGGAGATAAAAGGCAAACGGATGAACGAAACGGAACGAGGCCAGTTGGGATGGATTCCTTGCGTGATTTGGCACAACTTTCCTTTTGGGAAGACATTGAGATAAGGTCTGGTTTGGAAGTTATGAAGAGAGAGAAAAACAAGAAGAAAAAAAACGTACAGAGTTCGAACTCTCGATCCATGCTAAGCTTGAAGATGAACCCCGCGTTGACACGTGTCAAACACTGTTCATTCTCTCTCCTCTTTCTTTTTTTTTGAAAATTTCAAATTGAGCTCAAACAAACTCCGAAAAATCCCAGAAAATACAGAAAAATTCCTTGTGACACAAGGAACACAAATAAAATATTTTTGGCAAATATTAATATTTAATTTAATCATATTAAATCTTTTTGATTAATAAAAATTCCAATTAAGCTTTAATTAATTCCAGAAAAATCCAAATGGTGAATTTTATTTTAAAAGCTTCAAAAAGGCTCCGAAAATCAGGATGTTACACTGGTGCAGACATGGCCTTTAACTCATGGGTTGTGGAGGTAGGAGTAGAGCCACTCGAAGCATTGGTGAGAGTGGGAGGAAGCTGCTCAACTGAAGTTAGAGTAGTGGAAGCAACCTCTCCAACCAACTCAGAAGTAACACGAAGAGGAACTGGCTCCTAATCCTCTAAGTCAGGGTTGTTGTAGAAAATGCTCTCTTAATCAGTATATACCTATGTACCGACACTATTGGGTCTAGTACTTCGACTAATCTCATCAAAAGTGACTTAATAAGTCTTCAAGATTTTGTTAGTGAGTGGAATATGTGAGTGGAATTGATAAAAAGGAAAGGGAATGTAGCAAACGGTAGCCCCAATTGTTTGTGACAAGCATGATAAAAGTTCCAAGACTTCGGGTACCGAAGTGGCAGACACCATGCTAAAACCACAAAGGAAATCCAAATGGCTTCTCGTTTTTGGTTTTTAGAAGCTGGCTTTTGAACGGAGTGATTTCTTAAGGTGGCTTCTATAAATCGTTTGTAGGAGTCACTGTAGAAGCCTCTTTAAACGGAGTAGCTTCTTAACGCGAGTGTATTTTACTCCCTTAATCTCTTTTGCAATCAGTCAAAAGCTACAACACTTTTGAACAGAGTCTAGACCCTAGGGGTATGCGCACATGATCCTACTGCAGAGAGGCGCATCCACTACTAACTCAAGTAGCGGGCATCCGTTCTTTTAGCAATTTCCAAGTCACGGCGGTTCTAAAATTTGTACAACTGCTTTCCCTCTTTGGTCAAATCCGAGCGATTTCTTCCGTACTCGAGTTTATCGTTCTTAGTAAGCCAATGATACTTTAGCCCAAATTACTACAGATATTAGCTAGTGTTTGTTGTTCAATCCCAATGTACCTTTACTGTTTGCACCTTCTGCTGCTTAATAGCTGCCATTTCCAGCCTATGAATGGCACCTAATTTTGCGGTCCAATTCGGTTATCCAATCGCACTTCCCAATTATCGTCAGGCAGAAATGGTTTCCAAGAAATTTTCAATTCCTACTTTTTTATTCTTTCCTCAGCCCTTCTTATCGTCCTTTCATGCTTGTCAAGTTGACAATAAACCGAAGCTGTCATGTTGAGCACATGGTTGGACAAAATGAGAGACAAACAGAAATACTCATGGTGAATACTTTACGTACTACATTTTTAGAAAAGTACGCTAACACATCACTCCAACCTTTTCAAAATATAAGATATATAATTTTTTAAATAAATTACACTTTGCACTAGGTAAATTATTGAAAGTTTCACTTTGCACCAAGTTTTACAAATAGTTTCATGTACCACTGTCTGCATGCAATATTGTGGTAGAAAACACCAAGTTTCCTCATTGCTTTTAGGGGTATATGTATTGTGCGAATCTAAGAAAAGAAACTAGATTTGCCACATTACTACCACATCACACAAAAGCTAACTTTGCTATTTATTCCAACGTTTAGCCTCTCTAATTCCCTCAAAAGTAGGGGCCATGTCAACTCTCTCTTCCTCACATAGTCACACCACCATAGCCTCTAGTTCACTACTGCCACACGGATTTTCCTAATCTTGTACCATAATACAAGATGTGCACATGGATTTTGTTATGTTTTCTTTCATTGCCCTAATTTAATTTTTCTCTCATTTCAATATTTATGAATGAGCATTCACACTAGATGTTTCCCATTTTGTTCCCAAGATATTAATATAGAAATATCACTATTATTTTCTTCTACCATTCTCTTGTTTCTGTTATCCTATAACATCCTTAATATCCATGGCCAACCAAAACACCACACAGAGAAAAGAAATGTAGGGAGTACGAGCATACTTCTTGTTGGGATACGGGTAGGCTACACTAGCGCAGATTAAAATTTTCTACCACGTAACCAGGAAGCCATGAGAGTAAGAGATCATGGATCGTTACCATTAGATACGCAGTGCAGTGGAAGTAGGATTGAAGTAGCCGATTTAATGAAGAGTGCGTTGGTGTAGTAGCAGTAGTAGTCGATCGTCATCCACCCAACAGTATTCTCCTCATGATCGTCCCGATCAGCCGCGCATTGCAGCAGCGCCTTTATTGAGGTCCACACATCCAAGAATGGAGCACCATGCGTCAGTGTGCTAGCACCTGCGCGCATGGCAGGGGATATGAGAGGTGGTGGCTAGGGTATCGACAAGTGTGTTTTTGAGATGCCTCGCTTAGCCCCGCACCTCTCTTTAAATAGCCTCCAAACTGATCCTTATCTGATACGAGTAGAGATCGAATCCCACTCAGAAACTATTATCCGGCCTTTTATCGTTCCAACCCATTAAGTGTGTGACTATGTAGATTCATGTATATTTAGCCATGGGCCAAAAACTCCTTTTCGGTCCATAAGTCGGTAGCGGTCCCTAGCAGGACATAACGACTTACAAACATATATAAAGATCATATCAAACGAACCTATATAGTGCTTGTGTACTGATCCCTGTGCCTTATGATACCAAATCGAACTCAAGGCAATAAGCGTGCCATCCTATGATAGCTCAATCCTTCACTCGAGCCTATAGTGGATCACTCAGTTGTGATTGACTCTTCAACCACATTCAGCATGGCTATGCACTTTCTTAATCCAACCACATCGAGGGGCCCAGAGATATCTCTCCTGTTATATAGGAGGGGCAAATTGCATCTTGATCGTTCATATTCCTCCACAAATTTCATAGCAAACTCGAAAGCTATCTTTATTACTACCCAGTCACAGAGTAGTGTTTGGTAACCCCTAAGTAAACTATTACATATCTAGGAAACAATGACGATCTCAGGTCGTAGGATCTTACATACACTATGTATGAGACTAACTGATGATACATAGGAATATAACAATTCCCGCAGTATCTCATGATGTGTCAATCCAACATCATGTTCTCTAACACATGTTTACATTATTGATTTGATATCTCATATCTATGATCGGTGAAACATGATCATCAATCAATACATGTACTGATCCATAAATTATAATGGTCCTACATAATGATATAAGATCAGGAATAATTTAGAATGATATCAAAATAAGAATAAAGAGTTTCACGAATAAGTCACATACTTATTGAATAATATGAAAGATATTTATTCAAGGAACAAAATAACATTTTATTGAAATGATCATAAACATAGAAGTGATATAATCATCTTCATAATTGCCTTTAAGGCATATCAGTAACAGTCTCCCACTTGCACTAGAGTCAATTATGCAAGTATCTAATACCCATTGCTCTTGTGTGCGCCTCATGCTTTCGCTGTGGAAGAGACTTTGTCAACGAATCAGCAATATTTAAATCCGTATGTACCTTGCATATCTTAACATCACCTCTATCAACAACCTCGCGAATGAGGTGAAAATGCCAAAGTATGTGCTTGGATTTTGATGCGATCTAGGCTCCTTAGCTTGCGCAATGGCTCCATTATTATCACAATAGAGATTCATTGGACTAGAAGCACTAGAGACCACACCTAGCTCAGAGATGAACTTCTTTATCCAAACAGCCTCCTTTGCAGCTTCGAAAGTTGCAATGTACTCAGCCTCCATTGTAGAATCGGCAACTGTCTCTTCTCTTGCTTAGAACTTTTCCAGATCACTACTCCTCCATTAAGACAAAACAACTGTGATCGAAAATCATCTTTATCGGTTTGGAAGCTAGCATTGGTATAACCATTTACGACTAGCTCTTCCTCACATCTAAAAACAAGGAACGCATCCCTAGTCCTTCTCAAGTAATTCACGATATTCTTTATAGCTATCTAGTGACTTTCACCTGCATCTGACTGATATCTGTTCATAACACTTAAAGCATATGACATGTCTGGTATACATGATAGATCCAATAGCGGTAGCATATGGAATCTTACTCATCTAATCTCACTCATCTAGTGTCGAAGGACACTGAGTCTTGCTAAGACTAATACAATGTGACATAGGCAAAAAAACTTTCTTGGAATCCTGCATGTTGAACCGCTTCAACACTTTGTCAATGTATGTATCTTGGCTTAATCCAATTAGCCTTTTAGTTCTATCTCTATAGATCTTTATGCTCAAAATATATATTGTCTCTCCTAAGTCTTTCATAGAGAAACTATTTCTTAATGAAGACTTGATAGATTCAAGCATAGGGATATCATTTTCGATCAATAATATGTCATCGACATACAAGACCAGAAAAACAAGTGCACTCCCACTAGCCTTTTTGTAAACACAAGGCTCCTCTTCATTCTTGATGAAGCCAAACCCTTTAACTACCTCATCAAAACGAATGTTCCAACTCTGAGAAGCTTACTTCAGTCCATAAATAGATCTCTAAAACTTGCAAACTTTCTAGCATTTCGGGGATCAACAAAACTCTCAGGTTGTGTCATGTACACATCCTCACTTAGGTTTCCATTTAGGAAAGCCGTATTGACATCCATCTGCCATATCTTACAATCAAAATATGCAGCAATAGCTAGAATGATCCAGACATACTTAAGCATAGCGATGGGCAAGAAGGTTTCATCATAGTTAACACCTTGAATTTGTTTGAAACCCTTCACCACCAATCGTGCCTTATGGATATGAACATTTCCATCTGTGTCTATCTTTTTCTTAAAAATCCAATTGCACTCAATAGTTTTTACACCATCGAGTGGATCAACCAAGTTCCAAACTTGATTATCATATATGGATTGAATTTTAGATCTCATGGCTCCAAGCCATTTCTCAGAGTCTGGGCACATTCTTAGGCTCATCATTGTCTAACAATAAAATATCATGCCGATACCTTATCGGCAATTGATGTGGCCTTTCTGACCTACATGGGGCTGGTGCCTCTTCTACAGGTTCTACAATATCTTGCACTCTGTAGAGATTCAGTACTCCTTATCAACCTCTACATCGAATTGCAAATATGAGCAACCGATCCGGTATCAAATACTCAAGAACTAACATGAAAAGTAGCAAGATTTACTTCTATAACATTTATACCTGAAGTAGAAGTCTTACTTCCCATCTTCTTTTCCAGTTCTGCCAAGTATTTCTTGTAGTTTCTCTTCCAATATCCAGTCCCTTGGCAATGGTAGCAAATGGCATTAGGTGTAGCACCAATCTTGAGCTTCTGAAGCTTAGATTTGATACTCGAGATCTCATCTTAAGTTTTGCCCATGCCCCCTTTTTTTGCTCAAAGCCTTAGACTTCTTTTTGAAGTTGGTAGTCTTTTGAACCATCATCACATGATTAGAGTTTTTCTTAATACTCTCCTCGGCTGACTTGAGCATCCCATACAACTTAGTCATTGACTTCTCCAAACCATTCATATGAAAGTTCAAAATGACTGGCTCAAAGCTCGAAGGGAGTGACTGGAGAATCACATCAGTAGTCAACTCTTGGCTGAGGGGAAAACCAAGTTTTTTCAAACTCTCAATGTATCTAATCATCATGACCACATGAGGGCTGACCAAACTTCCTTCAGCTAACTTGTACGCAAACAATGACTTAGATGTTTTGTACTTTCCAGCCTTTGCCTAGTTCTCAAACATACCTTTAAGACCCACAATCATATTGTAGGCATCCGTGTTCTCATATTGCTTCTAAAGCTCAGAGTTCATGGTGGCAAGCATGAGATAGCTATCATCAAGTGAGTCATTGCAATGTTTCTCATAATCATTCTTTTGAGCACGAGTAGCATCTATAGTTGGTTCATCTAGATAAATTTTGTTGAATTTAGTTTTTCTTTCTCAAGAATAGATCGCAGGTTAAAACTGGGTGTGGAGGAAGTAGATGGTGTCATTATCTACAACATAAAAAGTATATGCAAAAATTAGCACTATGTTTATGTGAAATCTCCCGTTAAACAATTTAACAAAAGATACTCCCACTATATGTTTAAAAATCAAATACCCTCTAATAACATATATTGAGTCAAGATCCATATTTCACTAAGTCCTAGTGAACTTTGGCATCACTACTAGAAACCTAGCGATGTAGGTAAGCAACCATTGCTAATTACATCACATATAACTCTTGTTTGTTGGGTGACATCCATATGTCCCAGACTCAACACTATGCCCATAGACCCAAACCATTTTGACAGCCTAGTTAAGTTAAACCAATATTATACATGAAGTGTCTAACATTTTATCCTATCTTATTGAGATAATTAATGGCACTTTACTTTGGTAGACCTACTAGTTAATGATCAAAATCTTGATAGGTGTAACTATTGAAAGGGCATCAAGTTCTACTTAATTTTTTCTAGAGGGATACATCCTATCATGTTAAAATCACCCAAGATAATAACAACATAACAAGAACATAAAAACATTCAAAATTAAATCATATTAAACTGTGAGATAGTATGGCCCTTAGAACGGCAATCTTCATCACCATACTTTCTGTCCACCGAGCTATCAATGCTTGAGTTCACCACATCCATATACTTAGCTATTACTCCTAACAGCTAACAATGAATTACATATAAAAATCAAGCATCACAAGTCTGACACGCAGGCCGTTATACAATAATATGTAGCACATGGTTATAAATCAACATGGCATGCAGGCCATGAAAAACTCGTACATGCATCATATACACAATGGACTATACTATTCACACAACCCTGCAAAAATGAGTTATATGTAGAATCCAATTCTATCGCGCGATATGAACACATAACTCCTATAATACGCAGTATGATTACCTAACACACAGTAGAGCAAACATCAAGTTTCCTCGTTGCTTCTAGGGGTATATACATTGTGCGAATCTAAGAAAAGAAACTAGATTTGCCACATTACCACCACATCACACAAGAGCTAACTTTGCTATTTATTCCAGTGTTTAGCCTCTCTAATTCCCTCAAAAGTAGGGGCCATCATCAACTCTCTCTTCCTCACACAATCACACCACCATAGCCTCTAGTTCACCACCGCCACATGGATTTTCCTTATCTTGTACCATAATACATGATGCACACATGGATTTTGTCATGTTTTCTTTCATTACCCTAATTTAATTTTTCTCTCTTTTCAATATTTATGAAAGAGCATTCACACTAGATGTTTCCCTTCGTTCCCAAGATATTAATATAGAAATATCACTACTATTTTCTTCTACCATTCTCTTGTTTCTGTTATCCTATAACATCCTTAATATCTGTGGCCAACCAAAACATAGCTTAGAGAAAAGAAATGTAGGGAGTATGAGCATACTCCTTGTTGGGATACGGGTAGGCTACACTAGCACAGATTAAAATTTTTTATCGCGTAAAACAGAAAGTCATGCAAGTAAGAGATCATAGATTGTTACCATTAGACGCGAAGTGCAGCAAAAGTAGGGTTGAAGCAGCCAATTCAATGAAGAGCGTGTTGGTGTAGTAGCAGTAGTAATTGATCGTCCTCTGCCGAACCGTATCCTCCTCGTGATTATCCTGATCAGCGCCGCAGTCGTAGTAGCGCCTCTACTGAGGTTAACATGTCCAAGATAGAGCACCATGCATCGGTGTGCTTGCACCCGAGCACACAACAGGGGATATGAGAGGTGGCGGCTAGGGTTTCGACGAGTGTGTTTTCGGGATGCCTCCGTTAGCCGGCACCTCTTTAAATAGCCTCCAATTGAATCCTTATCCAATATGAGCAGAGATCGAATCCCACTCAGAAACTATTATCTAGCCTCTTATCGTTCCAACCCGTTAAGTGTGTGACCCTATAGGTTCATGTATATTTGGCCATAGGTCGAAAACTCCTTTTCGGTCCATAAGTCGATAGCGGCCCCTAGCAGTATATAACGACTCACAAACATACACAAAGATCATATCGAACGAACCTATATAGTGCTTGTGTACCGATCCCTTTGCCTCATGATACCAGATCGAACTCAAGGAGATAAGTGTGCCATCCTGTGATAGCTCGATCCTTTACTCGAGTCTGTAGTAGATTACTCAGTTGTGATTTACTCTTCAACTACATTTGGCATAGCCATGCACTTTCTTAATCCAACCACATCGAGGGGCCCAGAGATATCTCTCCTATTATATAGGAGGGGCAAATTGCATTTTGATCCTTCATATTCCTTCGCAAGTTTCATAGCAAACTCGAAAGCTATCTTTATTACCACCTAGTCACATAGTAGTGTTTGATAACCCCTAAGTAAACTATTATACATGTAGAAAACAATGACAATCGCAGGTCTAAGGATCTTACATATACTATGTTTGAGACTAACTGATGACATTTAAGAATATAACAATTCTCGCTATGTCTCATGATGGGTCAATCTAACATCATGTTCTCTAACACGTGTTCACATTATTGATTTCATATCTCATATCTATGATCTGTGAAACATGATCATCCCTCAATACATGTGCTGATCTGTCAGTCATAATGGTCCCACATAATGATATAAAATCAGGGATAATTTAGAGTAACATCAAAACAAGAATAAATAGTTTCACGAACAAATCACATACTTGTTGATCAATATGAAATATATTTATTCAAGGGACAAAATAATATTTTATTGAAACGATCATAAACATAGAAGTGATACAATCATCTTCATGATTGCCTCTATGGCATATCACTAACACTCCTAATGTGAAAATGACCAAGTTCTACACCCAACTCAATTTATATATAATTTTAATGAGACGTTTAAATGGGGCCAAATTTGATATATGCCACTCAGAAAGTTGCCACTTCGAGATATGCCACTCAGTTTTCTAAAATTGGAAATTTGCCACTCTAGTTTGTGAGTCCTTTGATATATACCATTTTCACTCATTTTCTCCTATTTTCTTTTCTATTACCTTAGTTTACATATATTTCAAAGGTGCAATACCGGTTTTGCCCCTTGCCTATCTATTCCTGGACTCCCAATGGACGCCGCAAGACTGCACGTACTGGGTGCTCATCCATGACACTGCACACACTGGACATCTAGGCAGTAACTTCAGCATCTCCAAGCACACATCAATAGCATTTTGTTGTGCCCAAAGTAAAATGTCAATTTTTCTCAACTGGTCACTTTTTCTCAGCTAGTCATTACATAGTCCTTGAAACTAAAAATAAAATAGAATAAAAATCCATGATTCTTATGAAGATATATACTATTTCATTACGTAATCCTTAAAATAAGCTTTCCAACGAGTCCAAGATCACCTCAATCGGTCTTTGTATGTGAAAGTTATTGACTTTTATATGCAAGGTATACCTTTGGAACTGTGCTGAAATACTGAAGGGGTTGAACGGACTGGTCCAATTGTCACCAAAGTCAATCGAATGGTTTGTGCATCTCTGAGGCAATCAAATGACATGAACAGCACAAACATTCAGAGTGGTCCGAACATCACCGAGGCGATCGGGTTATTCATGGACGATCGAATGATGCGAACGTTTGTAGTGGTCCGAACATCTCTGAGGCGATCGGGTGGTCCATGGACAATCGAATGGTGTGATCGTTTGGAGTGGTCGAACGTCTCTGAGAACCATCTGAGCATCTGAAATTGATTTGACGGTCTGGACAACCGAAGTCGTTCGGATTGGTCCAAACGTTACCAAAGCCATCCGAGCGTCCGAAGCTGATTGAATGGTCCAGATAGCCAAAGCCGTTCGGACCGGTCTGAACGTTTTTGAGACCATCCGTGCGCCCGATGTTGATCGAACGGACTGGATGAATATGAGGTTGATCGTTCAGATCCGAAGGTTGTTTTTTATGCCGATTGAAATCCTTCAAACGTCCGAAGTAAATTTGTGAGTTCGATTGGACTTGCGGATGATCCGACGTGGCCATGAGTGCCTGTACATGTCTTCCCTTGCTTGGCCCCATGTGTTTCTCCTCCATTGTTGCACTTCAAAAGCTTCACATCGTTCAAACTTGAGAATTCACATGGTGATTAATCTTTTTAACTCGTGTTCGTGTAATTGGTCCAATCGAGATTTCCTCATCACATCATGTCTGAACCACACGTCTAACATGAAGTCTTAACCATAAAGAAAAATAAAGGAAGATGCAACAAGTCTGTCATTACATAGGAACGTGCATGAATTCTGTCATCACAAAAGCATCACATTACATAGGAATGATCTACTTCTTCTTAGGGGTTAGTTTCTTTCTAGCTACTACAATGCGATTCTTCCATGCAGCGGCTTGAAGCTTGAGGGTAGGACCGTCGGGGAGTACCGGGGAGGCAGCGCCGTTGGTGAGATTGGCGAGGAGGGGAGGGGAGCTCGGGGGAGGCAGGGACTGGTGGGGAGCTCGGGCGACTTGAGGAGATAGGGAGGGACTGGAGGGGAGCTTGGGGGAGAAAATTGATATTATGCCACTCCTTTGGAGTGGCTTCGATAAAATGCCACCCTCTAGATGACAATTGTTAAAATGTCACTCAATACATGATTATCTCTATGATTTGCCCTTTTAGGGGGTTTAGCCATTTCTTTTTCGTTTTTTATTTTTTTTCCACCAAAATTGTATGTGAAATGACCATAATACCCTTTCTCTTTAGCTATTTCTTTCTAAGTCTCTCTCTCCGTTGATTCGTTCCAGCAGAGAAGACCGAACGAGAGACGCCGCCGCTGGGGTCGTGGGCCGCCGGCATGGAACGCCGACGCCGCCGGCAAGGCCCGGGCGTAAAATATCTTCAGTTTTGGGAGTAGTCAATGTCTGATTCTGGACCGGCAGAGAGATTGCAGGTGTCATACTCCCAGCCCCATGCCAAACAGAAATACTCCAGCCACTCTAAATTACGTTCTAGCTATGGCTTTGGCTTCCCTTGCTGGTATGGTTGCATTCGCACGCCATGAATCAAACAATTAAAATTATCTCAAACAGAAGGGGAGGTAGCACCACATCAAAGAAAAACTAGGCATGCTTGGGCAATTTCCGATTTCCAAGTAGGAAACTAAGGATTAGCTAGGAAGAAGCCCATCGATCGAGAAGAGGAGGAGGAGAAGGAGGGGACATAGCAATTTACAAGGTGGCTTCTTGATCACGTCATCCGCTGCCGCGGGCTGCTTGCTGCTGCAAGTCTTGTTGGGGGTGGATGACGATGTGGAGAGCGAGGTGAACCACACCCCAATGGACATGAAGAGCGACTTGACCGAGGCCGCCCTGCCACCGCCGTCGCGGGAGAGCGGCTGCGACCACGCGGGGCTCCACGCCCATCGCTCCCGCTCCGGCGCGCGCCTCCCAGACGACGACATGTTCCTGCGGTGGTCGCGTCCTGCCATGGCCGGCCGGCAACTCACTCCAGTTGGATGGACGGCGAACGGGCGGAACTGACATATGTGCCTGCGCGTGCTGCTGCTTTGTGCTGCTGCTGCGTGGAGGCGGCCGGCGTCGCGGGCGATGGCGGCCTGGGCGTGCGGGCGGCGGCTGAGGCGGGCCTTGCCGGCGGCCCACGACCTCCAGCGGCGGCGCCTCTCGTTCGGTCTTCTCTGCTAGAACGAATCAACGGAGAGAGAGACTCAGAAAGAAATGGCTAAAGAGAAGGGGTATTATGGTCATTTCATATACAATTTTGGTAGGAAAAAAATAAAAAACGAAAAAGAAATGGCTAAACCCCCTAAAAGGGTAAATCATAGAGATAATCATGTATTGAGTGGCATTTTAACAATTGCCATCTAGAGAGTGGCATTTTATCGAAGCCACTCCAAAGGAGTGGCATAGTATCAATTTTCTCAGCTTGGGGGAGGCGGGGACTGGAGGGGAGCTCGGGGGAGGCGCGGCGGAGGGGGGATGTGGCGCCGTTGGTGAGACTAGCGGGGAGCATGGGGAGGCGGCGCCATCTCGCTTGTAGGGATTCAGTCTGGCCTTAGGGATTGAGTCATGTTTGGATGAGAGGAATAGATAGCCAAGGGGCAAAACCGGCATTACAGCTTTGAAATATATGTAAAATGAGAGAATAGAAAAGAAAATGAGAGAAAACGAGTGATAATGGTATATATCAAAGGACTCACAAACTGGAGTGGCAAATTTTTAATTTTAGAAAATTGAGAGGTATATCTTGAAGTGGCAACTTTCTGAATAGCATATATCAAATTTGGCCTTTAAATGGAGACAGCAGAACAAAGAGAAGGGAGCAAATCCTTACAAAGCAAAGTACACAGAAGAAGATTAGAAAAATAAACATGGAAAAAACTTGGAACAAGAATGGTGGAACAGGCTGGGTTTGTTTTGGCTTTAGTCTTTTAGTTTTTGTATGTAGCGCCTTTTGGTTTTTATATAGCGCTATAGTAATTTATTTTTAAACGGTATGTTTTTAAAGTGAGATCTATAAATTGATTATAGTAGACACTGTACCGACTTCAATTATATCGATTAAAATCATATGTAATAATCTTTCATAAATAATAACAATTCAAAAGAAGAACCCACTTATTTTCCTTATGATTGAAAGCGACGCACTAGCTGAGTAGCAGGTACTAGCGGCCAAAAATATTACGCGCAACCAGTCATCAACACCAGGCAACGAAGACTTAAGACTCTGCAAGTCCACGCGCCCATCCTCGCCGCCGGCGACACACACAAATCCAGATCCAGAGAAGGCCGGAGCGGGCTGGAGAGATGGAGATCGCGGTGGGCGCGCTGTCTGGCATGGTGGACGCGCTGCCGGGCATGCTCGGCGAGCTGCTGAAGCAGGAGTACGACCTCCTCTCCGGTGTCCGCGGCGACGTCGAATTCCTCCAGTTGGAGCTCGGCACCATGCACGCCGCGCTCCTCCGCTGCGAATCCGTCGACGACCCCGACGTCCAGACCAGGACCTGGGTCGGCATGGTTCGTGAGCTCGCCTACGACATCGAGGACTGGGTCGACCTCTTCGCCCACCGCGTCGACGCCGGCAGCCACGACACCACCGGCAGTACCTCCTTCCGGATTTTCCGGTGGTGTCGCCGCGGCATCGACAAGATCACGACGATCCGTGCCCGCCACGTCATCGCCACCGAGATGCAGGACCTCAAGGCGCGCGTTCTTGAGTTGAGCCAGCAGCGGAAGCGCTACAGGTTCGAGGCGCCGGCGGGACCCGCCGGCGCTCGGTACGCTGCAGGATTTGACCACCGGCTGACCGCACAATACGCAGACACCACTAGCCTCGTTGGCCTGGATGCGCCGATGGAGGAGGTGGCCAAGATGGTCATGAATGCCGGCAAGGCTGAGCTCAAGGTGGTGTCCATCGTCGGGATGGCCGGCTCCGGGAAGACGACGCTTGCTGCGGCGGTATACCGGCTGCTCGGAGAGCAGAACTCCTTCGATTGCCGGGCTTTTGTTTCCCTGGGACAGAAGCCGGACATTGCCGGTAAGACACTCAAGGGCATACTCTCGCAGGTCGGCGACGGCTACGGAGTAGGTGACGACATTGGCCAGCTGATCGGAAGGCTGAGAGAAAAACTGGAGGACAAGAGGTACGCCTAATTAATTTGCTGCAGTTCTACAATTTTCATCGTTCAGACTTCAGAATCATGTAAGGATGATTTGGTAATTTGCTACATTTTTGCACTCTGTTTTATTTTGAGAAACAGATACCTCGTCGTCATTGATGATATATGGAGTAGAACAGAATGGTCAAGAATCAAATGTTGTTTCCCAGACAAAAATCTTGGTAGTAGGATATTGATCACAACAAGAAACGATGCATTGGCAAAGGATTGTTCTTCCCGTTCGAGCGAAGGCATTTACAAGATTGGCCTCCTTAGTGATGCCAACTCCAGAGATTTGTTTTTCAAGAAAGCTTTTGGGAATATGGATGTTCGCCCTCCCCATTTGGAGGATGTTTCTTCCCAAATCATAAGAAGATGTGGTGGCTTGCCACTTGCTATAGCTAGCGTAGCTGGCGTGTTAGCGCACCACCAGCCATCAAAAGATGAATGGCAGAGGTTTGGATCGAACTTGCTATCTAGTTCACATCTAGATAGGTTGAAACAAATATTTAATCTTAGCTACAGCGATCTCCCTCCACATCTCAAGACATGTCTGTTGTATCTAAGCATATTTCCGGAGAATTACGAGATTGCCATAGAGCGCCTAGTGAGGCGATGGATTGCTGAAGGAATCATCAGTGAACCACGCCGTGAAAGCAGAGAGGAAACAGCAAGATGCTACCTCAATGAGCTAATTACAAGAAACATGGTCCAGCCATTGCATCTCAAACATGATGGCACCCCAAGGAGCTGCACAGTTCACCCAGTAATACATGATTTCATTGTGGTCAAGTCCATGGAAGAGAACTTTGTCACTCTTGTAGATGTTCAGAAGAAAGATGTCTCAACCAACCTCGGCACTGTTCGACGGCTATCTCTACAGAACAGTAGTGAACAAGATAAAGCTGTGGCGCAAAATGACGCAATGAAGCATGCTCGCTCATTGACCGTCTTTGGTCACGCCAGTGGCGCGCCTTGCCTGACTGATCTGAGCGTGTTGCGTGTGCTGGACCTTGAAGGCTGTGCGGGTTCAATATGCCTCGATGGCCTCTGCATGTTGGTGCTGTTAAGGTACTTGAGCCTTAGAGGAACTGATGTCAGTGAGCTTCCGGCACAAGTTGGGGATCTAAGGTGCCTGGAGACACTGGATGTGAGATCCACAAAGGTGAAAGAACTGCCTCCCAGCATTGTCAGGCTGGAAAAGCTAATGCATCTGCTCATCGGAAATGCCAAGTTGCCTTGCAGGATTGAGAAGATGAAGGCCCTACTGACATTGTCATGTGCCGATGTCGGGAAGAGCTCTGGGAGTGTCATGCAGGAGATCAGTGAAATTGGCAACTTGGGGGAACTGGAATTATTTTGTGATGTTACTCAAATGTCTGGGGATAAGAAACATGTCGCGTTTCCCAGCGATGGATTTCGGAGTCTTAAGCAGTTGTGCATTCACTGCAGCTTGCCATCAGTCACCTTTGAGACTGGTGCTTTGCCAAAGGTTGAAGCGCTTGAGCTTAAGTTTGATAAAGGCCTTCCAGATGAGTCCAGCGGTGTGTCTGGTATAGAGCATTTGCTTAGCCTGAAGCATGTGTTCGTTGAGTTTTCACAGCATGATGCAGGCGTTGCGGCAACGGTTGCTGCAGTGAGGACGGCTGCTGAAACCGTCCACCCTAATCGTCCAGATGTCACTGTCAAAGTCGATGGAAGAATAACTAATACGGTTTGAATCATTGTGTACGTCTGTTTCCGAGCAAGAGGAGTGGTATGTGTTAGCAGACTTGGGTCTGAGCCTGTAAGCCTGTTCTATGTGCGCATCTCTCTATCTAGTCTATAAATATAGATTCCAATAATTAGATCTTGTACTTGGAAAAGTAAAAAAGTAATAAAGAAAAGGAGTTTCCCTATCTCTCTTTGTGTTTAATCTTTTATTATCTTACATTACTCTGTGATTGATCTATCTCTTTGCATAGGAGGAATTGATTGGACTGGACTTGCCAGCGATAGTTTCGCGTCCAGCGATAGTTTCGCGACAAGTTATCAGCATGAATCGCTTCAATAGATCGCAAGGTAATCATTCGCAGATTGATTTACCTATCTAGATCACTTTAATTCTGTAAATTTCGCGTTCTAGACTATTTTCTATGGTGCAAATCCACGCTAATCTATCACGAGTAGACTTGAAGTCGTTGGCACAATACCGATCGTTAAATTACATTAAAAGAGTAGATGTTGATTACACTGTAGATTGAAAACAATCAAGAACCATACTGCCGAGCACATGCACATGGCCGTGCCGCACTGTGCGCCGCACGTGTCTCGACAGCCTCTGCGCCACGGCGAACGCACACGGCCGCACCGCCGACCACCCGCATGTGGCCGTGTCGTAGCTCGTCGTGCGAGCCCCAACCGCCGGCTCCCTGAGCGCCCGTATGCGCCACTGTCGACTACTCGCTGCGCCCCCAACCACTGGTTCCCCGAGCACTCGTATGCGCACCGGTCGGTTGCTCGCCGTGCCACGGTCGCTGGCCATACACGACCGCTGCCACCCGCAGCGCTCCGGCCGTTGTCGCTCACATTTCGTGTCAGTACCGGCCTTGCACGGCCACCGAGCTGCCGTGAGTCGTGCGCGTGCACGTGTCGCCGAGCCGCCATGCATCGCATGAGCGCGCCCGCATGCGCCGCCGAGCCACCACACCTCGCACCACCCGTATGTGCCGCTGAGCCGTTGTATGTCACGCGCCCACATGCGCCGTGTCGAGAGCCACCGCTAGGCCCTGCACGGCCGCCGCCGCCTCGAAAGACATCGTTCGGCCCTACGCCACCAACGGCCGTGGAAACGGTGTGCCGCCGCTCGGCTCTCGCACTGCCGCCGCATGAGACACCGCAGCTCGGTCTAGTGAGCCGTCGCCTGCCTCCGCACAAGCCATCGCGGCCGCCCGCAGCCCCTAGTTGCCCCACACCTCTGTCGCTGGTCCTTGGTTGCCCCATGCCGCCGCCATCGACCTCGGCCGCAAGCCAAGCCACCATGGCCCGACCAGCAGCCCGCGCCTAGACGCGCCGCCCTACGCATCAACAGGGGTAGGGAAACCCTTCCCCTTCTCCCGTTTGAGCCGGCCGGTTGTGGGCCAAAAAGCCATAGGCCAGAGTGGGCCGGAAGAAAAGAAAAAAGGGGGCAGCATCCAAATTTTGCAAATAAGCCCCTAGAAATTTGGCAAATTACCTGGAAAATTTTCTCAGAATTGAAACTTTGCGGATATGCCTTGGAAATTGCAAAATTCATTGCAAGTTCATATTCTAGCATAAAAAGGCCTCAAAAATTCAAATGTTAGATTGTTTTTAACATTTGAAACATGTTTAGCAATGTTATTATTACTTTCTATGCTTTCTTGTATTTACTTGCTATTTTGATTAATTGTAATTATTTAAGTTGCCTTTAATCACAGAAATTAATAGTAAAATTATAGAAAATGTATAGAAATTCTGAAACATTACAACAATCCTTTTATACCATTGTCCAATTTATTTTATGCGTATTTAACTACAGCAAATTTATATATTCCTTTCATGCACATGTAGAAGATAGGCATCACAAACCAGGAGTTTAAGGAGTTGGCTCAGCATGGCTAAAACTATTTGACTTGAGCTTCTGATGTCGACATCATACTTGGAGACAAGAAGCTCTGTGCTGCCATCGGAATTAGTGCACCACATGATGCCAAACACACACCTGAAGAAAATGGTTAGGCACTTCACTTCCTCAAGCATCACCTCTGCCTCACTCTCAAGAATGAGTACATGGCAGAGAAAAACATACTAACATTATGATCTACACTAAAGAAGCGGTTCGAGAAGTTAAAGTACGACATTCTTCCTCAAGCAGAACAAGAATGGATCCTACTGAGGTTCGCTGACTTCAAGACGATTGATGTAAAGAATTTTCCAAATCAAGAAAATTATGTGTGTCCCGCATGTGCCACTGGGAAAATAATTATGAGACCTTCTACTCTGAAAGTGAAGGATGAAGCCCCTGCATTCCTGGAACGCATCCAAGGAGACATTTGTGGTCCTATGCAGCCACTATCAGAGCCATTTAAATATTTTATAGTGCTCATCGATGCTTCCTCGAAATTGTCGCACATATGTTTATTATTTACGAGAAACCTTGCTTTCGCAAAGCTGTTCTCGCAGATAACTCAAATTAAAAATAATTTCCCTGATCATCATATAAAGTCCATCAGAATGGACAATGCTGGGGAATTTACTTCAAAGACATTTGATGATTATTGCATGGCAATGGGAATTAAAATTGAGCATTTTGTACCGTATTTCGTACCCAGAATGGACTAGCAGAAACATTAATTAAGGGAATTAAATTTATTGTCCGACTAATTTTGCAGAAATGTAATTTACCAACTACATGTTGGGGACACGTAGTCCTACACGTAGCAACTCTCATCAACTTTAAACCATCGGCATATAATATCCATTCACCAATATAACAAGCGCAAGGGTTAACATCAAAAAATTTCTCAGGGTTTGGGTACATGGTTTATGTACCTATACACCCTCCACACCGTACATCAACGGCTCCTCTCCGAAAGTCTGCGATATATGTTGGTTATGAGATATCATCTATAATTAGGTATTTGGACCCCTATGACAGGAGATTTGCATACTGTCTGCTTCGCTGATAGTATATTTGATGAGGATAGTTTCCCGACATTAGGGGGAGGAAATCAACCCCTTGATGAAAAATATCGGCAAATTACGTGGCAAGCCACGGGAATCCATGCACATGGCTCGCGCATTAGTGAAGCAAATAGAGAAGTCCAGAAGATCATTGACTTGCAAGTATAAGCAAACCAACTGCCCAGAAGATCATTGACTTGCAAGCATTAGCAAACCAACTGTCGAACCACTTTGGTAATTTAAAGAGCATGACCAAGTCGCATGTGCCTGCACGCAATGCACCAGAGCGAGTTGAAATACCAAAGAAAGTTAAAAGTATCCCTAATCCTATCTAGAGGCCTCAAAATAAAAGGACGAGAACTCCGGTCCTTCGAATCCCAAGTAACCGGGGAAACCTAGTGAAAAACAATAAGAAGGACTTGACACAACCAATCACTGAAGTTTTCCAGAACCAAAAGGGGAGCTAGTTGAGACCTAGCACCAATATGACACCTTCAGAAAAGGGCATACCGGATCTGAACATTCCCATGGAGGGAGAAATCAGCATGGATGTACACACACATCGGAGATGAAAAACTAAAGGGACTTTCCACCGCAACTAAAAGGAGTGGTGAGCAAGTAGAAGCACTAGAAGAATAAACCCATAATGAAATAGCTATAAACTATGTGCACACGGAAGAATCTATGAATAGGACAACAGCCAATGTTGATATTTATTTTACAAAGGAAATTGCCACAATCATCAATCTTGATCCAGAGTCTGCATCGCTCACTGAATGTAAGAAAAGATCAAATTGGGAGGATTAAAAAAAGCAACAGAAGTTGAATTATTATCGTTGACAAAAGAGAGGCGTTTGGGCCTGTAAGCCACACGCCTCCCCATGTGCACTCGTAGGGCATAAGTGGGTATTTGCTCGAAAGAGAAATGACAGAAATAGAGTTGTAAGATATAAAGCAAGGCTTGTTGTACAAGGTTTCACTCGATGTCCAGAAGTTGATTATAAAGAAACATATTCCCAAGTCATGGGTGGTATTACCTTTAGATATTTAATCTCGATGTCAGTAAACTTGAACCTAGAAATAAACTTGATGGATGTGGTAACAGCATACCATTATGAAAATTTGGATTCGGACATTTATATGAAGGTGCCTAAAGACATCCCTATCCCAAACCAAGGCAGAGCAAATACAAGTCTGTACAGTATGAAACTCAGATAATCACTGTATGGACTTAAGCAATCAGGCAGGATATGGTATAATCACTTAAGTGGATTTCTATGTAAGAAAGGCTACACGAACAATGAGGATTGTCCCTGTGTATTATACGATGATCCCAGAATGGATTTTGTATAATCTCAATGTATGTAGATGATCTAAATATCATCAGAACCATAGAAGATATAAAGGAAGCAAGCTCTTACCTGGAGTCAGAGTTCGAAATGAGAGATTTAGGTAAAACAAAATATTACTTAGGCTTGCAGCTTGAGCATGTCCCAGAAAGAATATTAGTACATCAATTTACATACACTCAAAAGGTGTTAGAAAGGTTTGGCTTTGAAAAAGCATACCTTTCAAAAGTACCAATGGTCGGACAATCTTTACAATAAGATAAGGATCTGTACCGACCCAAAGAAGAGGGAGAGGAAGTCCTGTGGCCGAAATTTCCATATAAGTGCAGTATGAGCACTTATGTATTTAGTAAACTACACTAAACTGGACATCACATTTGCCGTAAACCTATTAGTAAGGTATAATACATAACCTACCAAAAGGCATTGGCAGGGAATAAAGAACATTTTTCGACACCTCCAAGAAAGCAAAGATCTTGAGCTATTCTATAGAAAGAACCAAGACCTGAATATAACTAGTTATGCAGATGTGAGTACCTATTAGACCTGCATACAGCTGGATCACAAATAGACTATGTATTCCTATATGGTGGAACCACAAATTCATGAAACTCGTTTAAGCAAAGTCTTGTATCGACTTCGACAAACCACTCGAAAATCATAGCACTATACGAAGCCACACGAAAATGTGCTTGGCTTTGACATGAATCCAGTATCCAATTTTGAAAGATGTATATGTGGAATTGGAATGATGAGACTTAGAGAAATGCAGAATTTAAGGGGAGATTCTTCTCGAGCTCACTATTAAAACTTGATTACAAAGATCGAGTACCCAAAGAATAAATCTTGTATACTAAATGAAATAGGATGAATTGTACTCTTTTTCCCTTCATGAGTTTTTTTTTGAGATTTCTTGGCCAAAGTTTTTAATGAGTCAATTCGTATAATACAACATAACATGTATAGTATATTCTTTGTCTAAATTTTCCCCACTGAATTTTATAAAGTTTTGATGAGGCATGTACGTGTCGGTTGAGTGCTTCACATAAAATTTTGTAATTTTTGGAGCTCATTTGCTATATGTAAAAACTTGTAAAAATACCAAAATTGTATGAATTTTTGAGCAACATTTGCAGCGGATAAAATTACCCAAAAATTACACTGCGAGGTACATTGTGTCGAGAGGCTGTACATAAATTTTTGTAATTTCGTGAGCTCATTTGATATATTTAAAAATTCAAAAAATCACTAAACATAAAAAATTAGGACAGGTAATTAATCCGGCTAATTAGCTGGCATAATCACCTATCGCCCCCTCACCAGACAGCAGGCTTGCCTGCCGTCCTCCCATCGGGCGGGTGGCTGCCTGCCGTCTGGTGAGGTGGCGGTAGGCGTCTGCGCCAGCAGCCTCGCCACGTGTTGCCTTACTGGTGTTGCCGCCTGTCTAGCGGACGGTAGAAGTGCTATTTTTGCAAATACAATTCACATGCGGTTACTTTTGTAAATATGGTGCATAACAGTGCCAAATTTAGCTTTAACTCCTTGAATAAGTGATGTCCTTTTTTAGTTCGCTACTATATCAGCATTAATTTCTCAAAAATGTGCTGTTTTTTGATGTTATTTCTGCTTGCTTCCATGTCCCCTGGTTGGCTTGTTCTATAAATCATTTTTTATAATACTCCACCTTTTACAATAATAGCTAAGGAGCTAACTATCACTCGATCTGTCTGATGGTTGAAAGTTTGCAATTTTAATAGAGCTAGGAAAAATGGAAGTTTAGGGCTGCTCCAAAGATCTTGAGCTTTTGGCTTATAATTTTGACTGTTGATTTTTGGTTGAAATTACACTATAGCGGTTGTTAGTTTTTTCTAGTCATTCAATTAAAAAAATTAAAAATGAAAGAAAAAAATAAAAAATCGTTATATTGTCACAGGTAATGCAAAGAAATAAGAAAAAAACAAAAAACTGACAAAACCAAAATAAGTTGAAATTAAAGATCGACGTGTTTCAAGTGGCTTCTAGTTTAAATAAATCAGAAGCTAAAAAATTTAAAAGCTAAAACTGTTTGGAGATTCAAATTTGAAATGAGGCAGGAGAGAGAAGTTGATTCAGTGAGAGTTTATGGAACAATTATTTGCTTGAAAGGACATGTCGCATTTCGGATTTTTTTTCTTTTGTGCTGAGGTCCAAAGGACAAATGGATGGTGAGGATATCGGGTGCATATGAACATGGGTGCAGATTTGCAAGGCTTCTTTTTTCAGGTTTTAAAAGTTGTTTTTTAGTTTTTCTATAGTAACTAGTTTTTAAATGAAGTATATTTTCAAAACACGGTGTATAAGTTGATTATAGTACACACTGTAGTGATTTCATTTATATCCATCAAAACCGTATGTGAATTTCTGTTATTCTGTACTTTCTCTCATAAATAACCTAAAAATCATAAGTCGCAGCTAAAAAGAACTCGTATTTTCCAGCTGGACAACCCCTGGTAGTGCAAGAATTTTTCAAGTTTTTACGGGATTGAACTATCTCATGTGAAATTTCTACAAAATTATTGTATTCTAAACATGCCCTTAACAAATTATACAAAGAAAAATTCAAAGGGATTCGGATTACACGAAACACTCCAACTATCTCCGACAAAACAAAAGGACAAATCGAGGGTTTTATCTATAGCCAAACATCACTCTGCTGCTATAGCTTAAGACCTGTACAATTTAGTTTATTTTGTAGGGAGACACCTGTCATGCGTGAGAAGTATGTTTCTGTACTTGGGTTGCGGTCGGCCCAGGCGCTCAGAGGCCTCAAAAATCCAAACCTGAGGCTTCCGCTCCCGCCGCGGTGCGATTTCTGGGCAAAAGCAGGGGAAGAAGTGCAGTGCCGGCCTACTGCTTTCCCCAGCGCTCTGCGACGTTCTTGTGGGCCACGCCGCGTCCGGCCATTCCGTGGGGGACTGACTAGGCCGCGAGCCCAGCCATTTAGGCCCAGCTCCGGCTCAACATTCTGGGCTAAAGAGCCCGATTTCAGCGGAAGCCAGCTCTAGAGTAGGGTTTGTCGGCTCCAACTTCTGAACTTGTCCACTTTACCAAATTGCCCGCCACAACCTTATCTTCCTCCTCTCCCACGACGCCAAGGTTGGTATTTCTCTTCCCAAATCATTTAGAGCGTGTGAAGCCACCCTTCCCTTGCTTCTCTCTCCCCGTGCAAATTGGGCTCCTAGAGCCGGGCTCGTGTGAAGCCGAGATCCGGAGCTCGAGAGTTTGGCCGGACGGCTCAAGCGTCTCTCCAGAAGCCCAGCTCCGGAGCTTGCCCAAACGGCTACTGTCGGCATTAAAATTTTGTTGCCCCGTGCAAGGGTACCAAGTTTTACGAGCACATCAGGGTACGCATGTATGATGTATCATATGATGCTAACAACTACCATGGATGGTTGCCTCCATTTTGAGGGCAAATTGTTAGCATTCACATGGCTATAAGCTTAATAGTTTTCCATAACAGTAATTGGCAAGTTAATCCACAGTCTAATGGAGTAATTAACAGCGGCATTTAGAGACCTATGCCTATGACCATTCTAGTTTTGTCTGCAATAATACAATGCTGCTTCATTATGCTCTCGAAATTAAAAACAATGCTTCTTTATTTCTCTAATTGTATCATATAAACTTTCCTGTGAACCTAGCCTTGTTATTGTGTGGCAATAGCAAGCAATGATCATGTGACATGGCATGCATGATCGACGCACCTTCTTCTTCTTTTCCCACTTAATTCAGAGACTGTTTGAAAGTGACAAACTTTATTTCTTTTTGGTTAATTGGGTTGGCTGTTGTCAACTAGTTAATCGAATATCTATTTTTTATTGATAAATTAAGAGAGATGCATCTGGCTAAAGGTGACCTTGATCTGACTTTTTAGTCTTCCCACAACGCATGTGGTCGCCATCAGTTACTTCACTAACATGACAATTAGGACTGTGCACAACCTAAAGCCATGTGAATCTTATGGTTTATATATTTTCGTGGTACGTAGTACACTTAGAAAGGTCGAGATGTTTGCTGCTTTCCAGATGGAGAAATGAAGGGAAAGAGGGAAACGGTGAATTGAATCCAAGCATGGCAAATCAAAGGGTGCTTTACAGTCTTTGGATTTTCTTATCAACGTTTGGATTCTTTTGATTTAGTCTTTTAAGACTTTCTTTCCATGAAAAGACCATTCTAATAGTGCTATCAGTAGCACACAGATTTTTAGCTTCTAGTTCTTTACAAGTCCATAATCTTATCTATAACTTTATAGCATTTATTATTGTTAAAATAATCTCTACTAGTTAAAAACACTAGTCCATAGTGGTGGTGGCGGTGTTCCGTTTGCCACCCCTCAGTGCTGACAGGTGGATCCTCAATGTCCGCTCTCAGTGCCTCGCACCTCGCCTCACCCTCCCTTCTCAAACCCCCAGGTTGCACCTCCCCTTCCTCTTTATGTCATCCCAACTCCCAATACCCTCCCAATATGGGCCACTCTGGAGTCTCCTCGTGGGCGACACTAACAATGAATTCTCCTTCGACCCTGATCTCACCCCGGTGGAGCCTCCACGTGAGGCAGTTTTGACGACAGCCTTGACCGCCGTCGCCCGATCCGGCAAAACCGCATCCGGGGTGCACCGTCAAACTGAAGCCACCCGACCTCCATCCCATCGGAATGCTATCGCCAGCACCAGGGGCAGAGCCACATCCCTGGCAGGGTAGGCTTCAGTCCGGGGTGTGAAAAAATATTTAGTGTGCAGTCCGGGTAAATTCAGTTTAGCCTAGGTAATATTTTTATGATCTAACACAGATAGCCTAAATCATTTCACCACTGAGCCTAGGACGTAACCAAATCCTAGTTCTGTCATTGGCTAGCACCACCACTCGCACGTCTAGCTTGCGCCGCCGACTGCCACGCACGCTGCCTCCGCTTGACCGCCATGCCTTAGCCTCCAATGCCACGCTGCAACATTGTTGCCACTTCACTGCTATAGCGTGTTGCCTGTTGTTACGGTCTCCACCTACAGAGACAACCACGCCGCCTAACCGCCGGAAAATGCTGCTGTGTCTACTGCCCGTGCCACTAGTCAGGCCTCACCTCGGAATGGGTGCACAACCTCTTCGACTGCCAAATCGCACATGAGCCCCTCCCAACTGTCGCTACTTTGACCGTCTTCCAAGTCTCCACCGTTGGCGCTGCTTTGCCGACCATGGTTCATCGCGGCTACTACAGCTAGGGATGGCAATCGAGCACGGCGGGTACGGGTAGTGCTCGCCTATACCCATACTCGCGACCCTGATTTACGCCCATGGGTATACCCGCGAAGGACGACGGGTGAAAAACCTCGCCCATACCCGTCGCCTGCGGGTACCCGTCGCCCGTGGGCATACCCGTTTACCGGTGAACTGAGAGACACCATCTGAGAGTTGAACTAATGACAGGTACATATAAGCAATAACTGTTGCTAGGAAATATAATATCTATCAAAAAAGTTTATAACAATCAATAGCAATTAAAGATATGGAAAAGTTTATAACAATCAATAGTAATTAGAGATATTGCTATGATTACACCACTTGTCAATCTATATCGTTGGTAAACGGGCAGGGCGGGTACGGATGGAGCTTACCTATACCCGTGCCCGTTTACCCGATGGGTAATATGTTCCCCCATTTCCATACCTGTGGGTAAAGAAAATATCTTATACTCGGCTTCATTAAGGTATTTACCCATGGGTATACGGGTAAACGAGTACAATTGCCATCCCTAGTACCAACCTTATTAGTACTCCTTCCACACACGGAAGGAAATCATTGTAGCGTACGTTTAGTCAAACCATATTGATTTTGACTACATATATTATCTAGAATATGTAGATTGGATATGAAAAAATTGTACAAGTAAATTTGTCATGAAAAATAATTTCATAATATTATATTTTTATAACTTTTTCCAAAAATACTATGATAAAATTTAGTGATAGTGTATTGTATTGACATCAAAAAGTCAAAAACTAGTACTTTTTTAATTGGAGCGAGCATTTTAGACGGATAATTTTATTGGTAGTGTACGATGCATGCGTTGAGTTGTGTGTAACAAATACATATTTGCACCTGTTCTTTTTAGCTTTTGGCTTCTCCAAAAATCGAAAAATCAAACGTCGAAACAGAACAGCTTCTTCAAGTTGATTCTCTAAACAGCTTTTTAAGTTCAAAACCGTATATGACATTCTCATCGATATCTCTATCACCTACTGCTGTCTAAAAGGTATAGTCAAAACTTATAAACTACAGCTAAAATCCATTCACCTTAGCCCGGGCCATAATGTCTATAACAAGTACATGAGTAACATTACTTCTAGCTACATAGTGGGCGGAAGCAGACATGTAACAAGTACATGGGAAGCCTAATTTTTTCCATTTAGTGGTTGTTTGAATTTTTAAATATACAAAATAAGCTCAAAAAAAATATGAAAATTCATATACGGTCTCCCAACAAAATGTTCCTCGCAGTGTATTGTTTGGAGAATTTTATCTATTTTGAATGTAGCTCAAAAATTGAAACAATTTTGATAATTTTATGAGTTTTTACATATAGCAAATGAGCTTCAAAAATTACGGAATTTTATGTGAAGCCGCCTGATGTAGTAATAGTACTTATGTAATTTTATAAGAATTTCATGCATTCCAAATTAGCTACGTTTATTCGGATTAACTTAACCATAGAATTTTTTAGGAATTTTTCGTATAATTCATGGTTAAGTTATTCTGAATAAACATAGCTAATTTGGATTGTGTAAAATTCTTAAAAAATTACATAATAACTATTACTATATTAGAAGGCTTAAAATAAAATTTTGTAATTTTTAGAGTTCATTTGCTCTATGTAAAAACTCGTTAAAATATAAAAATTGTATGAATTGTTTAACAAAATTCACCATGGATAAAATTCTTCAAAAATTACACTGCGAGAAACGTTGTGTTGGAAGGCTGTACATAAACTTTCGTAATTTTTTAAGCTCATTTATTATACTTAAAAATTCAAACAAACACTAAATGGGAAAAATTAGGCACGTAATTAGGCGGCTAATTAGCCAGCCTAATTAACTGCCTAATTTTTTTGTTTACTGTTTGTTTGATTTTTAAGTATGTCAAATGAGTTTAAAATTTATGAAAATTTATGTACAGTCTCATAACACAACGTTCCTTGTAGTATAATTGTTGGGGAATTTTATTCATGGTGAATGTTACTAAAAAATTCATACAATTTTGATATTTTATAAGTTTTACTTATAGCAAACGAGCTCTAAAAATTATAAAATTTTATGTGTAGCCTCCCGATATACTAATAGTTATTATGTGATTTTTTGAAAATTTTATACAAACCGAACCACGTTTGTTCAGATTAACTTAACTGTGAATTTAACCAAACAATCCTATAAATTCCCATGGTTAAGTTAATCTAGACAAATGTACCTAATTCAAACTGCATAAAATTCCTAAAAAAATTACATAATAACTATTACTGCATCAGAAGTTTTTAATAAAATTTTGTAATTTTTAGAGCTTGTTTCCTATATGTAAAAACTTGTAAAAATATCAAAATTTTATGAATTTTTGAACAACATTCACTATAGATAAAATTCTCCAAAAATCACAATGTAAGAAACGTTGTGTCAGAGGCTGTACAAAAAGTTTTGTAATTTTTTAGCTCATTTGATATATTTAAAAATTCAAAAGATACTGAGTGAAAAAATTAGGCAGGTAATTAGACTGGCTGATAACCTACAGCCTGGTGGCTGGGCGACAGGCTGCCTGCCGCCCAGCCACCAGGCGGTAGCTCCACGCGTCGCCTCGTGGGTGCTGCGCCCGGCCGCCGGGCGACAAAAATGATATTTTTGTCAATACGGTCGTTATACTGCTATTATTTTTGTAAATACGATATGAAACAGTGCTAAAAGTGGCTTTAATTCTATCACATGCACACCTTCCACACGTCACACATATATTATATACACATAGAAAACTAGTTTACTGTGCACCCTATCTCGTCATCAATCCTGTTTAGCCTATGCTTACGTAGGGGTGTCATTATCCGTTTTATTTAATATTTATATCCAAACTATTTGATTTGTATTTAATACAATAAAATTTAAAGAGTATTAATTATATTTTTTATTATCCGTTTTATCCGATATCTGTATCCAACTATTTGACTCTTATTTGGTCCATTAACACCTCTATACTTACTCCTGAAAACGGTTGCTGATTTTGTACAACTTTGTAGGATGTGCTACAACAACAAAGCTGTCTCAAGAGTACAATAGGAGGGTTCGATATGGCTTAAGGTAGTCTCTTGCTCGTACTGTTTGCAGTAATTAGTTTTAAAATTTAGCGTTTTTTTAAAACAGGGTCAATAGAATGATTATAGTAAAATGTATATTTAGTTTAGCTATACAAGTCAAAATCATATATAACTATTTTTTTTATACATACTATCTCTCGTAAATAGTTAGAATTTAAATTATAAAACATAAACCATCAAGGGAAAAAACCACACCATAAGTTGTCCACCGACCGCCGAACACGTGGTTGGACTACTGTTAAGCTGGCAAAGATAAATAACCGCCGTACTGAGGCCATCACATCGTCATTGCCCTCACCGTCGCCATCGTCGTGTTGTTCAGATGGACCGCCATCGTCGTGTTGTTCAGATGGACCGCGGCTGCGCAGGTCAATTCGCAGACCGAGGAGTCCAATCAATGGAGGCACTTGGCGGAGTGGCGCGCGGGATTCGTGGATGCATGCACCACCGTGCGCTGAAAACTCGGGGGGAGGAGCAGGTGGCGGCGCTGCCGCACGTCATGGTGACGATCAATTGACCGAGAAAGCAAGAAGATCTGGGGCTTTCAGGGATAGTTATCCATGGCCTCACACTGTTACTTATCATTCAGAGAGGCATAATTTTTCCTTTCGCCTGGCTTTGACAAATTGAGGGCCGTCTTTCCCTTCCGAGAGAAGAACGTAGTCAATCGGCAGCCTTAGAAAATATTATACTCCATACTGTAGCTCCTGCGTGTACGTACACGAGGGACTCATTAACTCCTTGCGTGTGAATTTAGGATTGTGAATGAACATTCGTGCATGCAAGCTTATGCACCTGGGCCCCTCTAAAATGGCTTCGGCTACTGGCTTGTTAAGCCAAAAATCAGTTGAAATATATCAATTTTTAATTTTTATTATTTTATTTTTTCTTTATATTGTCTGTGAAGATATAATAATATTTTTTTTATTTTTCTTTAATTAAATAATTTTAAGAAAACTAATAGCTGTTACAGTGCAATCTTAACCAATAGTTAGCAGTCACAACCAAGAGCCGGTTAGGGCGGCACCATCATCCTTCGACGCCATGACCAGCCGGCGAATTAAGCTTGACCAGTAAGGTTTTCATTTTTGGCACATACGGCAGTTTGGCAGACTTCGATGCCGTGCATTCGATCACATTCTTACCGTGCATTCGATCACATTCCTTACCCCTGGACAAGTGTGAAGTGTCAGTTTCAAGGCGAACTCCAGTTCACGTCGGCGAAGGCAGCTTGGCACTTCCACACGCCTTCGCACATCCAATCTGATTCTGGATGGAATTGCATGGTAGCCATTCGTTTGTTGGAGCCTAGAATGTACGACAGGCATGACTAGGCTTGCAAGGAAATCGACGCCGCCAGCCGTCTACAATCTTCTGTTTGGATGCTCCTGTAGTGCACCACCGATAATTTTTTGTAGTGTGGCGGCTCACTATGCTTTCTAGAAAACATACTTCCTTAACGAAATCGAGGACTTGCCCTTATTGTCATAAAAATTCCCGATTGACTGTAGCAGTTACTGTAGCAAGCATTGTAGCAGTACTATTGATAACTGATCAGTAGAAACACGTGTTTCTGTAGATTAGTCATCGGATTTTTCCCGCGCTACTGCAGTGATTACTGTAGCAGTTACTGTAGCGCGGAAAAAAATTCCGATCGATAACTGATCTGCAGAAACACGTTTTTCACTCAACCTACCAATTGATTTTTAATTAAAACTAATTCATGAATATAAGCAAAAATATATAGAGAGAGATATCAATGCATGGAGAATCCCTAGGGATCAAAAAACCAAGAAAAAGGATAATATATGCGAATTAAAAAACTTACAAACTTTTATAAGAAAACACAAAAACTATTCATATCTTCCATCGCGTCAGGACCGCCGCACGCACTGATCTGTTTTTTTTTCTCAACGAGTCACAGCCTCCCCAATTCCATCCAGCCACTTTTCGGTCTTTTTTTCTTTTTTCGATCGCTCGAAAAACCAATCGGCCGACGTCCGTGCATATATATCTATATGCAGCCCCTAAAATACCTATTCAATTTCTACTCAAAACCCTAATACAACTCGTCCAACTAGGTCTGAGCCTTTTTTATCTCAACTAGACTTTTGGCCCACTAATTTTCATTGGACCCGAAACCCTTTCTAACACGGGTTTTCCAAAATTACAATTTTCCTAATGCGTCACATGTCGAAGCCTCTAGCACCGCACCTCCTGTAGCTTCTCCACGCATCATCCATCATGTGTCGTAGCCTTCGGACCACACCTCCGTAGCTCCAATGCATATCATCCATCCATCTCTGATCTCCATGCGCCCCAAGCATGAGCTCGACCATCTCGTGACCTACTTGACCGTCTGAACCTTGGATCTCCCATCCTAGTCCTGGTCCACCACGTCACTGACCATGATCACCTCCATGCTCTCCCTGCACATGCAAAGACAAAAGAATATTTTTCTGGCAAAAGTTCGTCCCACCTTGACCAACATCAGTTCACACTCACATCACACACCTCGCACAATATCGATAAGCAATATTATCAAATATTCATCATCATAAATTAACCATTGTCAATTATTCATCACCAAAATATCCCAGACCAAGCCACATGGTCAATAATCTCCCCCTTGATGAATACATTGACAACACCTTATGATAGCATGACGAATTAGTTTCAAATAGATATAAGTGAAGAATTGAAGCCAGAAAAGCATTTTAAGCCATAAATCTTAAATCTCTTCAAAAATTCTCCCCTAAACACAAGAGAGGCAAAGTTTGGATACTCCTGTAGTGCACCACGGATAATTTTTTGTAGTGTGGCGGCTCACTATGCTTTCTAGAAAACATACTTCCTTAACGAAATCGAGGACTTGCCCTTATTGTCAAAAGAAAAGAAAAGAATGCATACAGGTCTCCTTTTTTTTTTGTTAGAAAAAGAGAGTGTGAATTGGTCTGTCGAATTTATGTGATTGCTGTGCTAATTAATTAGACCCTCAAACTTAGATATTGTTGTAATACAAGTCAAGAATAGATTAAAAAAGACTTGCCCAGCGCTGAAAAAGTGTAGTGTCGCCCAAGGCCCGGGTCGAAAACAGCCGGGCTTGGACAGCGACTCCAAGCCCGAAATGAAGTGTAGGGTCCCACCGTCGCATATCGATCTTCTGTCATTTAGGAGTACACTGAGATATCCCCGTTCATCTTTTAGGCCTACTAAGTAAGCTATGTTTAGTCTCGCAAAAAAATAAAAAAGAGTTATGTTCAGTTTTTTTTTTACTTACGCAAGATTTGCATTTGATGATACAATGTATCTAAGTTGCTTTAAAGTCACCAACCCTCGTTGACTGCAGGTGGAAAGGCACGAGAGGCGCGGAAGCTTAGTTTTGGTCACCCAGACTTCAGCTAGTTTCCGTTCTACCACTAGCAGTGGCAATTTGTGAGAGCCATACAACCTCTTTGCAATGGACCTTTCTGTAATTCTCAGAGGCTTGTTTCCAACCAAAGCATTACATTATCATGGGATTTATTAAATTGCATATTTTTTTCTTAAGTGTAAGTAAATTCCCTGATCAACTCGGCTTCGGCTTCTGGCTTATTTTTCACTATTCATAAGTTTCGTCTTTTTCTGAACTTTTAGCTTTTTATTGAGCTTTTTTGTCGGTTCTTTTTTTTTCCCGTATTTGTTTGTATTATACGTAATGGGCTAACATATTTTTTATATTTTTAAATTTTTTTAAATTTAATTATGCTAAATAAGCCTCTCATCATTTCTGATGCTTTTTTCACCAAACTACTGAGTTTTCAGCCATAAGCCATGAGCTTTTCAGCCGAACTGATCACCACCTCATGGCCCTTATACATATGATTTGATGTCAATCACTCTAAAAGTAGACAACCTCTTGATAAAAAAAAGCATTGCTCCGGTTGCTTCAAAACAAAATTGGTTGGTTGGGGGAGTCAAATGAAAAATCCTTAAGAACCATTTTTTGTTGGGATAGTGGAATTATATGTGTGACTTCACCTACTAGGATTTAAATCCTGATGACCACATAAGTATACTTCAATAAAAAATTTGTGAGATTGTGGATTTATCTTTAGCATTTGTCTGTCTAAACATATGCTAAGGGTGTGCACTTGCGCGCGTGTGTGCGCGCGTAGTGTGTGTGTATGTTCGTATTCCTTGTAATCCCAAAAAAGGAGACAATTCCCTAACCTTCGGCTCTAAACATATGCTAAGGGCGTGCACTTGCGCGCGTGTGTGCGCGCGTAGTGTGTGTATGTTCGTATTTCTTGTAATCCCAAAAAAGGAGACAATTCCCTAACCTTCGGCTCTAAACATATGCTAAGGGCGTGCACTTGCGCGCGTGTGTGCGCGCGTAGTGTGTGTGCATGTTCGTATTCCTTGTAATCACAAAAAAAGAAGACAATTACCTAACCTCCGGCTCTCCACTGGGACCTTCTTCTCCAATCCCTCCTATTGAAGTATAAGTGAAATTACCTACCTTTCCTCATTAGCTTAAGCTTTTGGGTGAATTGGCTGGTGCATGTAGCTTAATATGGTATCAAAGCCAAAAGATTTTGAGTTCAAGACCCAGTTGGCACAATTAAATAAAAATAATTGCAGCCCACTTCTATTCCACGTCTTAAGCCTAAGAGAATCTACATATGAGGGAGGGTGTTAAAGTATAAGTGAATTGCCCATCTTTCCTCATCAGCTTGAAAAAGTTAGATTGGATCAGTCTAGTGCTTCTAAGGATCTTACAAATGAATTTGTTAAGTGCACATTTTGTTCCTCACTGGCTTAAGAAAATGAGAGATTTTCTTTTGGCAAGAAAAATTTGAATACGATCCTAGACAAGTCAAAAATAAGTGTGAAAAAATATGGTCTAAGATTTAATTTTATTGAGCGTGCTAAGAGTAATCCTCCTAAGGTTGTTAAGTTTCTGAAACCTGAAAAATTTAAAGTAAAATCTAAACCAAAACAAATTATTTTTAAATCTGCTGGTATCATGAAGGATTCATCTTCCAAAGTGGGTACTGTTAAGTCTATTGATAAGACCTCTCATCAAGTCAAATATCAATGCACTCATTGTGGTAGAGATGGTTATTTGGTTCAATTTTACTTTTGAAAAGCAAAGAAAGAGAAGAAAGACAGGTTAAGGATGGGTTCTCGAGTGGGGTCTGTGCAAGCTCCTTATTGTCACTTCTCTTCGGGAGCTTTTGCAACAGGACCGGTCATATCAGCGTTTTCCATGCGATCACACCGGTCGGCGGCCAGACCAACCTTGTAGAGGTGATCAGACTATCCTGTGGTCATATCATCATTTCGACCAGCATTTTCTACATGATCGAACCGGTTGATGGTTAGATCAGCCTTGTTGAGGCGATCAGATCACCCCATGGTTGGACCAGCGTTTCAACGACTATCTGATCAAAATCTGACAGAGCCTAATTCTTCACTTAAATCTTTATCAGTGCATGCTTTTGCTTCTGTTTGTCAAGTATCTTAGTACTAGCTACCTAAATACTTATTCTCTAACCTCAGTACTAAGGTACCAATGATTGTGCATGCCTCTGTAGGCTCATTGCAAGCGGAAGGAGAACATATGGTTCATTGCTCCGATTGCTCTCACCACATCACTGGAGACTTACGATGGTTCTCCTCCCTCACTCGTGCTCCTAGTGATGAGATGATAACTTCTGGGGACAATTTTTAAGGACAAGTTCTCGCAAGAGGTAACTGACGCACCCGAAAACATCTTCTATGGTTCTAATGACATTGAAAGGGAGATCCCAAGTCACACATTGATACACGTATCTACACCAATGGATTTTAAAGATAGAGGCTCTGCTCCTACATCTTGTGAGATAGAGGCCACTGCTGCTGCACCTATGACGACTCCACAGGCTCCTCTATATATCCAACGATGTCATCTCCTTAAACAAATGATTGGTGAGTCAAATGAGAGAGTTTTTCGTAGCAGGTATAACTCCAATGCCTCATATGCTCATTCTACATTTGCTTTCTCTTTTGAACCCCAAGATGTAAGTCACGTTTTATCTGACAAGTCTTGAATTAATGCCATGCATGAGGAATTAGAAAGTTTTGAGCGTAATAAAGCCTGAACTTTAGTTTAACCTCTTCATAGTCATAATATTATTAGAACTAAATGGGTTTTTAAGAATAAACAAAGTGAAGATAGGGTTGTTGTTCAAAATAAGGCTAGACTTGTGGCTCAAGGATTTACCTAGGTAGAAGATTTTGACTTTGGTGAAACTTTTGCACTTGTTGCTCGATTAGAATCCATTAGAATTCTTTTAGCATTTGCTACATCTAAGGGTTTTACAATGTATCAAATGGATATTAAAAGTTCAGGTATGTTCAGTTAACTTTAGAATTTGGCTTATGGTATTCTTCTTCATTATGCCTTACCCTTATAACTTATTTAGATGTGGAATATGGGATTGTAGAATTGATAAGAAGAGTACTTCTAGCACATGTCTCTTTTTAGGCATATCTCTTCTTTTATGGGCTTTTAGAAAATAGTTGTCTGTTGCACTATCAATGTTGAGGCTGAATATGTAGTTGTTGCTTCTAGTTGCTCACAATTGCTTTCGATGGCAACTACACTTAAGAATTTTGTCTTAGAATTGGATAATATTCTACTTTTCTGTGATAACACTAGCACTATTAGTATTTATAAAAATCATGTGCAACATTCAAGAACCAAACACACTGATATTCGCTATTATTTTGTAGGATCGTCGATGCCAATCAGAAGAATTTGAATGATTGTAATCCCAGCGAAAGCTTTTTCTCTTTTTTTTGTCTTCTAATCGTTTAATCTAAAAAACAGAAATAAAAATTCCCGATTGCACTGTAGCAGTTACTGTAGCAAGCATTGTAGCAGTACTGTTGATAACTGATAAGTAGAAACACATGTTTCTGTTGATTAGGCATCGGTTTTTTTCCCGCGCTACTGTAGCGATTACTGTAGCTCGGAAAAAATTCCGATCCGTAACTGATCAGCAGAAACACGTTTTTCACTCAACCTACCAATCGATTTTTAATTAAAACTAATTCATGAATGTAAGTAAATAATATATATATATATATATATATATATATATATATATATATATATATATATATATATATATATATATATATAGAGAGAGAGAGAGAGAGAGAGAGAGAGAGAGATCAATGCATGGAGAATCCCTAGGGATCAAAAAACCAAGAAAAATATAATATATGCGAATTAAAAAACTTACAAACTTTTATTAGAAAACACAAAAACTATTCATATCATCCATCGCGTCAGGACCACCACACGCACTGATCTGTTTTTTTCTCAAAACGAGTCACAGCCTCCCCAATTCCATCCAGCCACTTTTCGGTCTTTTTTTCTTTTTTCGATCGCTCGAAAAACCAATCGGCCCACGTCCGTGCATATATATCTATATGCAGCCCCTAAAATACCTATTCAATTTCTACTCAAAACCCTAATACAACTCGTCCAACTAGGCCTGAGCCTTTTTTTTTATCTCAACTAGACTTTTGGCCCACTAATTTTCATGGGACCTGAAACCCTTCCTAACACGGGTTTTCCAAAATTCCAACTTTCTTAATGCGTCACGTGTCGAAGCCTCTAGGACCGCACCTCCTATAGCTTCTCCACGCATCATCCATCATGTGTCGTAGCCTTCGGACCACACCTCCGTAGCTCCAACGCATATCATCCATCCATCTCTGATCTCCATGCGCCCCAAGCATGAGCCCGACCATCTCGTGACCTACTTGACCGTCTGAACCTTGGATCTCCCATCCTAGTCCTGGTCCACCACGTCACTGACCATGATCACCTCCATGCTCTCCCTGCACATGCAAAGACAAAAGAATATTTTTCTGGCAAAAGTTTGTCCCACCTTGACCAACATCAGTTCACACTCACGTCACACACCTCGCACAATATCGATAAGCAATATTATCGAATATTCATCATCATAAATTAACCATTGTCAATTATTCATCACCAAAATATCCCAGACCTAGCCACATGGTCTAACAATCTCACCCTTGATGAATACATTGACAACACCTTATGATAGCATGACGAATTAGCTTCAAATAGATATAAGTGAAGAATTGAAGCCAGAAAAGCATTTTAAGCCATAAATCTTAAATCTCTTCAAAAACTCTCCCCTAAACACAAGAGAGGCAAAGTTAGCAAATTTAATTGCTTCAAAACAAAATTGGTTGGTTGGGGGTGTCAAATGGAAATTCCTTGAGAACCATTTTTGGTGGGATAGTGGAATTATATATGTACGACTTCACCTACCAGAATTTAAATCATGATGACCACATGAGTATACTTTAATAAAAAAATTTGTGAGATTGTGGATTTATCTTTAGCATCTGTCTATCTAAACGTATACTAAGGGCACACACTTGCGCGTGCGCGTGTGCATAGCCGTGTGCGTGAATGTTCGTATTCCTTGTAATCACAAAAGGAGACAAGTCCCTAACCTTCGGCTCTCCACTGGGACCTTTTTCTCCAATCCCTCTTGTTCAAGAATAAATGAAATTGCCTACTTTCCTCATTAGCTTAAACTTTTGGGTGAATTGGCTGGTACATATAGCTCAATATGGTATAAAAACCAAGAGGTTCTGAGTTCAGGACCCGGCTGACACAATTAAATAAAAATAATTGCAGCTCACTTCTATTCCACGTCTTAGGCCTAAGAGAATCTACACGTGAGGGGGTGTTGAATTACAAGTGAATTGCCCACCTTTCCTTATCAGCTTAATTTTTGGGTGAATTTAAAGGTAGTGGCTCTACTCCTACCTCTCGTAAGGTAGAGGCCACTGCTGCTGCACCTATGACGACTCCACAAGCTCCTCTATATATCCAACGATGTCATCTCCTTAAACAAATGATTGGTGAGTCAAATGAGAGAGTTTTTCGTAGCAGGTATAACTCCAATGCCTCATATGCTCATTCTACATTTGCTTTCTCTTTTGGACCCTAAGATGTAAGTCACGTTTTATCTGATGAGTCTTGGATTAATGCCATACATGAGGAATTAGAAAATTTTGAGCGTAATAAAGTCTGAACTTTAGTTTAACCTCTTCATAGTCATAATATTATTAGAACTAAATGGGTTTTTAAGAATAAACAAAGTGAAGATAGGGTTGTTGTTCAAAATAAGGCTAGACTTGTGGCTCAAGGATTTACCTAGGTAGAAGCTTTTGACTTTGGTGAAACTTTTGCACCTGTTGCTCGATTAGAATCCATTAGAATTCTTTTAGCATTTGCTACATCTAAAGGTTTTACAATGTATCAAGTGGATATTAATAATTCAGGTATGTTCAGCCAACTTTAGAATTTGGCTTATGGTATTCTTCTTCATTATGCCTTACCCTTAGAGCTTATTTATATGTGGAATATGGGGTTATAGAATTGATAGGAAGAGTACTTCTAGCACATGTCTCTTTTTAGGCATATCTCTTCTTTTATGGGCTTTTAGAAAATAGTTGTATGTAGCACTATCACTGTTGAGGCTGAATATGTAGCTGTTGCTTCTAGTTGCTCACAATTGTTTTCGATGACAACTACACTTAAGAATTTTGTCTTATAATTGGATAATATTCTACTTTTCTATGATAACACTAGCACTATTAGTATTTATAAAAATCATGTGCAACATTCAAGAACCAAACACACTGATATTCGCTATCATTTTGTAGGATCGTTGATGGCAATCAGAGGAGGTTGAATGATTGTAATCCCAGCAAAAACTTTTTCTCTTTTTTGTCTTCTAATCGTTTAATCTAAAAAACAGAAATAAAAATTCACGATTGCACTGTAGCTGTTATTGTAGCAAGCATTGTAGTAGTACTTTTGATAACTGATCAGAAGAAACACGTGTTTCTGCTTATTAGTCATCGATCGAATTTTTTTTCCGCACTACTGTAGCGATTACTTTAGTAGTTACTGTAGCGCAGAAAAAACTTCCGATCGATAACTGATCAGCAGAAACACGTTTTTCACTCAACCTACCAATCGATTTTTAATTAAAACTAATTCGTGAATGTAAGCAAAAAAAATAGATAGAGATCAATGTATGGAGAATCCCTAGGGATCAAAAAACCAAGAAAAAGGATAATATATGCGAATTAAAAAACTTACAAACTTTTATTAGAAAACGCAAAAACTATTCATATCTTTTATCGCGTCACGACCGCCTCACGCATTGATCTCTTTTTTTCTCAAAACGAGTCACAGCTTTCCCAAATCCATCCAGCCACTTTTCTGTCTTTTTTTTCTTTTTTCGATCGCTAGAAAAACCAATCGGCCGACGTTCGTGCATATATATCTATATGCAGCCCCTAAAATACCTATTCAATCTCTACTCAAAATCCTAATACAACTCGTCTAACTAGGCCTGAGCCTTTTTATCTCAACTAGACTTTTGGCCCACTAATTTTCATGAGACCCGAAACCCTTCCTAACACGGGTTTTCCAAAATTCCAACTTTCCTAATGCGTCACGTGTCGAAGCCTCCAGGACCGCACCTCCGGTAGCTTCTCCACGCATCACCCATCACATGTCTTAGCAAAGCATGTGTACTTGAAGGCATTGTTTTCTCCAAGGCACAGGTGATCGAGAGGTTCTCTCGGTGTCAAAGATTTCGAGTACATGCAAACCGGTCGAAGATCAAAGGTTGAAGCGGTTGTAGTTTTATGACTGGTAAGGTGTGTTTGATAGCTAAGTGATTGAGTGAGCTATCGAAATCTTCATCGAGAACTAAGAGATTCAAAAAGCAAAGGCAATCATTCACCCTCCTTTGATTGTGGTATTCGATCCTACAAATGGTATCAGAGCAGGTTGCTATGGCATCAGAGAGATATGTGAACCATCCCGCATGCTATATGATACTTTTTTTTGTTGTTTGGAAGTGTCATATGCAAGCATACATTAAGGCTCAAGGTAGTGATGTTTGAACAAAGTTTTTAGACCTTATGAGGTTCTTGTTCCTGTTACTACTCTAAAAAACATATATTGATTTAAATGCTCATGCTCATAACTTGTTATTTCAAGGAATTTCTCGCAAAGAATTTGATTGTGTAGCTCATATTAATTCTACCCACTTAATTGGAAAACTCTTTGCAATTATCATGAGGGAACCACTAAAATTAAGAAAGTGCATAAAAATCTTTATCAAAAAGAACATTCTGATTTTGCTATTAAGCCTGGTGAATCTATTGATGATTTTTTGCTCGTTTTGAGAAGATATTGAGTAATCTGCGTGGTGTTAATGTTATTCCTGCTGATGAAGATAATGCAACTAAAATTTTGAAATCTTTAGGTTCTGAGTGGTTGATGGTTGTCACGACTATTAATCAAACCATCGATCTAGATAATTTAACAATGGATGATCTTTATTCTAGTTTAAAAACTTATGAGATAGAAGCTTTACCATCTAAGATTAATAAATTTACATCTTTAGCATTTGTGACTAACCCCATGCAGGTAGTTTCATAGAGTACATTGTCTTGTGTTTCCTTGTCTGCTTTGACTTCTTTTTCAGAGGAATTGTTTGAACCACTGCCTCAAGAGGACTTAGTGTTGATCTCCTCACGGTTATACAAGGCACTCAACAACGTGAGGATGAGGAAGTGAGGTGGTATGTCAAGTTCGATCAGATGCTATGAGTGTGGTGAGCTAGGCGATATTAAGATAGATTGCCTCAAGCACAAAGGGAAAGTGATCAAGGAAAATAAGAACTATCGTCATTGGCCATCCAAGAAGAATACTAAGGGTGGCAATTTCCATTGCAAATTTATTGAAAATGGTCCTATCAGCTATCGAGCGTCTTGATTTGAGTGATGTGGAATATAAGAGTTGTGACGATGATGATGTTGATGCTAAAGGTGAAAAGAAGAACGATGACTTCACGGGCATTTGCTTCATGGCAAGAAGTGATGACGACGACAGTGATCCCGATGAAGTAAGATCATCATATGATGAGTGTGAAGATAGTTTGATTAAACCTGCTATTCCTAATTGAAGAAGACCAAAAAGAAATTGAAAGAAAATAATTTTGTTGTTGAAAGCTTAAATTCTGAGATTAATGGACTCAGAACTTCTATTACTAATAATGAATCATATGAGTCTTATCAAGTTTTACATTCTAAGTTAGAAGAATGCTAGATTAATTAATGTATCAAACTTGGTTCAACTTAGTGATGTAACTACTAAACTTGATGAATTAAAATTAACACATGACTCTTGTGATAAAAGGTTAAAAATTGCAAATGAGAAAATTGAAAAGCTCAAGTCTAATTCTTTTACATGTTTAGAGTCAAGTATTTCGAATATTTAATCTAAAGTTTGCTCTAATTGTGAATGGCTAGAAACTAGACTTAATTTATCTCAAGAATCAATTCAATAGATATTTTATCATGAGATACTTTCTTGCTCTAACTGTCATAAGCTTAACATTGAAAAGAAGCATCGACTAGACAACTAAATGATTTTGCTGAAAACGATATACTGGTTCGGTCTAGTGCTTCTAAGGATCTTGCAAATGAATTTGTTAAGTGCACATTTGTTCCTCATGGCTTAAAAATGAGTATCTTAAGGACACTTTAGAGAGATTTTATTTCGCAAGAAAAGTTTGAATATGATCCTAGACAAGTCAAAATAAGTGTGAAAATTGTGGTCTAGGATTTAATTTTATTGAGCATGCCAAGAGTAATCCTCCTAAGGTTGTTAAGCTCAAACTTGAAAATTTTAAAGTAAAATCTAAACCAAAATAAATTGTTTTTAAATCTCTGGTATCATGAAGGATTTATCTAACAAAGTGGGTGTTGTGAAGTCGATTGATAAGACCTCTCATCAAGTCAAATATCAATGCACTCATTGTGGTAGAGATGGTCATTTAGTTCAATTTTACTTTCAAAAAGCGAAGAAAGAGAAGAAAGATAGGTTAAGGAAGGGTTCTCGAGTGGGGTATGTGCAAACTCCTTACTGTCGCTTCTCTTTGGGAGCTTTTGCAACAGGACTGGTCAGATTAGCGTTTTCCATGCGATCAGACCAGTCGATGGTCAGACCAGCCTTGCAAAGGTGGTTAGACCGTCCTGTGGTTGGATTAGCGTTTCGACCAGCGTTTTCTACATGATCAAACCGGTCGGTGGTCAAATCAGCCTTGCTGAGCGGTCATATCACCCCATGGTTGGACCATCGTTTCAATGATTGTCTAATCGGAATCTAACAGAGGCTAATTCTTCACTTAAATCTTCATCAGTGCATGATTTTGCTTCTGTTTGTTGAGTATCTCGGTACTGACTACCTAAATCCTTATTCTTTAACCTCAGTATTAAGATACTGATGATTGTGCATACTCTGTAGGCTTGTCGCAAGTGGAAGGAGAACATATGGTTCATTGACTCCGGTTTCTCTCACCACATGACCAAAGACTTACGATGGTTCTCTTTCCTCACTCGTGCCCCTGGTGATGAGATGATAACTTTGGGGATAATTCTTAAGGACAAGTTCTTGCAAGAGGTAACTAACGCACCCGAAGACATCTTCTATGACTCTGACGACAATGAAAGGGAGATCCCAAGTCACACATTGATACATATATCTACACCAATGAATTCTAAAAGTAGTGGCTCTACTCCTACCTCTCATGAGGTAAAGGCCACTGCTGCTGCACCTATGACGACTCCACAGGCTCCTCTATATATCCAACGATGTCATCTCCTTGAATAAATAATTAGTGAGTTAAGTGAGAGACTTTTTTGCAATAGGTATTACTCCAATGTCTCATATGCTCATTCTGCATTTGTTTTCTCTTTTGAACCCCAAGATATAAGTCACGTGTTATCTGATAAGTCTTGGATTAATGCCATGCATGAGGAATTAAAAAATTTTGAGCGTAATAAAGTCTGGACTTTAGTTTAACCTCTTCGTAGTCATAATATTATTAGAACTAAATGGGTTTTTAAGAATAAACGAAGTGAAGATAGGGTTGTTGTTCAAAATAAGGCTAGACTTGTGGCTCAAGGATTTACCTAGGTAGAAGGTCTTGACTTTAGTGAAACTTTTGCACCTGTTGCTCAATTAGAATCCATTAGAATTCTTTTAGCATTTGCTACATCTAAGAGTTTTAGATTGTATCAAATAGATGTTAAAAGTTCTTTTCTTAATGGCTATATTAAGAAAGAAGTTTATGTTAGATAACGACCTGGTTTTGAAAATCGTAAATTTTCTAATCATGTCTACAAATTGTCTAAGGTTTTATATGGTTTCAAAACAAGCACCTAGAATGTGGTATGATAGGCTTAAATAATATTTGCTAAAAATGAATTCAAATGGGCAAAGTAGATAAAATATTGTTTACTCTCAAGCATGTCAATGATCTTTTACTTGTTCAGATTTATGTGGATGATATCATATTTGGTAGTTCCTCTCATGCTCTTATTTTTAAGTTTTCAGATACTATAAGAAGAAAATTTGAGATAAGCATGATGGGAGAACTCACATTCTTTCTAAACTTTTAGATCAAGCAATCAAAGCTAGATACTTTTGTTCTTCAAACTAAGTACACCAAGGATCTGCTTCGTCACTTCAACATGTGGACAATCAAACCAATTTCCACACCCATAGGATCTACTTCAGTGTTGGATCTTGACGAAGATGGACAGCATGTTGATAAAAAGGAATACAGAAGCATGATTGGCTCACTTTTGTATCTCACTGTTTCGAGGCTAGACATACACTTTACTGTGTGCACAATTTCAAGCTTCCCTGCGTGCTTCACATCTTCAAGCAATAAAGCGAATTTTTAGTTATGTTTAGTCAACTTTAGAATTTGGCTTATAGTATTCTTCTTCATTATGTCTTACCTTTAGAGTTTATTCAGATGCGGATTTTAGGATTGTAGAATTGATAGGAAGGGTGCTTCTAGCCACATAACTCTTTTTAGGCACATCTCTTCTTTTATGGGCTTCTAGAAAATAGCTGTCTGTTGCACTGCTCACTGTTGAGACTGAATATGTAGCTGCTGCTTCTTGTTGCTCACAATTGCTTCCGATGACAGTTACACTTAAGGATTTTGTCTTAGAATTAGATAGTGTTCTACTTTTCTGTGATAACACTAGTACTATTAGTATTGTTAAAAATCTTGTGCTACATTCAAGAACCAAATACATTGATATTCGTTATCATTTTCTTAGAGACCATGTGGAAAAGGGAGATGTTGTCTTGAATTTCATTGATTCGAAGTTTCAAGTTGCTAATATTTTGACAAAACCACTTGATTCATCTTGTTTTGCTTGTTTGCGGAGTGAGTTGGATGTGTTGCATACTATGGGATTATTCTAAGCGGGAGCTTGTTATTTAAAAATTTCAGAAACTTTATTTATTATACTTATCAAATAATACATCAAATCCAAGTCATTGAAATCAAATAAGTAGTAGAGCTTTCTTTGTCATGTTTACTCATTTACTATATAACTTGCTATAGTTGAACTAAAATATGATATGGCAGAATATTTTGATTAGATTGATTATAGATAGTACTTTACGATGTTCATCTAGCTTGATTATGAGTCTTATTTTAAATCTTGGCTATGAGGTCCGTATATTTCTTATTGCAATCTTTTTATGTACACTCAGTCTAGTATGTTACAAAAAATGATGATAAAGAGACAACTACAAAGATGTATGTTTCAAGCATGCCATAGTTAAACAAAAGGAAAAGCATAAAAAGTGCACAAATAAAAAGAAGTATGCTTTAAGTATGTCATCATGAAAAGAAGTATGCTACAAGCATGCCATATACTTAAGAATTAAGTGTATAGTAATAGGTTATTATATAAGACTGCTAGTTCGTCTAGCCTTAAAGTTTGCTTCACTTTTAGGCTTTCTCTTTTCGGTGGGATATCCTATTGTGCTTTTATAAATTGGTTTGGTCATTGTTGAGATGTATGTTATTAATATAAATTGCTTAATTATGTTAAAGACCTATTTTGACATTGCTATATGATATATAAATTTGTATTATTTAGGTAGCTCTACTAAAAAGATGGCTTGGTTAAATTATTAAATCAATGCAAAATAACTTGCATAATCTACAAAGCTTCTGGATGTTTATTCTCATTGCTCATTCTTAAAATTTTTCCTTCTCTAGAGTTCTTGATGATTACATTAGCAAAGGGGGAGAAAAATGGGAGAAATTGGAGTTCTTGTGTTGAGGGGGAGTTTTCTACTTTGGTTTGTCAAAATTTCTTTTCTCTGCAATTTTGAAACTTTGTGTTTCACAAATTTTTCTTTTCTTTCAAAACAACGCATTCAAGAGATTTGGATGTGTTGTCAATATATTCATCAAGGAGGAGATGTTAGACCATGTGGATAGGTCGTGAATACAGTGATGGTGAATAATTGACATTTGGGTTGCATTAAAATTTGTGTTTAAGAAAGTTTTGATTGATGCACTATGGTAAATTTGGAATTGTTGGAATACTCAAATTTAGTAGTTCGATCGGCCTTGTGTTGGGCAGTCCAAACAGCAAATTGACCATGAAAGATCGACCATGGCAGGTTGACCACGACAGATCGACCACAGCAGGTCGAGCACGGCGGAACGACCATGATCCAAAGTCGGAGAGCAGTCGAAGACTCTATAGTACTGTAGAAGTCAAAGACCCCGAAGTCGGAGAGCAGTCAGAGAGTCCAGAGTGCTGTAGAAGTCGAAGACCTCGAAGTCAGAGAGTAGTCAGAAACTCCGAAGTACTGTAGAAGTTGAAGACCCCGGAGTCGGAGAGCAGTTAGAGACTCTGGAGTACTATAGAAGTCGAAGACTCCAGAGTCAAAGAGTAGTCGGAGACACCAAAGTTGGAGACCCTCCAAGCTATAGCAAAAGGTTGTGAGCTACAACGAACCAGTCGTACGCTATAGTAAACTGGTCATAGCTATAGTGAACCGGTCGAAAGTCGTAAGCTAGTGTAACCGGTTGGAGGTCGTCAGCTACAGTAGCCGGTCGATGGTCGTTAGCTACTGTGGTTGGTCGGTACTCGGTAGTTGGTGCTACAGTACCTGGTCGGTACTCGGTAGTCGGTGCTACAGTACCAAGTCAGTACTCGATAGTCGTGCTATAGTATTCGATTAGTACTCGGTAGTCTATAGTCTGAGCTATAGTACTTAGTTGGTGGTCGTAGCTACAGTGACTTGGTGATGGTCGATAGTCATATACTGCAAGTGCTACAATTCTTGTGACTTTTGAGTGCTCTGAGTGGTCATAATCTTCAAGTACTCGTGTTGGACCAGCGGTCTGGCCGACCTATGCATGGCAATCATACTGGTCTTACTGAGTGGTCGGAAGTTGATTTTTGGCAAGCGTGGATTTTAAGGTTGTGGATGATTTGGTTCATGTTTATGGATGGACAAGGGTGTGTTATGCATGTGTGGACTAATGTTGGTTAAGTTGGAGAGAACATATGCTAGGAAAACTTTCTTCGGTCTTTGCATGTGCAGGTTGGGCGTGGAGATGGTCATGGTTTATGACGAGAAGGATTGAGACTAGTATGGGAAATCTAAGGTCCAGGCATTCGAGGATGTCGCAAGGTGGTCGGGCTCATGCTGGAGCATGTAGAGATCAAAGATAGATGGTGCGTGAAAAGCTACAAAAGATGATGTCCTAAAGGTTTCGACATGTGATGAGTTAGGAGTTATGGAAGGTGTATATAACTGGAAGGCTTAGAGATTTTTGGAAAACCCATATTTGAAATGGTTTCGGGTCCCTTGATGTTCAGAATCGGTTAGGATTTTGTGTCCGTGTTTGATGAGGACAGGTGTCGTAGGGGTGGCCCCCACCTAAACCCAGCAGGCCTGGTAGGAGATTATAAGGCTCAGAATAGGCCATGTGTAATGACATAACTACCCCTAGAGGGGATAACCAGATGTAAGGGTATAACTGTAAAAGCACTCCTCATGTGTATGTATATATACGAGTAAGCCATGGGGAGGACCGAGGCCATGACACTTATCTTCATCACTCTCCACTACCATCTCTCTCTCTGTTTGGTCTGTAGCCACAACAGTTGGCGCCGTCCGTGGGGAGGACGAAGACAAGCCTGAAGACCGAAGAAAAGAAAAGGATGGCAGAAAAAGCTTCCTCGGCGCGGCGGGAAATCGGTGGGCGGGCGTCGTATGAGTACCGAGCCGGCATCGGCGATGGCGACGCGGGTGGCGTCTGGCGCGGTGGTCAAGACGTCGGCGTTCGCGCGGTGACGACCAACCCCGTCACCGGCACGGCGACAACCGACCCCGCCGACGCGACGACAGCCGACCTCGCCGCCCCCACTACAACCCTCGCCGGCGGGGTGGACCGGGTGGCCCGAGGTAGCCACGACGGAGCGACCGGCAGTTCGGGCCCCCGTGACGCGGTCGTCCCCGCGCCGATCCGCCCGTCGGAAGCGCCGGCGACACCACCCGCACCGGTGATGAAAAACGCCCTGCTGGCGGCTCTCAACGCGTTCCAGCGAGAACTAGGGGACCTTCGCGGAGCCGTCCGAGATATACAAGAGGCTCGGAGCCAGCAGGTCGTGCCGGTAGTCGCGCCCGAACCCACGCCAGAGAAGGTGGACAGCCGCGAAGCCCCCACGGCTAGCCGTGTCCCGCTGCAATGCGTAGGCCCGGAATCCCCGCTTTCGGCGGGGCTGCAGCAGGCCGCGTGGCCCGAAGACTTCAAGTTCCCCCGCATCACCGACCCGTACGAGGGCGACACGGATCCTCGCGAGTTCGTGCGCGTGTACGAAACCGCGATCGAGGCCGCGGGCGGAGACGACACCACGAAGGCGAAGGGACTCCCCCTCGCACTGTACGGAGCGGCGCTCTCTTGGTTTTTTACCATAGAGCCGGGCTCCATCTATGCGTGGGAGCAGCTTCACGACCGGCTTCGTACCAACTTTCAAGGATATCATGTCGAGCGAATCGATGCGGACCAACTCTTCGCTGTGAAGCAAGGACCCTCGGAGACGCTCCGGGACTACTTCAAGCGCTTCACCAAAATTCGAGGCCAGGTACACGATGTTAATGAAACCACAGTCGTTAATGCAGCCATACAGGGCCTTCGCCCGGGCCCGATGGCCGAATACAACGCGCGGAGGCCAATTACGACAGTGGCCAAGCTCTTCGACAAAATGGACGAGTATGCACGGGCAGAGGAGGATGCGCGAAGACGCAACATCACCGCCCTCGGCCTCGCCCATAAGGAGCGGCCCTCGTGCGAGGTCGGGGCGGATGGCCCCTCCTCGAGGCCGGGCCGTAGCCGAAAGCCCCGAGGAGGCCCTCCCCGGGACAGTGAGGACGAAGTACAGGAAGGCTCGTCACGGTGTAGGCCCAAACCTCGGCGCCGCCAGCGCCGGTCGCAGGTGGCCCATCACGTCCTCGCCACCGAGAGCACCCGCCAAGAACCCGACCCCGCCTCACGGAGGGGAGTCCAGGGATCGGAGGGCGGATTGGACTACGGCAGCCAACCCCGCACAGAGCAGGAGCTTCTGCGCTATGGCAAGTGGTGCGAGGTACACGGCTACGGCGACCATTACACAAGGGCATGCATCGCGGTGATGGAGCTGCGGAGGGTGACGGCCGGATCTCGGAATCCGCCTCCTCGGCCCCCCGCCGAAGCCCATGTGAGGCACCCAAGGGATAGCCCCATACGGGCCACCGCAATGGAGGGTGCGCAGCATCACACCGTCAACGTCATCACCGGAGGCTCTTCCTCAAAAGCCCCCGGGGAGCAGCCACAGCTGTGGATGCCGCCCCGCAACATCACCTTCGACTTGAGCGGCGCCGGGCGTGGGTACCTCACCAAGATCCTCTAGTCATCCAGGCCCACATAGCATGCTGCGAAGTCAAGCGCGTCCTCGTCGACGGGGGAAGCTCCGCGAACATCTTATTCGCAGACGCCCTCGACCGCATGGCTATCCCCCGAAGCCGACTGGAGCAACCAGGAGCTCCACTTCAAGGCTTTGGGGGTCAACGCTGCAGGCCCTGGGGCACGTTTCCCTTCCTGTCACCTTCCGTCAGGAGGGCAACAAAGGTAACATCCGGACCGAGCATGTTACCTTTGATGTCGTAGGTACCCCGCACCCCTACAACGCCATACTGGGGCGACCCGCCATCAACTCTTTCGAGGCAATCCCGCACCACGCCTTCTTGTGTGTAAAGCTCCCGGGCCCGGAGGGTGTCATCACCATCTTCGGCGACCAGGACCTGGCAAGACGTGCCAAAGGCGGTAGCCGCGTCTCACATCGCCCGGTGCATGCCCTCTCGCGCGCCGGTCTTTGGGCCCTCCGCCCCCGGGTGGACGCCGAAGCCTCGGCCCGAAGGTGGCGTCAAGAAGGTGCCGCTCCAGCGGAGGGGCGGTTTGTCTCCATTGGCGAGGGCTCACCGGGTCGAGCGGAGCTGCTCGAGTGCTTGAACAACGTGGACATCTTCGCATGGTCCCCGGAGGACATCAAGGGCGTGGATCGCGCGGTAATCCAGCATCGTTTGGCGGTCCGCCCCGATGCCGAGCGGTCAAGCAAAGGCTCGGCGTATGTCGATGGATCGCGATGGCGGCCAAAGGAGGTGGTGAAGCTTCTTGCGCGGGGTCATCGCGACGTCCACCATCCGTAATGGCTCGCTAACCGGTGCTAGTCAAAAAGGCGGCGGGGCACGGCGATGTGCATCGACTTCACGGCACTCAACAAGGCGTGCCCGAAGGACAACTACCCCTTGCCGCGCATCGATCAGCTTGTTGACGCCACGGCTGGGTGCGAACTCATGAGTTTCCTGGACGCCTATTCCGGTTACCACCAGGTATACATGGCCGAAGACAACGAGGAGAAGAACAGTTTCATCACACCACTTGGGACGTTCTGCTTCGTCAGAATGCCCTTTGGCTTGAAGAACGCAGGCGCTACCTTCACCCGCCTCGTGGCCATTGCCCTGGCCGCCCAGCTCGGGAGGAACGTCGAAGCCTATGTCGATGACGTGGTGGTCAAAACTCGGCAACTTGCTCTACACGGCCGGGACCTCCAGGAGACCTTCGACAGCCTCCGGAAGACGGGCATCAAGCTCAACCCCGACAAATGTGTCTTCGGGGTACAGGCGGGCAAACTCCTCGGTTTCCTCGTGTCCGGGCGAGGCATCCAGGCGAACCCCAACAAAGTGGACGCTATCCTGGGTATGGAGCCGCCCAAGACAACGAGGGAGGTCCAGAGGCTGGCGGGCCGCATGGCAGCATTAAGCCGATTCCTATCCAGGGCGGCGGAGCGGGGCCTGCCGTTTTTCAAGACACTCCACGGGTGCGATGGGTTTCGTTGGGACGGAGACTGCGCGAAGGCCTTCAACGAGCTCAAGCAGCACCTGGCAAGCCTCCCCACTCTGGTCGCCCCAGCACCAGAGGCTCCCCTCCTGCTCTATCTGGCCGCGTCAGCTACCGCGGTCAGTGCCGTCCTCGTCTTAGAGGAAGGCGCCATGCAGCGGCCTGTCTACTTTATCTCCGAAGCCCTTCAAGGCGCCAAGACAAGATACACGGAGCTTGAGAAGCTCGCCTACGCGCTGGTCATGGCCTCCAGGAAGCTTCGGCACTATTTTCTGGCTCACCCGATCACAGTGCCTTCCTCATTCCCCCTGGCAGAGATGCTACACAACAAGGAGTCCACAGGGCGTATCGGTAAATGGGCCGCCGAGCTCGCTCCCTTCTCCTTGACATATGCTTCGCGAACGGCAATTAAGTCCCAGGTCCTGGCGGATTTCCTCGCCGAGTGGACCCCGCCGGCCCAACCTGGCCAGACGCACGATGACCCCGTCTGGACGCTTACAATCGACGGAGCTTACAACGTCGCCGGCGCGGGCGTAGGGGCGGTGATCGTCACGCCCGAGGGACAGCGTTTGCTGTACTCGGCGCGCCTTGCCTTCCCCGCCACCAACAACACGGCCGAATACGAGGCGCTGCTCTTTGGCTGGCGGCTCAAAGCGATCGGCGCGAGGCGGTGTTGGTCCGCACCGACTTCGCGCTTGGTGGCCGCCATGTGGACAAGTCATATCAAGCCAAGGACCACGAGTTGGCCAAGTACCTTGCGGCGTGCGAGGCGAGGAAAGGCACTTTTGGGTGTCACCGTCAAGGCCATCCACAGGCGAGAGAATGAGCAGCGAGCGCCCTCGCCAAGGCGGCCAGCCAGCAATTGCTCCCCCTGGGGGGGCATTTTACGAGGTGTTAGCGAAGGCGGCCATCGCGCAGGATAACCGGGATGCGGCACTTGTCCACCGCATTGATCGGCCAGGAGATTGGCGGGAGCCCATTTTCAAATTCTTACAAGGCCTCGCCGAGCCGGAGGATCCTTTCGAGCTGCGACGATTGCAGCACCGCGCACGGTCCTTCCAGGTGTTTGAGGGGACACTCTACAAGAAGGGGGTTTGCGCACCGCTCCTGCGCTGCCTCTCGACTGAGGAAGGAAAGGAACTCTTGGCGGACATCCACGCGGGCGTATGCGGATCCCACCTGGCGCCGAGGTCATTAGTCGGCAAGGCGTCGAGCAAGGCTTCATCGCCGATCGTCACCGACGCCCAGGATCTCGTCCGTCGGTGCCAAGGGTGCCAATGGATGGCGCGCATCATCCGCAGGCCCCCGACAAGCCTCAACCCAATCCCCCCGGTGTGGCCACTGGCGCGCTGGGGCCTCGATATAGTAGGACCACTTGCCCGAGCCCCAGGGGACCTCCGGTCCGTGGTAGCCGCGCTGGAGTATTTCTCCAGGTGGCCGGAAGCGATCGCTCTGGCCAAAGTAACTTCTGCGGCCATACAGCGCTTCCTATGGCAAAACATCATATGTCGCTTTGGGGTACCTCGGGAGCTCACAGTCGACAATGGCCTGCAGTTCGACGCCGCCCTCTTCAAAGATTATTGTGACAGCATGGGCATCACCCTCCAATTCACCTCGGTAGGGCATCCCCAGTCTAACGGGGCGGTCGAACGGGCGAATGGCGCCATTTCTGCCGCCATCAAAAAGCGTCTGGTTGGATTGCCGAAGGGCAAGTGGCCAGACGAGCTTCACAGCGTTCTATGGTCGCTTCGCACAACGGTAACGCGCCCAACGGGATTCACGCCGTTCAAGCTCCTCTTCGGCGACGAAGCAGTGACGCCCGAGGAAATTAAGGCAGGCTCGCGAAGGGTCCTCGTCCAAGCACCCGAAGAGGAGCGCCGTGTGTCCTTGGACCTCCTCGACGGGATACGGGCAGACGCAGCCCACCACGTCGAGAAGTACGCGCGGCAGACAATGCGCACTCGGGACCGCTCTATATGCCCGCAGGGGTTCAAGCCTGGGGATCTCGTCCTCAGAGTGGCGCCAGCGAAACCGTTGGCAAGCTGGAATCCAAGTGGGAAGGCCCGTACATCGTAACGGAGGCATTGCCAAAGGGGGCGTACCGCCTCGCCACGCTTGAAGGACAAGCCTTCCGGCACACATGGAACGCGGACAGGTTGCGGCGGTACTACGCCTAGAAGCAGCACAGTAGGCGTAGAGCCACCGGCCCGTTGTTAGGCGATGCTCGCCCGCACAAACGGGAGTTCAATAAAGGTTGCTGTTTCAAGAGCATCCCCTGTCCGCGCTAAGCAGAACAAAGTCCACAGACTCTAGATAAGACGTAGCGTCGAGCCTAGCTCCGCACGCGCGAGTCTCCAGACTATAAAGAAGACGTAGCGTCGAGCCTAGCTCCGCACGCAATAGTCCACGGACAATAAATAAGACGTAGCGTCGAGCCTAGCTCCGCACGCGCGAGTCTCCGGACTATAAAGAAGACGTAGCGTCGAGCCTAGCTCCGCACGCAATAGTCCACGGACTCTAAATAAGACGTAGCGTCGAGCCTAGCTCCACACGCGCGAGTCTTCGGACTATAAAGAAGACGTAGCGTCGAGCGTAGCTCCGCACGCAATAGTCCACGGACTCTAAATAAGACGTAGCGTTGAGCCTAGCTCCGCACGCGTGAGTCTGCGGACTATAAAGAAGACGTAGCGTCGAGCCTAGCTCCGCACGCAATAGTCCACGGACTCTAAATAAGACGTAGCGTCGAGCCCAGCTCCGCGCGCCGCCTCTCGGACTATAAAGAAGACGTGGCGCCGAGCCTAGCTCCGCACGCAATAGTCCACGGACTCTAAATAAGACGTGGCGCCGAGTCCAGCTCGCACGCGCGAGTCTCCGGACTATAAAGAAGGCGTGGCGTCGAGCCTAGCTCGCACGCAACAGTCCACGGACTCTAAATAAGACGTGGCGCCGAGCCTAGCTCGCACGCGCGTGAGTCTCCGGACTATAAAGAAGACGTAGCGTCGAGCCCAGCTCCGCACGCAATAGTCCACGGACTCTAAATAAGACGTAGCGTCGAGCCCAGCTCCGCACGCGCGAGTCTCCGGACTATAAAGAAGACGTAGCGTCGAGCCTAGCTCCGCACGCAATAGTCCACGGACTCTAAATAAGACGTAGCGTCGAGCCTAGCTCCGCACGCACTCTACGGAGTATAAATAAGACGCAGCGGGGACGCCTTCGCGCGCACTCTACGGAGTATAAAGAAGACGTGGCGTAGAGCCTAGCTCGCGCGCAATAGTCCACGGACTCTAAATAAGGCGTGGCGTCGAGCCTAGCTCCGCACGCGAGTCTTGGACTATAAAGAAGACGTGGCGCCGAGCCTAGCTCGCACGCAACAGTCCACGGACTCTAAATAAGGCGTGGCGTCGAGCTTAGCTCGCGCGCGAGTCTCCGGACTATAAAGAAGACGTAGCGTTGAGCCTAGCTCCGCACGCAATAGTCCACGGACTCTAAAGAAGACGTAGCGTGGAGCCTAGCTCCGCACGCGCGAGTCTCCGGACTATAAAGAAGATGTAGCGTCGAGCCTAGCTCCGCACGCAATAGTCCACGGACTCTAAATAAGACGTAGCGTCGAGCCTAGCTCCGCACGTGCGAGTCTCCGGACTATAAAGAAGACGTAGCGTCGAGCCTAGCTCCGCACGCAATAGTCCACGGACTCTAAATAAGACGTAGCGTCGAGCCTAGCTCCGCACGCGCCACTCCACGAAGCATAAACGAGATGCGTACACCTGTCCTCCGCGTCCGGCGGCAGGTAACACCAAGCATAAAGTACTACTTGGTTCCATTGCAAAAGCAGAGGGGTTACATGGTCACATGAGTAAGAACCAGTACATCATCCCCCTGCGCCACCCGACCAAGCGCTGAAGGACCCCTTCAAGCCACTGGAGGAGGTCCCCCTCCCCATGCAACGTCTGCTGCACGGTGACTCTCGCTGCACCTTCCCCGAAGCGGCCCCAGATCCGTTGGTGGAAGTTCTGCAGGCTAGCCCCAATGGAGCGGATGGCGTCCGACATAACCTCTGGTCGGTCGGGAAGATCCAGTTGAGGATTCGCTAGCTCATGGGTATGCCTGCACCCACGAGTATGAAGCAGGGCGAGGGCGAAGCACGCACCAACATAGCTGCAGTGCTCGCCAAAGATCCTGGCGCCACGAAGAGCAACGCCGGCCCCCTCCTCGATCAGCCCGAGCGTCTCCGACAGGGCCTCCGGCCTGTGCGTAGTATCCGGCACTCGGACGCACAGATCTCGAAGGGCCTGGTTCAGAGACTCCATGGCCCGCCACGCCAACACAGACGCATTTCCCAAGGCAAGGCGGTTCTCGTCAGCAGCCTCCGCCAGCTGGGCGTACTCCCCTTCTAGGACGGAGATCTGCTGCACGAGGGCGGCGCGTTCCCCGGTCGCGGCGTCCCGCGCTTCCGTGGCCGCAACTTGTGCGGCCACCAAGGCGTCCTCCAGTGCGCGAAGTTCTTCATCCTTCGCGGTGATAGCAGTGTTTGCTTCGCGGAGGCTGGCTTCCAGAGCCCTCTGCTCCCGAACGCGGGCCTCGTCAAAGGACCGGCTGAGGGCAAGCGTCTGACAGGAACAACAAATCAGCAGGCGTCTAGCAGTACCGTACAAGCTGAAGCGCACGTACTTACCCTCATCTCGGAGGCCTGCAATGCGAGCGCCAGGAGGTCCCCCGCGCATGACGACAGCACCTCTCGGTTGAGGCCGTTGTCGACACGCTCGGCGGCGGCGGTGAGGTCACAAAATATCTCCGGGCGAGGGAGGAAGTCCGAGCGAGCGAGTCCCGGCCCCAACACGCCAGGATTTACCGTGGCCACGGCCACGTCAGCAGCAATGGACACCGGAGGGGCATCCTGCACGCGGCTCCCGACTTCGCCTGCACCTCCGCTACTCGATCCTTCGCCGCGTACGGGAGACGTCGTCTCGCCTGATGTCGGCAGAATGAGCGAGCAGATCGGAGAAAGTCTCGCGAAGTTAGGGGAAGAAAGGGACTCACACCTACCTCCTGCGCCCCTCGTCACGGTGGGAAGTGGCACCGGCTCGACCACCCCGGGGGACACGGGCGCCTCGACGGTTGGGGAGAAGGTCTTCTCGGCCGCACCAGCCGCCGTAATCCCACGGCAAGGCCCCGCAACAGCGTATCGACCCCTCGTTGGCGGGGGGGGGACTGCGTCCGAGGGCGTTTCGCCTGCGGTGACGCAGGCGATTCTTCCACGGCAGAACCAGCTCCAGTCATTGCCGCCCCCGCGGTCTCCTCCACAGGGGGCACACCCTCGTCGGCCGCTACGGTTGATAACGCACCGTCCCCCGCGGTTTGTTCGCCGGGGGCGACGCCACCCCCCGGGTTGACGGGTTCCAACTCAGCGGTAGCCGCGAGCCCGAGCACAGACACAGCGGGCAGCGGCAGAAGACGTCGGGGGATCCGCAGCGGCGCGCCCCTCCGAAGCAGTGTGGCCAGGCCCAACGCATAGACGGATCAAATTCCCAGCGATTTGGCTGTCCAAGATTTGGAAAGAAGAACCGCCGGGACCTAGAAGGCCGCGCCTGGTAGGTGGCCAAGCAGCGCACAGCGCCTCTACCTCTTCAACACGCGGCCAAAATCTCGGGGGATGAGGCGAATGGCCGCGGTCACGCAACCGCTCACACCCCACGACGCGCCAGTCGTGAGTCGCCGCGTGCCCCACCCGCAGCATGACAAACAGCACGACGCGACAGCCTGACTTCTGCCAGGCCAGGCGTCGGCGTAATTCCAGCCGCCATTAAAAGCGCACTACGAGTCTGCAAGGCCACAACAGTCCCGGAGCGCAACAATACCGGCGCCAAGCTCCGATCGCATATTTACTTCGACTAGGCGCCAGCTTCGCTGCCACCCGTTCGAAGGGTAGGGGACGGAGCGCGCGCGTCTACTTCGAGTAGGCGCCAGCTTCGCTGCCACCCGTTCGAAAGTGCGGGACGGAGCGCGCGTCTCACGCGAGTAGGCGCCGGCCGCGCCACCCGTTCGAAGGGTAGGGGCGAGTGCGCGCGTCTGCCGACCAGGCGCCCGCCCGCGCCACCCGCTCGAGGATAGGGACGGAGCGCGCGTCGTCTCGCCGACCAGGCGCCGGCCAGCGCCACCCGCTCGAAGGGTAGGGGACGGAGCGCGCGTCTCGCCGACTAGGCGCCCGCCAGCGCCACCTGCTCGGAGGGTAGGGACGGAGCGCTCGCGTCTGCCCGACCAGGCGCCGGCCTCGCGCCACCCGCTCACGGGGTAGGGGCGGAGCGCGCGCGTCTCACGCCGACAGGCGCCCGCCGCGCCACCCGCTCGAGGGTAGGGGACGGAGCGCGTCTACGCCGACTAGGCGCGGCCGCGCCACCCGTTCAAGGGTACGGGACGGAGCGCGCGCGCCTACGCCGACCAGGCGCCGCCGCGCCACCCGCTCGAAGGTGCGGGACGGAGCGCGCGCGTCTGCCCGACCAGGCGCCGGCCCGCGCCACCCGCTGAAAGTGCGGGGCGGAGCGCGCGCGTCTCGCCGACCAGGCGCCGGCGTCGCCGCCACCCGCTCGAGGGTAGGGGACGGAGCGCGCGCGTCTCGCCGACCAGGCGCCGGCCCGCCGCCACCCGTTCGAAGGGTAGGGGACGGAGCGCGCGCGTCTACTTCAGACCACAAGCTTGGACGAATCCACGGGCCGCAGGGGACAGAGGGGGCCAAAGGACTCGACGACATGGCTTCGGCCCCTGTGAAGCCCTTCACCATGAGAGGCTCCTGTCGTAGGGGTGGCCCCCACCTAAACCCAGCAGGCCTGGTAGGAGATTATAAGGCCCAGAATAGGCCATGTGTAATGACATAACTGCCCCTAGAGGGGATAACCAGATGTAAGGGTATAACTGTAAAAGCACTCCTCATGTGTATGTATATATACGAGTAAGCCATGGGGAGGACCCAGGCCATGACACTTATCTTCATCACTCTCCACTACCATCTCTCTCTCTCTGTTTGGTCTGTAGCCACAACAACAGGGTTTGGTGCTCTAGCATATAAAAGGAGGGAGAGGTTAAGGTTTAAGACGTGGCTTTGACGGCTTTTGAGAGCAAAAGTTTTTCAAAGTTTTTGTGCTAGGATTTGAGGGGTGCCATCAGGGCACTTTATAGCCGTAGAATATGTTTCAGAAATAAAAGATCCGATCTATTTCAAAGAAGTTAGTCGGCGTTGGCGGCGTGTTTTCTAGGCATCGGCTTTGACTCGTTCTCGTTATGAGCAGAGTAGTGCGTGGTGAGATAGCGTTCCTTCGTCGACTTGATTGGTCGTTGAGTCGTCCACTCGATCATCGCCAACAACATCGGCAGAGAGAACAGACCAGAGCACGTTTACTCAAAGGCGTTATTTTCTCTAAGGCATGGGTGATTGAGAGGTTCTGCTCCTGGTGTCGAAGATTTCGAGTACGTGCAAACTGGTCGAAGATCCAAGGTTGAAGCGGTTGTAGTTTTACGATTGGTAAAGAGTTTTCGATAGCTGAGCGGTCAAGCAAGCGGTCGAAATCTTCATCGAGCACTAAGAGATTCCAAAAGTGAAGGTAATTATTTGCTCCCTCTCATTGCGGTATTCGATCCTATATAGTATAAAAGTGTTTGCCTGTGCTTCGCGTGGCTTTGAAAACCCCGCAAAATTTCAAGACGCATGTGTGACATATGTGTAGTGTACATCCTCCTTGTACTCCTTAAAAAATATGATGGGCACCAAATTAACCAAATACCACAATGATAAATGTCAATATAGTAAAAACAATATGCGCTCATCGAACGGGAGTTACCATCAAGCGATTAATTGTTACACTAATGGTCAGTCAAAATTTAATAGACAATAAATCGTTTAAGTACACTCAGAATGCATTACCAGTATTGGTTTGTTTACCCGCTCACTGTCAGTGATTACGCGGTTCTAATTAATGCACGTTTTTTTGGCCACGCATTGGAATGTACTTTCACAACCACCTCCTACCCAACTCGTCTGCTGTCACGACCTATATGTCACTGTCAATAATCATGCATGTGGTTTGGTGTTTAACGTAATATGTTGCTGGTGTAACGATCGTCTATAAATGCCGGTGCAAGCAACGCAGCAGGCATCGCCACCCAGACACCTATACACATTGAAATGGAGAAGATGGAGCAAACACCTGCTCGTTGCAACAACGAAGAGGGGCGGAAGGCTCCTACCTTCCACCCGAGTCTGTGGGGTGATTTCTTTCTCACTTACCAGCCGCCCACTGCACCTCAGGTAACACATGGTGCCACACTTACTAAGGCCTCGTTCAATTTGACTATCGCTGATGACTGTTGACTTTTGGCTAAAATAATACTGTAGGAGTTGTTAGTTTTTTGTTAAGCCATTCGATTAAAGAAAAATAACAAAAAAATAGGGAAAAAAAATAAAAAAACGTTATATTGCAATAAAAAAGAAAGGAAAAAAAGGCATGTTAAAAAGCTAATATGTTCAAAACGGTGTTTAGAATGGGCCTAAATTGGCTGACAAAATGGACTAATACATGTCTTTTGCAGCATGAGCACATGAAAGAAAGGGCTGAAGTGTTAAGAGAAGAAGTTAGGAAGATGATAAAGGGCACAAATGAAGTACCAAAAATATTGGACCTTATAATCACATTACAACGGTTTGGACTGGATATCTACTATGAGAATGAGATCAATGAGCTGTTGCACTTTGTTCACAACTCTGATTACAACGATCAAAATCTAAACTTAGTTTCACTCCGATTTTATCTTCTTCGAAAGAATGGATATGACGTGTCATCTGGTAAGGCCTTGTTATTAGTAATTAGGTATACATGGAGTTGTTTAACACCTTATTTTGATAATTAATTTGTTAGCACGATTCAGTTTTTTATTATTTATAGCTCCTCTAATCATGAATATATGTTGTTTGACTCACCAACAGAGATCAATGTGCTTACCTATCAATGTTCCTTACATTTAGTCGTCACAAACAAATTCTACCAATTGTATGGTAAACTTTTAGTATGATAAAAACTTTAACCCAATATTGTATGTCATGTATATTTTGGAAACATAAATGGCTGATATTCATTACTTGATCATCGATCTTTGCAGATGAATTCCTAAGTTTCAAAGATAAGGAAGGGAATTTTGTTGACAATAATACAAGAAGTCTTTTAAGCTTATATAATGCAGCATACCTTAGGACTCATGGAGAGAAAGTGCTTGATGAGGCCATAATCTTCACTAAAAGTCACCTTGAAGGTGTATTAGAACAACTGGAATCACCATTAGCAAACGAAGTATCTCTGGCCCTTGAAGCACCTCTTTTCCGAAGGGCGCGCATAGTAGAAATGAGAAACTACGTCCCTATTTATGAAAAGGAGGCTACACGAAATGAATCCATATTGGAGCTCGCAAAATTGAATTTCAATCTTCTACAACTTCTTTATTGTGAGGAGTTGAAGAAGATCACACTGTAAGTTTATTCAGATTTCTCATTCTGTAACAGAGGGTTCCCTTCATTTCGATCATAAAAGTGCTAATTGGATAATTTTTATATATGTGCGTTGCAGCTGGTGGAAGGAGCTCCATGAACTATCAAAGTTGAGTTTTTCTAGAGATAGAATAGTAGAAATGTATTTTTGGATGAACGGGGCATGTTACGAACCTCAAAATTCTCATTCCCGGATTATACTTACAAAGATGACAGCACTTATGACTATACTAGATGATATCTTTGACACATATGCTACAACCGAAGAAAGTATGCAACTAGCTGAAGCAATTAACAGGTCACAATCTCTTACCTGATGCAAACATCTTTTACTTTTATTTTATCATCTGATATTTGGCATCAATTGTTTATGCAAAAATATCGAAATGAGTTTATATAAATAACTGAAGAACGAAAGTGATGTCTTTAAATCATATTAATTTGCACATGTTCTTAACTATTTTGACAGTAGTTTTTCTATGGACGAAACATGTTGCGCCTTAATGCCTCACTTAGTGATATCTCTATTTTAAGAATAGGGTAGGGCTAGCGCCCAGCATACCGTTAGAAACCTTTCTAACGGTATACTTAAGTTTCATCGGGTTTCATCTACAATTTATGAGTTTTACAAAGTTTCATAGAGTTTCAAACATATTTCGTAAAAGTCAACTTAGGCATGAATCATATTAAAACTTTATGAAACCCTATGAAACAGTACTATAAAAATTAGACATAAAATATTATAAAACTTAGTCAACTTAGTATGAAACCTCCTGAAATTTTATGAAACTTAATGACCATGACCCTGACAGGACTCTTTTGCATGGGCTGACGGTTAGACATGATATGCCCACATCATAATAAAAGGGTTTGATTTAATAGAAGAGGACTATTGGTGGCACCACGATGTAAACTGCAATTTGCAATCTATATAAATAAAAACAATTAATGATATTTAAGGTACTTCCTTCGTTTTGAGGCAAGAATATTCCATAATAACCCTAAAAAATTCTATAAATTCTCACATTAATTGAAAGAAAAAGAGAAGGATCTTCACCACTTATTTTAGTGAGGCTAGATTATAATGGTACAGATTAATCATATAAATATTAAAGTTATATAACAAATACAATTGTATTTCAATTATAAAAAGTAGAGTTGTATATCAAAAACAATTATATTAAAATATCTAACCGCACAGTTGCATGGGTAGATATGCCAATTTTATTATAATTTCAATTCGTTGGGAAAAACAAATAATATAGAAAAATATGAAACAACTCTGTATATCTATTCTTTAAACTATAACGTTTGAAAATGTAGAAAAAATGTGTGTCCTGTGTCTGTGTGTAAAAGATAATGCAAAATATCATTCTTATTTAACTATGGAAGTATCCATATTAGAAATGTAAAACCAAGAAAATTCATTGCTCGTATTTCTAGAAATATTTTGCAGTATAATTGATTTTTTTTATTGTAGGCATTAAGTTCATGTGTTGCTAAAATAATACTACAATGCAGGTGGGATGAAAGTGCGACAGGTCTGCTTCCAGAATACATTAAGGGTTTCTACATATATTTATTGAAGACATTTCATTTATTTGAGGATGAACTAGGACATGAGAAGAGCCACCGTGTGTTTTATCTGAAAGAAGTGGCAAGTACTTTGTTCGACTATATCAAACTAGTTAATTGATTGAGCGCATATATATATATATATATATATATATATATATATATATATATATATATATATATATATATATATATATATATATATATATATATATATATATATATATATATATATATATATATATATATATATATATATATATATATATATATATATATGTGTGTGTGTGTGTGTGTGTGTGTGTGTGTGTGTGTGTGTGTGTGTGTGTGTGTGTGTGTGTGTGTGTGTGTGTGTGTGTGTGTGTGTGTGTGTGTGTGCTGTCTTCTCTCGAATACAGCTATATTACAAACTAGCATAAAGTTTTCTTGATTAATTCATAATTTTTTTGGCAATTGTATCAGCATCTATATTCTAAAAATGACTTCACACGTGTTCTTATTCAACGGATGCAGTTAAAGCGATTAGTTCAGGCATACTCCGAGGAGCTAAAATGGCGCGATGAAGGTTACGTGCCAAAAACAATGGACGAACATCTTGAGGTTTCAGCGAGAAGCAGTGGAGGCTTTACACTAGCATCTGCTTCATTTGTTGGAATGGATGGCATAGCAACAAAGGACATCTTGGAGTGGATTTTGAGCTACCCACCGCTTTTCAGGTCTTTCGATATATTTGTACGCTTCTCCAATGATATTGTATCGAGCAAGGTCTTAATCTCTATCTCTACACACGTGGATGGACTTTGCATCCATCTTTTTTTGCATCTTGTATTTATTTTCGTTTACCTCATGCACCATATATATGTAATTGACGTGTTTTTTATTACCAAACTTTTTTGCAGCGTGAGCAAACTGGGGACCACTACGCCTCTACGATCCAATGCTACATGAAGGAGCATGGAGCAACAATGCACGACGCGTGCCAAAAGATAGAGGAACTCGTTGAGGACTCATGGAAGGACATGGTAGAACATTGCGTCACGCCGACGACTGAACAGCCACTGGTCGTGCCACAAACGGTGGTTAACTTTGCCAGGACGGTGAATAACATGTATAAGCACGGTGACGCATTCACTTCTTCTCTCGAGATCAAAGAAATGATAACGTTGCTCTACGTGGAGCCAATAGCAGTGTGAAGCTGCTTGCCAAGGGGAGGCTCGCACGATTACTACATTACCAGGTATATTGTACTCTAGAAATAAAAACCTTCGGTCATGTCCAAGGAAATGGTGATCAGAAAAAAAATAGCAGTGTGAAGGATCGCTAAGAGGAGCTAGGTATGATCAACAATTACCAGCTATATTGTACGAATTTGCAGTAATGGCAACCTTGAAGCATGCTCAAGAAAAAAAAATGGTGATGAGGAAAACTGTCGCTAGTTTACTTAATTCGATTATTCGAATGTATCAAGTATTTTCATCGGCTCAAATAAATGTACTGTGCTCTTGCTAGCTAGCTCCAGTGTGTACAATAATGCAATGGTTGTTCTCTGGTATTGTACTCAAACACAGTAACAAGTGCTTCCTTGAGCTTAAAAGGGTCCATATGAGTAGTTCAAAATGATTTCACGAGCAAGTCACCGAGTGGTTATTCCCTAATTTGCTCCGCTTCCGCCTGATCGATCCAGGTACGCACGCATACTCGCTTGCATCGTTGAATGTGATAGGATGACAGCTCGTGCAACACGTAGCTCAGGGACAGCTAGGCTTTGCAAAGCGAAATGCAACGGCGTCGAGAATGCACCAGGCCGGCCGCTTGCACGCGACCTCGACGCGCGCGTTGCTATGTGGAGCGTGGCTCTTGCAACCGCGGCAATTGGTGAGCGGTGGTGACGGAACGATGCCGCGCGCGCACGGCCTCGAGGTCGCGGATCAGGCAGAAACCGGTGCGTGTTTCGCCCCCTCACGCGCCGCGATTTCTAGGCCGAAAGCTCGGCGCACAGTTCGCAGCCGGCTGTACGCCCGTGCCGTTGTAGGTGTACCTGTTGGGCCGCCGCGCAGAGAAGCTAGCTTAGGGAACAAATCCAGTCTTCTCTTTATATCTACCAAACTCGGTAAAGACCTACTAAGCTACTGTAGCTTGATATATACCTGTCGAGCTCCTATAGCTCGGTAGGTCATCGATCGGCCGCACGTGAAACACTGCACGTTTTAATTGATGCTAATTATATTTAATGAACATTAATCATAAATTTTTTAACGACTGTGATGTGGGGGCTCAGCAACTTCTGCTACTGAGCAACTGTAGCTCGGCAGGTATTACCGAGCTCCTATAGCGTGTATTGTCTGCTGTGGCTGTCGAGCTCGAAGAGATGATTAGATTCATAAAAATGAATATCGACAAAATTTTTTAAAAAAAATTGACTAGTGTCATTTACGTAAACAGTTACTAACTTATGCTGCGTGCACCCTCGCGGCCGTTGCTAATTATCGGCCGCGCGCCCGCACGCACTTCTCGTCGGACTGTGCCACGATGCACATTTTGGATCGGCTGCACGGGTCTGGCTTCGCTCTAGTACAATGTTTGTTGGGACGCGAACTATTACGTTGCCAGGCTCAACCCGAGCTGGCCACTGCCCGCTAAGTGCGCCAGAAGCTCGGCAGCCGTTTCTCGGCCTCTTTTTCTCAACTTATAAAAGTTGTTTTAAATTATTCTCATATAACTAGCTTTTAAACATAATATCTTTTTTAAGATTAGGTCTACAAATTAAATATAGTACACACTATAGCGACTTTATTTATATCGATCAAAACCAAACACGAATTATTTGTCTCTATACTCTCTCTCAAAAATATTCAAAAGATATAAATCACAACTATAAACTATAAATTATAAGTTGAAGCAAAAAAAACATGCCCTCTGTAGATTTACGGCCGCGTCATTTCCACTCTTACCTACCCACCTATGTGCTCACTAAAATATTAAAATATTATGGTCAAAGTTGGTCTCAACACCGAGTAGCCGAGATCATATCGAAAATGGCAACAGAGGGGGTGAATAGTGCCTTCAAAAATCGCCCCCAAATATCCACATTGTCTTTCTCTCCGATAACTATAAGAGCTATGAAGAAGAAGGATATTAGCTCACTGGCATCTACAGAGAAATCAGCAAACAAAGCACAAAAGCGAAACAGGCAGCAGAAAACAAGATCAGAGAAAACAAGCCAGGCCGGTCACACTGCATGCGCTCGGCCGGTCAGACCGCCGGTTCAAGCCCGGTCTGACCGCCATATTGCCTCTGGTCTGACCGCTAGGGTTAGCGGTCAGACCACCCCTTATCATCCGGTCAGACCGCCAGTATGAAACCGGTCAGACCGGAAAGAAGAAAGCTGAGCGCATCAGAACAGACCCCAACACACCTGCAGACTGAAAAATATGCTGCAAGAAAGAAATCAAGCCTGAAATCAAATAGACACAGTCTGAAATTCTCCCAGTGCCTTGAACAACTAAGAGTAAACACTTTTTGAGACTAAGACCTTGATCCTTAGCCTGAAATAAGATGCTTTTCTTGAAACAAAGAAATCTGCAGAGAAGCTGAAAACATATCAACAGTAACTACTCTAGAAGCCAGAGAGATAGATGAGCATTTGCCTCCCTTCCCAAGTCAATTCAGCAGGGCTACAACTTAAACAGCACATTGACCACAAGGAGAAGGAAAAAGCAGGCAAAGCACACTTGAAAACTGGAACACACTGAAATGGTCAGGAAGAGGGCCTGCAGGAGGTCCAAAACCCAAATTACTTGTGATTCTTGTATTCATTGATCAAAAGACTTCTAAATTCACCAGGGAGTGATCTCATGACAAGAGGGAACAAGCAAATAGCAATATTTTAGCCAAGACACCAACAGGATACATATCCCCTGTCTCCAAACCCTAGAAAAGGGTAAACAGAGGAAATGCTTCAACTCATTTTTCGGGGAGAAATAAAATGATTGCTTTCAGGAATGGCTAGCCAAATGGCTTTGGGGTATCTCCCAGTTCAAAGCAACTCATTTTGCAACTTCTCAACCAAAGATTTAACTCAAAATCCAAATGATACAGTGAAGAGCTGAGAGCAGGGAAGAAACCAGAACTGAATCAAAATACTCAGAGAGCTCAAGAAACCATAGCACTGCAGTCACAAGATTTCTCAAATGGATATAAAGAGATGAATGATTACATAGCAATGTTCTTACAATCATCTCAACTCATTCTCACTACATGCTTCCAGAATGAGATGAACTCACGCGAGAACAACCAGAACACACACAGACTGCTTTGAGCTCACAACACTTCCCCAGCACTGCCATCTCCCACTCTCTAAATAGAAGAGCTCACATACTCAATTAACAAATCAAGAAGTGGCAACCCTTTTCTCACTACAAGGCTCACACACACTTGAGGAAAGAGTCAAACCCTCTCATCACCAGACCATACACAAAAGTGACAAAACCCACTCACATGCAAAAGAGCAGGGAACAAGGATTTGAGCCCACACACTCCAAACCCTAACCTCCTCCTTCTACTACCGGGTTTCCAACCCGTCAATTTCAACCGAACCCGCTTCCTCAGGCCTGAGTCAATTTTACCGAATTGCCCCTCACGCGCCTTCCTGAAAGTTTCCTGTCCTCGCACGACCGCACCCGGCATCCTGACCGTCTAGACCTCAGCTGCTCCCTGAGCTTAGTCCCAGTCCACCTCGTCGTTGCCCGTCGTGTCCACCTCCGGCAGCTCCAACTCTGGTTCCTTGTCTCCCCGGCTTGCAACCATTTCGAGTCCTCGTCGTTCGGCATCTCCCAACCGCTTTGACCTTAGCACCGCTCGTGCCTAGTCCGGTCATCCCATGCCTCGCCACGACTCCACCTCAAAGTCCTGCAGCCATCACAGACAAGAAAACATCACATAGCATCGCACAAAACCATATAATCAACATTTGCATCAAAAGAAGGTACTCAAGCATGAAATACCCAAATCGACCGATCGAAAAAAAGAGCAAACGTCCTAAGCACATCCGACCGCGTTCGACCAAGTCCAACCGAACTAGACTGCGCCATGCACCGACTTGGCGCGAACCAACCAAATCAAACTCAAACTTTCCAAAACTCGCGTCAATTACTCATCACAAACATGGGAACACCTCCACATGGTCTCTCAACGTGAATTTTTGTTACTCTGTAATATCTCGTACAAATAGCCCAAAATCCATAAGCCGTAGCCAAAAACCATAAGCCACGGTCACAGCCAAAAAAATAGACCCATGTCTCGCAAGTATTTTGAAGTGCCCAATGTTTTCTTCCATCTGAAGTATACATTAGCAACTTTGACAATACATGTTGAAAATTGGTTGGTATCCACATGACTATATGACCCATCGTGCCTCTATCGAGGTTTCTTCTCTTCTTTTTTATCTTCTTATTATCGGGAGGTTCAATGCAAGAACCAAGAAAAAAGAAAGAAAGTTCCGCATGTCCTACTGTCGAAGCCAACCTAGAAATGGCAATTATACCCGTTACCTATATACTCATGAGTAAATATCCTAATGAAGTCAGATATGGGATATTTTTTACCTACGAATATGAAAATGAGAGAACACTTTACCCGTCGGGTAAACGAGCACGGGTATAGGTAAGCTCCACCCATACCCGCCCCGCCTGTTTACCCAAGATATAGATTGACAGGTGGCGCAGCTATAGTAATATCTCTAATTGCTATTGATTGTTATAAACTTTTTTGATAGCTATTATGTTTCCTAACAACAGCTACTGCATATATATATATATATATATATATATATATATATATATATATATATATATATATATATATATGTGTGTGTGTGTGTGTGTGTGTGTGTGTGTGTGTGTGTGTGTGTGTGTGTGTGTGTGTGTGTGTGTGTGTGTGTGTGTGTGTGTGTGTGTGTGTGTGTCATTAGTTCAACTCTCAGATGGCGACTCTCAGTTCGTGGATAAACAAGTATGACTACAGGCGACAGGTATAGGCGAGGTTCTTCACCCATCGTCTTTTGTGAGTATGCCCGTGAACGTAAATCGGGATCACAGGTACGAATATAAAGAGCACTACCCGTACCCGCCGCGACTGATTGCCATCCCTAAGCCAACCTACGTTACCTCCATGCTAAGCTAAATCGTATATATCCTCCATACAGTTTACTATATCTAGGACCGCAGCAATTTCACGTAAATACCATAGAAATTTCATAGAAGCAATTTAATTCCCGTATGAATTTAACAAATTCTCCTGTTTCGAATGGAACCATATGCAACATGAATATTCTTTTCTAGTCAAGAACCATATGTAAATTTGAAACAAAAGATACGACCCGAATCCAACTCTGATTTATTCACGTGCATGCAAAATCAACGTAAGCTAGCTAGCATTAATTGATTATAGACTTATAGTATACATGGAATCGACTCAGCGCACACAAGTAGGGATAGATAACGAGCTGGCTCAAACTCGTTAAGCATCACGGTTAAACTAGGCTCGGTCCGTTAAGTTAGCGAGTAAAAAATGGTGCTCGACTCAGCTCGGCCAAAGCGCTCAAGCTGCCTCGTTAGGCTCGCGAGCTAAACACCATTTTCTGTTCAATGTAATAAGTATTTATAGTAGGTACACAAGTATACAACTCCAATTGCATGCATGATGCATGCATGAACTCGAAGGTTTATGCATCTAAGCAAGAAAAATCTACCCATAAAGAGTGAAGTCATCAACTCATCATTCTTCAATTGTCAACCAAGGGATATTGTGCTAACAAAGTACAAACCATCATATCATCACATCACAGGAATACAAATGACCACAATGTCACTTGAGTTTCCATTTGGACAGTCCATGCGACACAGAAAAACAAAATAGTTCATGTAGGCTTAGATAGCTGCTAATAAGAATATTAAACAAAATGTCTTCTTAAGTCATGGGATAATTTATGATATACTACTCGAAAAAGTGACGTGGCTCAAAATGCCACTCGAAAAATTGACTTTTACTACATACCACTCTAAATATGTTGAGATTTGGAATATATCATCACCTAGCTAGACTTTATTGCGAATTAAAGTTTTTCCCCTTTTTGCCATGGAAAATGACAGTTTTGCCCATCGAAAATGACCGTTTTGCCAATGGATGCATAGCTAGAATCGTTAATAACTGAAGATGGTTATATAGTGTATTTTGTGTATGAAATGGCACAAGACTTTGGTGCCCTTTATGTACCAACTTAGATGATGGTATATGACATATATTGTTTAGTACTTAATTGTTATTGTTTTTTGTCCTTTTGAACTGATATTGCTATGATAGAAAAAAATTTGGCAGAGTTTTACCTATGGCAATGTAATAAAATATAATAAGATTTACTGCAAGATAACTATTGTAGATGACATGTCAAGTTAATTAGACAACCATCCATTGCAAAAACACTGGTTCATGATATGTTAATTGGATAACTGAAGAATCTAACCCCGCCATTATGTTTTAATGGTGAGTTTTGACAATTAATGATAACTATTTGTGGGACTAATATTTTTCATGAGTTGATGAAATAGGTTAGATTCCATGATGATGAGGACTTACGAAGGCGTCATGAGTTGGATATTAAGTCAAGTGAAGAACATCATATGTTGATGAAGGGCAAGTGGTGGTTTGCATCATGTGTTGATGCACATCAAAATAAGGATCCAGACTTGAAATAAAGATGTTCGTTATTAAGCTTCAAGAAGATGTACAAAACAAAGGTATAACTACCATAGGCTAAGGATGTGTTTCTAGTTTTTTTAATGGTATCGGTGTTTGGTTGGAAGACTGGATTACTAATATAGGTTGCCATATTTTTAAGAAGAGTCTTGTCTATTAACTTGAGTCTCATCATGTGTTGATAGCTCAATGACTTGCTCTAACTCTCCGTGGCATGATGCTACTATTTGCAAATTTATTTTGTAAATAGTTAAGGCTCATAAATTCAATCCTTGTAGCATGTGACTAGAGTTTACAAATGATTGAAGTTCATGTTCTCTACTCTTTGTGGCATGGTGCTAAGGTTTGCAAATGTGTTCTACAAATAGTTGAAACCCATGTATAATCCTTGTAATCCATGTCCTTAATCTTTGTGGTATGATTCTAAAGTGTGCAAATGTATTTTGCAACTTTATTGTGAATTATGTTTTGACTTTTGTTTGCATGATACTACAATTTGCAAATATGTTGAAGTACATGCAATCTATCTCTACTAAAAAGTTGAGTGTGATATGATTGTCCTTTATGTGGTGCTATGACCAGTTCTATATGAGTGTTACAATCGAGTCTATATGAGCGGTCGGACTAGGCATGTGGTATGACTGCACATTGTGTGGCGGTATGGCCGAGCAACACGACTAACTCTACCTATATGAGCGTTCTAACCAGCCATGCGGTACGATCGGGTATTTGTTATCAGTAGTATTTTTCATAGAGCCATTTTTTTAGTTCATGGTCATGTGGTACGACTGGCCTGTGTGTCGGTAGCACCAGCAGTGGTTGTAATGGCTACTTTTGTAACTGTTACAGTGGGAATACTAGTACTGGTCATTAGTTGGTGGTAGTACCAACCCCAACTGATTTTTACTGATTCTTATCTGTGACATCCCAAAAATTTCTAAATTTTATTTGAATTTTTTAGAGTTTAATCCTTTGTTTTCTTTTGACCAAAAGATTAAAAACAATTAAAGTTTGGGATAAAATTAAATAAACTCATTTTGAACACTATTTTCTCCCAAACTTTAATTGTTTTTAATCTTTTGGTCAAAAGAAAACAAATGATTAAACTCTAAAAAATTCAAATAAAATTTAGAAATTTTTGGGATGTCAGAGCAGATGCTGAGATGTCAGGCCGTCTGCCCCTCTCTGGGCCACCCAATTTCCCTTCCCTGCCATGCGTCGCCATCGTGGTCGCCCGCGCCTCCTTTCCTCTCTCTCTCTCTGCCGCTAGACCCCACCCGTCAGCCGCCCCTCTCCTCTCTCTTGCTGCGCCGCGGGCTCGCTTGTCAGGCTGTCGTCTCCTTCCTCACGCCTGTCTCCTTCCTCGCGCCGCACCCGCCTCCGCAACCGCCTCCGCTCTCCCTGGCCACGCCCTACTTCCGCGCGTGCGCCGCCCCATCTTCCCACTCCCGCACGCTCTGCACCCCATCTCCCCCACTTCCCCTCTCCCCCACGCCGCACGATCTCCTACAACCGCCACCCACCTCCGTCCCCTCCGGCGAGAAATTCCCACCGCCGCACTCCCCTCCGCCCTATATATACCCCCCAGCTCCATCTCCTTCCGCATTACCTCCCCGCTCTCCTCCTTCGAGCTCCCGAGCGTCCCCGCACCATGCAAAGCCCCGCCGCCAACTCCGGCGAGCTCCCCTTGCCGCTCCGATCGTCCCCGAGCATCGTCGACGCCACCTTCGGCTTCGCCGCATCGCCCCCGACCTCGCTCGCCCCTCGACAGTGACCCAGTCCCGCCGGAGCACCGTTCCCGTCACCACCTGAGCTGCGCTGCCGCCTCTCCTCGCCACCGGTCCATCTCCAGCCACCTCCGGTAAAACCCGCGCCACCCCCGAGTTCCCCTCACTCTCCTCTCCCTCCTCCGACTCTCGCCGCCGGCCGCCGCGCCGCCGATCGCCGGCGAGCCGTGGTCCCCAAGCGCCACTCCAGCCAGCTCGGCCACGTCAACCGTTGAGCTGACGTGGCGGCTGACAAGGCTGCCATCTGGCGCCCAGTGGCCGCCACTTCGGCACCTCCTCGCTCCGTCAGCACCACCTCAGCGCTCCCTTCAGTCCATGAACCCGTCCATAGACCCAGGGCCCACCTATCAGTCTCCTGTCCGAATATTCCCCAGCGTTGACACCATAAGTCTGATTTTTCTTTAGAAAAGTAATTCCATTAATTCCTGTTGACATCATAAATCAAATTTCCTTTAGAAAAATAATTCCAAAAATCCAGTTTATTCATTTTCTCTAATTTTAAACTTCCGAGAGCTCGTTCTTCTTCATCCTAACTCCGATTGAGCCCATTCAAATTTCTAAATTCATCAAAAAAAATTCCCCTCAACTCTTCTGAGAGCTTTTGTACTCAAATAAACAGGAGAGGTGCTACCAAAATTTTTAATAGTAGCGCCAATTTGAGACAGTAGTTGTGTAGTGATAGCATTCTAGGCTCAAAATATGGGCTGAGTGTTACAAGAAATCTCCATTTCTGTTTCTTTTATAAATTAATTTAGGTTGCGTAAATCACCTATACGGATTATTAGCTTTCGAATAGTAATTGTACAATAGCGGGTGGTTTCTTGTAATATTGCCATTACTTCTATTAAACAATTGGTAAAAATGAAGGATGGATTTTTGGAGGTACAAAATGAGCGAGGCGATAGGCAATCATATTTTTTTTAGGGTATAGTATGGTATATTGATAAAGTTTACTTTAGTAAATAACGTATTACTTCCTCTCGAATTAATGGTATCTTTCAGTCCTTTTATCATGATTATGTCACAACCAGTTTCCTTTTTTTTATTCACCCAGTGTTGAGCGACCACCAAAAAGCTTTGAGGAGCTACCCAAGATGCAGCTGCAGCTGCTTGACCAACCAGACAGGTCGAACCCCTTTGTTATGATATGTGTGGTGCGGCCTGTTCTTTTGGTGCATGTAGCGAGTATTTTTTCAAGATAGGTCTACTTAAGTAATACTTTATGATTTCATTTATATCGGTAAAAACCACACGGAGGTTTACAAAAACCCGAAAACCATAAGCGCAAAGCACTGTAATCCACGGAGGTTTCGCAGCCTGTTCCACAACTATTATTATTGTCGTGACCTATTTTTTTATTTTGGTTTATGTCTTTTATCTACGGTTTGTGGTTTTTAAACTATTCGTGAGAGAGAATACAGAGTAACAAATTTACATGTGGTTTTGACCTATATAAATAAAGTCACTACAGTATGTACTATAATTAACTTAGAAAACTGGTCTTAAAAAGAAACTCTGTTTAAAATCTAGTTTATGTAGAAAAGCTGAAAATCAGTTTTTAAAAACTGAAAAGAAAGGGCTTATATGTAAAGTCACTATGGCCCGACATTCTCTCATGCGAAGTATATCAAGATACGACATGCTTCCGTGTTGTTACAACGAATGTTGTCTCTGAATGCTCCTAGCACTCTAGCCCCGCCAGCTGGCTATGATCGTTTTGGCTTCAGCTTTTAGTTTCTGACTTGTTTTTCACTATTCATAAATTTCGTCTTTTTCTGAACTTTTGGCTTTTTGTTAAGCTTTTTGCCTGTTCTTTTTTCCGTATTTGTTTGTATTATACGTAATGGGCTAACATATTTTTTAATTTTTTTTAAATTTAATTATGCTAAATAAGTCTCTATCAGCTACAGTATTTTTTCAGTCAACTACAGTGTTTTTCAGCTATAAGCCATCAAAAATAAGCCCAAATGATCACCACTGAAGGGCTGGCTTATGTAACCGGCGCGGCGTAGCGCGCCTATCGTCCTAGCTACCTTGATAGCACACAAACTGACACGGCTTTGCTGATAATGGAAACGGAGTTGATTGGCATTGGATCCGCCTAAGAAGATGGATGACAATGGAGGTGCAACATGCAAAAAGATGTCCCACCAGAGCTCCATAAAAACACTTGAAACCAGTTTTCCAATGACTGTCTTGCTCACATCTTCCAGACATCACACCATCACTATAGCATCAAGAGTACAAGAGAGAATTATCATAACATGCTAGAATGAGCCGCAATCGGAAGCGAGAACACCTAAAAAAGCCTAGGGTCAAGCGAAAAGTACATCGAACCACCATAATCACAAAATATCATTGCAAATCTTGCGCAGAATCAATGAATTAATTTGCAAGACTCAAAACTTAAGCTTAAACTAGAAAGGATAGTCATAATTTGCAAACTCAAAAACAAGCTTAAACTAGAAGTATAGTCATAAGCAAACAATGTATCCATAGCCCATATCCCAAGAGAGCGCAGCTGGTTCAGTTCTTAAATGTTCCCTTTTTAACATTATGAATAAATTATTCATCCAAGACAGTATGTCCAGCCAAAACTATGAATCGACAAATTACAATTGTATAGGATATGGATAAGATAGCACAAACTGCTGCAAAACGTTGCTCAACGGAAACTATTCTTTCCTACTTGTTTTACAAAAGTAACATCTCAGTCATTGATCCTACAAAGAAAAATGGATAAAAGCGCACATATTCACTGCTCATCCAGAAGCTCATACAATATGCTAGTGCAGCAGCAGATGCTGAGATGTCAGGGCTGAACCGAAAGGCATGGTAATTCTAGTTTCAGATCTTCCCTTGTGAAAAATTAACTTTACAGGCTCACAAATGAAAGCTGGAATTTCACTCGAGATATACAGGTAAGCGCGATCTAAGTCACCTCGAGTCATGCTTTCGGATTTGAGATTAATGGATTTGGCCTTCTCCCGAGCCAAACACGTTGTGGTTCCTTCCTGTTGGCAACCATTGACAGTTTGGGTTCAGGGACAAACTAGTTGAGGAAAATGTGTTGTCAATTCGTTATCTCACTGAATAGGGCTCTGAGTCATTTGTATTCGTGGTATTTACAGCCTTCTCAGTAGACAAATTGCCCATGGCTTTGATACAATCACCTCCAGTTTGCCGTGAAGTTTCTGCGTTGTCTACAGAATGTTGATGCTCGTCAGAATGTGTTCCATGCTCCACCAAAACACCATTGGCTTCAGAACTTGGCGTGCTGGAGGCAGGTGAGAGGGGGGACTGCTTGTTATGCAAATCCATGCGTTTGCCAGACAGACTAGTGGAAACAGCAATCTTAGCACAAGTAATTCTTGTTTCTATCTTTTGGCTCTTGCGAACCTCCCCATCTGCATGTTTGCCACCCACTATATTCACTGACTTACGCTTCACTGTTGATATCTTCAAGGGCTCATCATCCTCTGCAGGCCTATCGGGCTCCTTTGGTGGCGGATTGAAATCCTCGTCATCGTCATCAGCATAGTCCACAAGTCCACCGAATTTAGGCCTGCAAAGATGGGGACCAAAACGTTGGTGAAGCAACACAAACAAATTAAACTATAGAACTTATGAAATTCTGCATGATAAGATTTTAGAGCAATAAAACAAGTACACCATGGGAACTGACAATCATCTCAAATTGTGCGTGGAGACAAAATACCTTGAGGATACATCATCCGCTTCGCTTCCATTGGCTACCTTAGCCTCACTATCCTGGTTTTCTGCATGTTTAGCCCGCCTAACTGAATCTTCTTCATCACTAAGAAGTAAAAACGTCATGTCATTTACAGCATAGTCTAGTGCAGAGACCAGAGGGTCACCAAGGTTCCAAATACTGCTACCGGGGTAAATCCCGCCAGAGGGCCGGTACCAGTTACCGGCCGGTAACCGGAAAAAAACCGGTTGAATTTCACGCGTCAAAATTTGAATTTGAAATCGGTAACCTGAAAAACCGGCCGGTAACCACCCAAAAAACCGGAGAAAACCGCTAAAAATGGAAAACCGCTAAACCCCGGTTTTTCAAATTTAAAATTGGAAATTCCTAACACATTCATGGAAAAAAGGATAAAGTCAAGCACGAGAGATGCATGGATCTTCCTAATACATTCTATTGGTGTTAAATAATGTAAACCTCATTAGGGAAACTAACTTTTACATTCAAAATTTAGAAATTCCTAATATATTCATGGCAAAAAGCATGAAGTCAAGCACGGGAGGTACATGCATCTTCCTAATGCATTCCATTAGTGTTAAATAATGTAAATATCATTAGGGAAACAAACTTCAACATTCAAAATTTGAAAATCCCTAATACATTTGTGGCAAAAAGTATAAAGTCGAGCACGGAAAGTGTATACATCTTCCTAATACATTCTATTAGTGTTAAATAATATAAATATCACTAGGAAAACTAATTTTTACATTCAAAAATTTAAATTTGAATTAAATAAAAAACCAGCGGTTTTTTTTCTTCCGGTCGGCACCTGTAAAACTGGTTACCGCCGGTATTTGGAACCTTGCCAATCACCATTCTATATTGCAAACATAATGAAGCAATCAATGCCGAAAATAAATACAGCATACATGTCCTCGTTGAAATAGTCTTCCTCTTCCTTCTCAAGACCTCTTTCTTCTGCCTTCTTTCTCGTGACAGGCACACTAGCACTTAATTTCATTTCAGCACACTCCAAGTACTTGCAAGAACCAAATAAAACGACTTCTCACTTGATAGCAAATACTAATGGTGAAATGTTGAGCAGAAATTAAGATTCTATCTTAGCAGTCAGAACACTATAACAGTATTAATATCTTTCTTCATCTAATTCTACAAGCACAACTCCGAACACCAAAGATGTGCGTGCAGCACAGGGAACAGAAACACTTTCATGACCTGCTGGTTTTTGGATATCTTGGTTGCCCCGAGATTTTCTAAACAGTTCAAAATAAAAAAAATCAAACTTCAATTTTCACCTTGGCCAATTATCATCCAGTTTTCAAATTCAAAATTTGAATTCACATTTTCAGGTGGTTTTTATACGTTTAGCACGTGTAAACAGCAAAAAAAAAAAAACTTAGCAGTTTTTTTCTAGAACAGCAGTGCAATCCCTGGTGCAGCATCAAGATAAGACACAAGTGTACACGAGAAAAGGTTCAACCTGTTGATGCTTGAGTTTGAAGGCCTGAATACTCCCTAAGTGTTCGAACTTCACAAGTTGATCCCAGAATGACTCAATAACATAGATAACAAGAGATTTTAGTCTTTCCTGCACAAGAAAAAATCCAATGAGTAAACCATAATTCATAGTAATTACCAAGTAGTTCTGAACATGTACCTTTCGTATGTATTCCAACAGTTCGAGTACTCCTGACTGTAGCATGTTATATCTATCCCCATTCTCAACAAAGGCATCAATTATTGGTTTCAACAAGTTGAATTTGACAACATGGCCAATAAGATGCTCATCCTACAAAAGAAACGAAATATCAACTGGGATTCAAATATGATAACTGGTGCTTGCGTTTATCACTTGCAATCAGGGCCTATTTGCTGGCCAATTTTAATGGCTCTATCAGCCAAAAGTGTGTACACACAAACCCAGTCAATCTAAATACAACATAAGATAAATCGGTGTAAGAAGGTTTTACCTTATCCGGATTGTTGTAGAGGTCATCATTGTCAAAATTCTCACTTTTTACCATAAAGCACATCCTTGTAAAGTCAGCCAACTTTGCCTTCTTGCTATTATCCTCATCACTTGCAGATTCAACATCGCTTAAATCAATCTCCACAAATGCTAAGAGTACCTTGTTGACCGCGTTGCGATAATTTTGCTTCTTGCTTGAGGTAGTCTTAAACCAAAGTCAATGAGCTGGTGGCTTGTCATCATCGACCTCTTTGCTCTTTAGTTTGGGACAGTTAAACTTAATATGATTAAGTTCACCACATTTATAGCATCTGATAGGACCACCTCTCAGCCTCATTCTGATGTTATTGATTGCCTTTGACACCTTGTTAGAGAGAAGGACAAGCTGCTCTTCCGGTATCTCCTCTAACTGTTCATCTAAAATCGTGCACAAAATAGATAAACAGGCACTAGAAGAACTAGATAAACTGTCAGCTTGGTTAGTCACTAAGCCCAAATAATTAGTCTTGTTTATCCTAACCAAACCATCAATCTCATGTGTTTTCATCTTGAAATAAAGATCATTCAGGGTAAGTGTTTCATGCTAATAGAATGATCGATGGTAGTGACTAAAACATTCCAAACAGACATATTCAAAGAATTCAAAATTTATCAAGCATTGTCAGAATCAGTATATGTGACACCAATAGATTGCAAATCAGTAATAATCTTATCTCGAAAAGAGCATCTATTGATTCTCCTGGTTTTATCTCAAATTTAGAATACTCCTTTTTCATTTGATTCTGACGCACACCCTTAACAGACTTTGATCCTTCATGGTAATCGACTAGAGTAGTCCAAATTTTATTTGTAAATTTAAGATGAGCAATTCTGACAAACTCGTTTATACTTTGACCTTGCAATAAAATATTCTAGCCTTAGTATTTGCTACTATATCAATAGTATTTTCAGTGGTAATGACAGAAAGCGCTTCATTTTTAATTTTTTGCGAAATAGCGTTTCCTTGCGCCTATAGAAAGACCTCCATGCGTGTTTTCTAGTAGAGATAATCTGTTCCATCAAAAACGGTGGCTTACTAGAGAACCGATCCTGATTTAACGCTATTGCAACCTCGCTCTGATACCACTTGTAGGATCGTATGACTTAATCAGGGGGTGAATGATTGCCTCCACTTCTTGAAATCTCTACGTAGTCAATGAAGAATCCTAATGCTTGAACGAACCTTGATGCTCAGTTTTGCGCATAATCGTGTGCTTTTCCCAAACAACAATCACCAGAAATCACGAAGTAAATTGATTCAAGATGTTCTTTATTCCTGAATTTTTGTACATTTACAGGTGTCCTCACAAGCACCTCTAAAAACCCTAGCACAAAAGGCTTCCTCAAAAACTGTTGCGTTAAAACTCTTAGCCTCTACTTACTTTTATATGCTAGAGTCCTAAACCGTGTTCAACTCAAACACAATACGTAATCCTATCTCTTTCTCAAATCAAGAGACCCAAAACCCTTCCAAACACAGGTCCAGGAACACACCTCCCATAGCTCTACCTCGCATCACCAACCTCCATGTACAAACCTCCAGGACCGCACCGTCCGTAGCTTCTCCATGCATCACCACCTTTAATCTCCATGTACTCTAGTGTTAGCCCGACAATCTCGCGTAACATCCTCAACTGTCTGGACCTCAGATCTCCCCATCCTAGTCCCAGTTCTCCTCGTCACCGACCGATTGCCTCCACACTAACTTGCACATGCAAAGGCCAAAGAAAATATTTTCCTAGTATAAGTTCTTTCCAACTTGACCGTTATCAGCACGCATACGCAAAACACAACCTTGTCCATCCATAGACAAGTACTAAACCATCCATGACCATCAACCAGATCATCCATAACTACATTCTCATCGCTATCCAGAAATCAGCTTTAGATCACTCAATACTACCGCTAGCTCAACGAGTACTCGAAAACAACAAGTACTTAGGAATTACCATCGCTCCACACCGAACACTCAAGAATACCACACATCGCTACTGACCAGAACCATCGTGTACCGACTACCGAGTATCACTGACAACCGCTATGACCAGATCAGTCAACCACTGATCCAACACGAGTACTTGAAGTACTCGAAGATATCCAGAGTTGAAGCACTTGTACAGACCATATAGTCTATGAGTACCGACCATGAAACATACGACAACCGATCACAAGAAACCTTTGGCTACCAAAGACAATGCAAAATCTTCGACTATGACGACAAGACTGTGAAGTCTACGACTATGATAGCAGTCCACAAGGTCTGTGAAGTCTATGACTATAACAGCAGTCCGCAAAGCCTACGACCATCAACTGTAAGGCCTTCGACTATCAACCAACCAATAAAGTCTATGACTATCGAGTATCGACCAGTAAAGTTTACGACTATCGAGTATCGACCAGTAGAGTTTATGACTATCAAGTATTGACCAGGTACTATGACTACAACCATGAATAACAATGTGGTCGTAATAGACAGACAATGTGGTCGTAAATGATTCTGAGTGGTCGTAAACATCAGCTGAGACAACATGGTCGTCAACGACTCTGGGTGGTCATAAACATCAGCTGGGACAATGTGGTCATGAGCGACTCTGAGTGAGCGCGATCGTAACCAACAAACAACGTGGTCATAAACTGCCATGGTCATAAATGCCGTAGTCGAAGCATGCCATGGTCAAAATGTCATGGGATCCTCCAATGCCCCTCGAAAGCCGTCCAATTCTCCAATGGCACTCGAAAGCCATCTGACACCACTCGGAGCAAACCGAAACAATTTGGAGCAATCAAAACCTCTCGAACCCAAGCAAAACCACTTGTACGCGATCAAAACCACTTGAACTCGAAACATTCGATTGCGATCGACCGAAACTTTTACAAGCGCAAATTCCAAAGCAATCCAAATGTCAATTATCATCACCATTTTTAATCACGGCCATCCATATGGTCTAATAGAATGTATAAAATAGCTACCCCCCATACAACTGGAGACGACGGTGGCGGGACAGGAAGGAGTCGTCGTTGAAGTTGAAGGCATTAGGTAAGGAGGAAGAAGGTAGAGAGGAGAGAGCCTAGCAGACGGCGGAGGTGAAGGGGTCGAGCTTGTGGCGACAGAGCTCGCGGAGATGGGAACGGAGGGTGTTAGCGACATCATCGGTGGAGGAGCTAGGGATAGCGAGGCTGGCCTCTGATATGAGGCGACGGAGATAGGACTAGAAGATCCCAAGGGAGCTAGGCTAGAGCTACTGTGGCACGTGTGCTTCCCCTTGGGTAGGTGTCTGGGCATGGGGTTGGGCGCCATTGCAGGTCGTCGCCGTCGCACGGCTGCTCTGCCGTCAGTGTCTTCAAGTGGGCGGGATTTGGAGTAATGGATTGGGGGCACGATTGGGAGTTGATTTCAAAGGGACATGAGGGTCACTCTAGGGGTTGAGACAATGCCGGTGTGGATGGAATGGGTGCGTGGGTAGGCCGTCGCTGCAGCAAATGAGTCGTTGCCGCCGTCGCCATTAGCTAGGGTTGGGGGCTGGGGATTGGGGATCAGGAGCCAGGGGTGGGGCGGGGTATTGCAAATGGCTGGGCTATTTCTCCATGTGGATCTGGGCCATTTCACCATGCAGCTGTTGCCACCTACCCCGATCTGGCCCGCCGATTCGCGCATGAACGGCCAAATGATGCATGAGCGCACAGTAAATGTTGCCTACCTATTATGGGGAGTACATACTCCTGGTAGCACAGAACCATTTTCATATATATGAAAATGGTTCTGTGCTACTAGGAAATACATAGATGGAAAGTCTCACTCATAGATGGAAAGTCTTACTCATGGAACCTGGGCACCATGGTGCCCATATTATTTATACTATATATATAGGACGAGTGTTTCATGCACCCAGGTGCCTAGGCACCCATATCAATACCCGTTGATTTGCTTTGAGATTCACAACGTTTGATGTGGGTATCTTCATATACCCATGAAAAAGTATATTTAAGATGTCAAACTTTGAAAAAAATTAAATTCAACTTCAGTTTAATTAGTTTGAACTATTTCTATGGTATATACCCACTGTAGTTGCATCAAACTCAAAAGTAGTTCAAACTTACTTACCATAAATATATCGAGGGTATAAAACATTTTCATACCTAAACTCAAAAAAATTTATCAATCATACACGTGTATCGGACGGTTCTTGATGTGGGTGCCTAGGCACCCAGGTGCCTTATGTAATTTTCCTATATATATATATATATATATATATATATATATATATATATATATATATATATATATATATATATATGTATATATATATATATATATATATATATATATATATATATATATATATATATATATATATATATATATGTATATGTATATATGTATATATAGTATAAATAACACAGGCACCATGGTGCCTAGGCTTTATGATTAAGACTTTCCATCCATGATTGATTCAGCATACTAGACCAATAACCTCCTTTCCAAATTGACGTCTTTTCGAATTAATGAATGTTAACAGGTTTGTTTGATATATTACACTTGTACGCATCTAAAAGTAATTCAAAGTCAGAGAGGTTTGCATTGGTGCCTAGACACCATGGTGTGTGTGTGTATTTATATGTATATATATATGTATGTGTATATATATGTGTGTGTGTGTATATATGTATATACGTGTATATATATGTATATATATATATGTATATATGCATATAGAAAAAAAATAATTTTTACACCCGGGTGTAATTACACCAACCTCTAATATACCACTTAAACAAACTAGAAATACTCATTTATCACTTTAGGTATACTCGTATACTAATTATAAGATACTCTAATGTGAACCACACGAAACAATTATAAGGTAGTCCATAGTTTTTAGCATATTTTATCAATATCTTCATGTATGCACATAAAAAGGTGTATATCGAAAAAAAATATACATATCACATCTGAAAAATTATTCACACCACCTAGATGGTCTTAAATCCTCATATACTATATGTACATACCCTCCGTTACACGAGATACGATATAGAATGTAATTACACGTGGGGAGAGATATATATATATATATATATATATATATATATATATATATATATATATACACACACACACACACACACACACACACACACACACACACACACACACACATATATATATATATATATATATGAAAAATACTTTTTACTCCCGGGTGTAATTACACCCACCTCTAATATACCACCTAAACAAACTTGAAATACTCCTTTATCACTTTAGGTATACTCGTATACTAATTATAAGATATTTTAATGTGAACCACATAAAAAAATTGCAAGGGAGTCCATAGTTTTTAGCATATTTTGTAAATACCTTTATACACGTACATAAAAAAGAGTATGTTGAAAAAAATATACATACCACCTATATGATCTTAAATACTCGTATACTACATGTACATACCCCTCGTTACGCGAGATACTCCCTACGTTGTGAGATACGACATAGGGTGTAATTACACCGGGAGTAGAAAAGAGTATATAAATATATATATATATATATATATATATATATATATATATATATATATATATATATATATATATATATATATATATATATATATATATATATATATATATATATATATATATAACACTCATGATTTTAAAGACAAATTGGAAAGCATCTCTAGAAAAAAAACGTCTCTGCATGCATGTTGTGTCATTAAGGAGGAGGCATGTATCTTGCGAGCTTCGAACCGACGCAATCTTCTCATCCGTAGTGCTTCTTGAGCAAGGTGAGAACGGCTCGGATAGTTTTCGACTGATTCGGATAATTTTTAGATAGGGAAGAATTCGGCTCGGATTTTTATCGGATAATCTTGAATTGGAAATGAATACGGATTTTTTCGAAAATGAATATGAATACAATAATATACTATTCATCGAATATGAATATGAACTCGAACTATCCAAAGATGACGAAATTCGGATATCTGACCCATTGGCCATAAGGACTAAGCCTAAGGCCCAAGCCGTCCTAGGTGTAGACGTGTAGATAAGGACTTAAGAGCATCTCCAACAATGTCCTCTAAATCTCATCTCCTAAATCACTTTTTAGAGGATACAATCTAGAATATAGAAGCCTCTAAATATGGTCCCTAAATTAAAATCGGGTCCACAAAACTACCAACCAAAGAATTTAGGGATCGGATAGGTGGGGCCGATTTAGAGGACGCCCTCCATATATGAAAAATCAGGATGGAGTCCTCTATATTTTTGGGGTACCACTTAGGGATCTGTTGAGCCTTTTTTTACCTTTTCTTCTAAAATATAGGGGATATGAGCACTTTAGAAGATTTGTTGGAGATGCTCTTAAGGGCTCCCAGTCCCACACCATCTTCCCACGCGCGGCGCGCCCTGCCTCCGCGGGCTCGCCCATGGCCACTCCCGCCGGCCGCTGGCCTCCTCCGCCCCAACAAGTGAGCTCCCACGCCTCACTACTGCCCGCCACCACAGCTTTACTCGCGCATTTTGCCCTTCTCGTCTCGGTGTTAAATTTCGTCTAGCTTTGCTTGATTGGACCACTGCTTGTTTATAACTTCAGTTCCTACTGTCTCCTTCGTCTGGCTTTGCTTGATTGGACCACTGCTTGTTTATAACTTCAGTTCCTACTGTCTCCTTTCCCTGCCGTAATATTTCAGCTATCTGTGGACTGTAAGAGAGGAATGAGTAGAAAAGTTGTGAAAGCTGAACAGGGTGAAGTTGGTATTTGGCGATGGCAGGCGTCCCGCTGGGAATGACATGGACTCACCCAGCCACCTTGCCAAATAATATAATGAAGTCAACACATCTGCAGTTGGCCCATTTCTGAATATACTGTAAAGAACTCAACAGTACTGCTTTGCTTTTGTTGTAGATTGTATGTAATCTGCTAGAGGTGAACTTCTTTGTTCACTATTTATTTGATAGGTGCTTGTTAAATGTCGGCATGATCATAGGAACCAGGTCTACCATTTTGTTATCTGTGTTAATTAACCAGATCTTAGATGGTGTGTGCCACCTGTACCAGTTGGTAAGTGCTATCACTAGCTGTTATGTCACACGCTTCTAATTTATAGCTTTCCACTAGGAGTTTTGGATATACAGTTTAAGGGGTTTTCATGTTTCGATAAATATTCGTGACTATAGTCGTTTCGATTCGTATTCGCTCTGTATCTATATGATGGACCATGTGGAGGTGTCCACATGTGAGTGATGAGTAATTGACATTAGTTTGGGTAAGTCGAGTTTGGTTTGGGTGGTTCGGACCTAGACGTTGCGTAACAGGCTCGGTTGGACTTGGTCAAACTTGGTCGTATGGATTAGGATGCATATTCCGATGTTTTGACAGGTTTGGACTTCGTCATGGTAAGTATGATGGTATTTACGCTTTCATGTATCGAGCGGTGCTATTTGACGCGTTTCTTGTCTGTGTGGCTGCAGGACGTTGAGGCGGAGTCGTGGCGAGACACGGTGGACCGGACTAGGCGCAGATGGCGCTGAGGTCAGAACGGTCGGGATGTGTCGAAGACAACGCGGACTCGAGGTGGTTGCGAGGCATGCGAGGCAAGGAGCGCGGAAGCTTCCTGGAAGGTGCAGGAGGGGCGAAACGGGAATTTCGCAAGGCTGCACAAGCGGGAGCGGGCTCTGTTGGATTTAGCGGGCGTAACGGGGCGGAGACCCGTTAGCCAAGGCTATAAATAGGATTGAGGGGCTGCATGCCCACTAGAACACTTCAAGGGATTTTGGAAGGAATTAGGGTTAGCTCTAGTCAAAAGAGGCTTTGAGGGTTGTTTTCCCTTTTGCTCTTTAGTTGGTGAGTGCACGAGTGGAGACAGTGTGTGTCCCCTTCGATGGTTTCTATGTGAGCTCTCTGTGTTGGTGTTTATCCCCTCTCAAGCATGTATGGGTTATGTTCTTGAGTTGGAGAGGGAGAGGATTGAGTGGAGAGTCATGTAATCTTTCATCTTGTTCTAATGTCCACACGTATCGTGACTCCTCTCTATTTTCTTTTGAATGGAAATGAATGAAATTTGAAGTTTTTCTCCCGAGCTCCTCTCTGTTCTTCGTTCCTTTTTGATGGATTTCTGAGATTTTTGAGTTTTGAGTTCTTGCTCGCTGGGATTGTCCAAAATGGGTTGCTCTAGGTTGGGAGGATATCTCAAGATCATTTGATCAAGTTTCCCAAGAGCCAACTCCATTTTAATCTCAGATTTTCTCTCTTGCATTTCTCTATTCTTCACTTTGCATTCTAGGGTTTTAGTGCAAACCTTGTTTTACTCCTCGAATTGGCATGAGATTTGGTCTGAAGGATCCTATAGCTATTGCTAATATATCCTCAAAATTCCATGTGCAAAGGATCAATGAGTGAGGAGTAATTTGGATTTTGTTGAGCCTTCTCTGAAATTTCCCTGAGATTCTAGGGTTTGGTGCATTTATGTGATTTCCTCTTGGAAGATAACTTGAAAATTGATATTTAGAGTCCAAAGTCTATCTAGTAGATATCCTCTAAGTTTCATGTGCAAAGATTCATCCAATGGAGAGTAATTTTGGATTTTGAGAATGGCTCTGTAATTTTTAGGTTTTTCAGTGCAAGACCTCTCCGAATGCTGCACTTCCTACTGCTCCAAAGTCTTTCATTGTTTCATAGTTTATTTGGCAGTGTAGCACTCTTTTATTAGTCTCTTTGGCAGCAAAAACTGCAGCATCTCCATTTTCAGTTTTGTCCTTCTGAAAAAGCCTTCTAGTGCAGTGTATGTTCTCGGTTTTGTACTGAAATTTGCAGCCAGCTAGCAGCTGTTGTTTGCAGCATATAAACATGCCTTTTTGTTGATCTAATTGAAGTACTATTCTGCTGTACGGCAGCAGCATTTTCAGCCAGTTTGATCCCTTTGGCAGCTCCTGTTATCGCAGTTTTTGGCAAGCAAACCTTGCTGTTTTTGAGCTGCTGTTATCTCAGTTTTGGCAGCAAAGCATTTGTGTTTGGGCCAGCTGAAGTCTCCTCTCTCGGTCAACAGAAACTGCACTTATTTTCGGTACCAAATCTGCTGTCCATTACTGATCTTTGCTCCTTTCTTTTTCAGCTTTTTGACACTCTATTCATCCTGTTTTAAGATGAATATTGAGCTCATTTATCTAAAACTTTTTGGTTAGAAAGAGTAGTGTGAGGTCTGAATTTTTGGGGGTTTCTTTATGTGGTCTGTGTGAGGTCTCCAGTAGCAGAAATTTCCAGTGAATACCGAGGGCGAGTTTTAAGTGATCGACATTCACCCCCCCTCTGTCGCCATTTCGATCTAACACTATATTTGATATTATTCGTATTTGTATTCGTATCTAAGATATCCATATTCGTATCCTTATCTGAGAAATAATATGAAAATAAATATAATAGAAACATTTTTCGTCCGTATTCGATCCGTTTGCATCCTTACTTCTGAGTGCATGTTATGTTCTGTTGTTGCAGTTTAGTTGTTGTCTTGATAACTGCTGAAATTCCTTGTTGACAACCTCTCTGTCCATAATGTGCTTTGAAAACTTCTTTTCGCGTTAATAAAATCCGGCCGGGATCCTTCCGCCGCCACGGCAAGATAATCTCGTCTGTCGCGGCACTCGATCTGCGTGTTTGGGAGATGAAAGTGACCACCATCAAAGATACGACAGACCTCTCAACCCTGACACTTGACGCGCTGTACTCACGCATCAAGACTCACGATATTGATGTTGTCTCTCGTCGGTCGAAGTCACAGTCGATGGCCTTGGTCACCGATCCCGTTTCTTCTTCCGGACCTTCTTCTGATTCTTCTTGCGGTTTCTCCCTTGCTGCTCTCTGTGACATAACTGATGATCGGTTAGAGCAGCTTGCGGATGATCAGCTGGCCCTCTTAGCCCGAAGGTTTTCCCATGCCTACAAGGGTAGGAGAGACAGAAAGAGAGGAGGACCCGTGATTTGCTTTGAGTGTGGTGGCCCCAACCACATTCGGGCAAACTGCCCCAAGCTGGAGAAGGGCAAGAACGACTACGGCGATTCGGGCAAGAACGACTACACCGACAAGAACCGCAACAAGAAGCCTCCAGCTCGTACAGGGAAAGAAGAAGTTCCGCAACTTTGGCAAAGCCAAGAAGCTTTTCCACCGCGTCCTCACCGCCTTCGACGACCTCAACCTCAGTGAGGTGGAGGGATGGAGCGACGACGATGGGGCAGGTGACCAAGTGCCCAAGGATGGCGGCGATGACTTCTCCGGCATGTGCTTCATGGCCCTCGAGGGCGAACTGAGCGACAGCGAGCTGTACTCTGACTCGGACGAGGTATGCCTCACCTACGACCAGCTTAATCATACTTTTTTTAAGCTAGGTGGTTTTCATGCTAGAGCTAGGGCTAGGTGTTCTGAGTTAGAGAAGGAAGTAGATAGATTATCATGGGAGCTTACTTCACTTACATCTGCTCCCTCCTGTGATGATTGTGATACATGCTGTGCTCTGTTGGGTGACATGGAGAAACTAAGGACCTCGCATGATAGTGTGTCCTCCGAGCTTGATAGTGTTAAGATGGAGAATGCTAGCCTGCTTGCTGAGTTAGAGTTGAGTAGGATGGTTGTTACCCTACTTACTACTGATGAGACTACTTCTCCCACCTCATGTGAGGTTAAGGACATTACTGCTAGAGGACCTTATACCATGCTCCTTGATCTGCCTGAGTCATGTGAAAATTGCAATAATTTGAAGTTGAATCTAAAGAAGGCAGATCATAAAATTTCTGAGTTGTATTCTTGGCTATGTGAGCTAGTTGCTTCATGTTCGAACTGTCCTAGATTAACTGCTGAACTTGAATCTGTTTCCAAGTAGTTTCAAGAAATGGTTGACCATAATAAGAAATTGGCTGATTATGCTTCTAAGGACCCTGTTAGCTCACCATGCAAAAATTGTGATAAACTAAAAATTGACTTGATTGCATTGGAAGAAAAATGTGTGAAGCTAACTAAGGACTTATTAGAGAAGCCACAATCTTGTTGTGATGTGATTGCTGAGGAGGGAGACAAGCCCCAGGGTAAGGTAGAGACGCCTAGCGACGTGAACCAACCTGCTAGCAGTAGGACTGTCCATTTTGAGTCGACTGTGCGTGCACAAGCCATTCGTTCCTCTGCTGTTGGTTCTTCATCTGCTCCCTTACCTCCTGCTGTTCTCTCTTCCCCCTGCTCTTCTTGCACCTCTCTCTTTCGGGAGTGTCAGTACCTTATGAACACTCTCGAGAGATTTGTAGGCGGCAAAAAGAAGCTTAATCTTATTCTAGACCAATCCAAGATTTGCAAGTTCAATCAAGGTCTAGGATATGATTTCTATGAGGATATGAGGAAGCCTCCACCTGCTATTCTCCGACCCATCGTAGGAGGTGTGATCGAGGTTGAGCCCAGATCTGATGAGGTTAAATTTAAATCAGCGGGCTTTGTCCAAGTGATCTCTGACAGCAAGGTGATTCCACCTGTTGCTTTGGCCTCTCGAGCGAAGCCTCTTCGTGCTACTTCCACCTCTCGGAAGGTGAAATACCACCGCACCTTCTCGCCGGAAGGATGGGCACTCGATCGAGAGATGCTTCAGCGCGCCAGATTGCACGAAGAGACCGTGCAGAGGCACTTAGGTGTATTCAGGGTCAGCCCGGATCCCGAGTGCACCTAAGACTAGCACGAGGTCCGGTTTGCTTCGACGGGTTTGGCGCATCGAGGACTTGGTTTTCTAAGTCTTCGGTTTCGTCCTCATGCTGCTCCGGTCGTGACTTCCACCGTCCTGAAGGTACATCTCGTTTCCCCCATCGAGACAGTTACCCACGGCGTGATCAGCGTGTTGCTGGTGTTTCGACTCGCTCTCCCGTAGCAGTCGGACCCCGCAACAACTTCAGATCTGCTCATAGACCTTCTGCTTCTTTGAGTCATGGAGAGCGTAGGGTAGATAGAGGTCAGTCGTGTTTGACTACTTCATCTGCTCCACGTGTTACTCGGTATTGGGTGCCAAAATCACTCTTGATTTATCCCAGTACTAAGACTTTACTCTCTGTTTGACTCAGGTTCGCCGGGTAGGGAAGGAGAAGGTTTGGCTTGTAGACTCCGGTTGTTCTCTTCATATGACCGGAGACTCCCGTTGGTTCTTCTCCCTAGCCCGCGCTCCAGGTGATGAGACGATCACCTTCGGAGATGCTTCGTCTGGGCGCGTCATCGCCAAAGGTACTATGCATGTTCATGTTAATGCTTCTTTTATTCTTAAGGATGTTGCCTTGGTTAGTAAGCTGCAGTACAATTTGCTTTCCGTTTCTCAGCTTACCGATGACGGTTTCGAGGTGAGCTTCAAGAAAAACGCTTGCAGAATTCTTGATTCTTCGGGTAGTCTGGTTTGCGGGATTTCTTGTTATGGGAGGATCTTTCGTGCTGATTTTTCTGATTCTTCTGGTGATCCTCTCCGGTGTTTGGTTGCCTCAGAGTCCCGTGATTTAACCTTCTGGCATAGGAGACTTGGTCATATTGGATTTGACCATTTGACCCGAGTTAGCAGCCACGACCTCATTCGTGGTCTGCCGAAGCTCAAAATGGTCAAAGATCTTGTTTGCGCTCCATGCCGGCACGGCAAGATGGTTGCCGCTTCACATCCTCCGGTCACTGTGACCATGATCGATGCACCGACAGCTGCTCCATATGGACACCGTTGGACCAGCTCGAGTGCAGTCAGTCGGAGGGAAGTGGTATGTTCTTGTCGTGGTTGATGACTTCTCGAGGTACTCTTGGGTGTTTTTCTTATCCTCGAAGGATGAGACGTTTACCCATTTGTGAGGTCTTTTTAGTAGGCTCTCTGTTGAGCTCTCGGGTGCCTTACGAGCGATCCGCAGTTACAATGGCACGGAGTTCAAGAATTCCTACTTCGAGAGTTTCTGTGGTGAGACAGGTGTAGAGCATCAGTTCTCCTCTCCGCACGTTCCACAGCAAAATGGCGTTGTGGAGAGAAAGAACCGTACCTTGGTCGAGATGGCCAGGACGATGCTTGATGAGTACTCTACACCGCGGAAGTTCTGGGCTGAGGCTATAGCCACCGCGTGCCATGTCTCAAATCAAGTTTTTCTTCGGGCACACTTGCACCGCACTTCTTATGAGCTGAGATATGTGCGAAAGCCCAGCGTCTCTCATTTTCGTGTGTTTGGTTGCAAGTGCTTTATTTTGAAGTCCGGGAACCTAGATAAGTTCGAGTCACGATCTTGTGATGGTATCTTTCTAGGTTACTCGCCTTCTTCGCGGGCTTATAGGGTCTGGAACTGCGAGACTAGCAAATTGGTAGAGACCTGTGAGGTGACCTTTGACGAGGCCACCGGGGACTAGGCCACGATATCTCTCGGTTCTTTAGAGCAGTCCGAGACCATCTTCGTGGATGACGAGGACGATGGAGATGAGGGTTGTCTACCCGATCCAGTCCCTTATCCAACCCTTGAGGTGCCGTCTTCCACCGCACCTCCAGGTGATCAGCCCATGCCTTCTGCTTCCTCTGGAGCTAGTGGCTCTGTTCCTACCTCATCATCTCACGAGGTAGAGGCCACTTCTTCATCTCATCCTGGACCTCCCCGACATATCCAGAAAAGGCGTCCTTCCGAGTAGATGATTGGAGACCTGTTCGAGCGTGTTACCCGCTCAAAATCTGGCTTATCTCAATTCTGTCTCTATTCTGCTTTCATTGCCTCCTTTGAACCCAAAGATGTTTCTCATGCTCTTTCCGATGAATCTTGGCTCAATGCCATGCATGAGAAGCTAGAAAATTTTGAGAGGAACAAGGTCTGGTCGCTTGTCGAGCCCCCGCGAGGTCACAATATTATTGGGACTAAGTGGGTGTTCAAGAACAAGCAGAGCGAGGATGGAGTGGTTATTCGAAACAAGGCTAGACTGGTAGCTCAGGGGTTTTCCCAGGTTGAGGGTCTAGACTTCGAGAAGACCTTTGCCCCTGTAGCTCGACTTGAGGCCATTAGAATCCTGCTTGCCTTTGCAGCTTCTAAGGGTTTCAAGCTCTACCAGATGGACGTCAAGAGTGCCTTCCTTAATGGAGTCATTGAGGAAGAAGTTTACGTCAGATAGCCTCCAGGTTTCGAGAACCCCAAATACCCACACTATGTTTTCAAGCTTTCCAAAGCGTTGTATGGACTTAAGCAGGCCCCCAGAGCTTGGTATGAGAGGCTTAAGTCCTACTTATTGAGTCATGGGTTTGAAATGGGTAAAGTAGACAAGACCTTGTTCATCCGCCGTCATGGCAATGACCTTCTGCTCGTCCAGATCTATGTCGATGACATCATCTTTGGCGGCTCTTCCCATACTCTGGTTTCACAGTTCTCGGATGTCATGAGCACCGAGTTTGAGATGAGTATGATGGGCGAGTTGACCTTCTTCCTTGGCTTCCAAATAAAGCAGACTCGGGAGGGTACATTTCTTCATTAGAGAAAGTACACTCGTGACCTCCTGAGACGCTTCGACATGAGTGATGGTAAGCCTGTGTCGACTCCCATGGCTTCTACAACCTATCTTGACCCGGATGAGGACGGCGAGCGATTGATCGTAAAGAGTTGAAGTATGATCGGCTCCTTCTTTACCTCATCGCCTCAAGACTAGACATACACTTCTCGTGTGTCCGTGTGCTCGCTGTGGCTCTCTCGCGTATCTCACCGCCAAAGCGGTGAAGCGCATCTTCGGTACCTCCGAGCTACCATTGACTATGGTATTCGGTACTCTTCCTCATCCTATCTTTCCTTGAGAGTCTTCTCGACGCAGACTTTCTTGGTGTAGGATAGATAGGAAGAGCACTTCCGCACTTGCCAATTCATTGGCACTTTCTCGCCTCTTGGTCTTCTAGGAAGCGATCGGTGTTGCCTGATCCACCGCAGAGGCCGAGTATGTTGCTGCAGCCAACTGCTGCAATCAATTACTCTGGATGGCTTCGACCCTGCGGGACTTTGGGTTAGTTATCGACAGTGTTCCACTCTTTTGTGATAACACTTCTGCGATTAAAATTGCTAAGAACCCAGTGCAACACTCTCGGACCAAGCACATCGATATCCGTTATCACTTCCTGAGAGACCATGTAGAGAAGGGTGATATAGTGCTCCAGTTTGTGGAGAGTGACCACCAGTTGGCTAACATCTTCACCAAGCCATTGGATAGTTTGAGGTTTTCAGCTCTGCGGGGAGAGCTTGGGGTGGTTTGTCCTTATGGATTGTAGTGAGGGGGAGCTTTGGGCTTTACTGCTTTACTATATTGATTATGCTTCTGTCTCATTTCTGTCGCTTTGCACTCGGGGTGCATCGGGCTTAGTCCTTCTAGCATAAGTTAGAGTGCTTCTCTTGTCTAGTTGCATAGACTTCTTACTCTTGTCTTGTGCTTCCAGGATACTTCTTATTAGCTGTTTCTTATCTCACTAGATTGAGCTCACTCACTTTTTGTAGGTTCTAGCGAGGGTTGGGCCACCCTCGGGTAGACAGGGTACGTGTTTGTTCTCTAGTGTGTGTGTTTTACGGTCAAGCTAATAGTCCTGGAGTCATATGGGGTAAATGAGAGTCTGTCTGAGCCATAGTTGTTTCTATATCTTATCTATGCTTTAAGGACTGTCTGTTTGCTGTGTTCTTTCCCAGCTTCTCGCTTTATTGCCTTGGTTCAGGGGAAGTTCATTTGGGAGTTTCTGGAGCTTAATATTGACTTAACTCAACTTGAACTAAAAGTTGCATCTCATGTTGAGGGGGAGCTGGATTTTCTTGCATTTTAGCATTTCGCATGGTAATATAGCTACATTGAGCCTTGATTATTATCCTGTTATGACTTGTTTACAATGCTTTACACCTTGCCATGACTTGTGCTTATATGCTAGATTTATCATGACTTCATATGTGTAGACTAGCTTTTACCATGATAAGTTAATTAAAATTGCTCAACTACTTGAATTAAAACTTGTCATGCTAGCATTTGAGTCTAGTCTTTATTGAGCGATCCTTTTATGATCCATGCCATGTCAAGTAGGCTAAGTTGAGCGTTGAATCTCTATTGAGCCTTAGTTTGAGCTATATTAGTTCTTGATGATGCATAAGTTAGTACAACATGTTTAAAAAGCAAAACGATCTCTTTTGTGCGAAAAAATTGATTTCACCAATTCTTTCTCATGAGACGGCTTGCCATTGCACTAGGCATGAACTCAGGGCGAGTTTTGGATGACCTAGACTATCTTCCTAAGCTTCTTGCTTGAAGTAGTCGCATAAGGCTTGAGATCTAGCACATAACAAAAAAATTGGGTTGGAAACAACCATAAGCTTTAAAAAGACAATGTTTTATGTGTTGAATTTGCTTAAGCTACAAAAGAACCAAGTACTTAACCAATGTTTCAATCTTGAGCTTATAGCACTCTATTTGGACTCAATATTAGCTTCCTTGTTCCGCTTAGCTTATTGATATGGCCTGCATCATCCTTGGATATCTCTAGCTAGACTTGGCTTTTTGATGACTTGACATGCTCATAATACACTATATTTCAGATTATCATCTATGTGTTCTCGCTAGGATATACATATATTGTCATGATCTAGATAGCGTTTTATTGAGTTATGGCTTGGTGTATCTCATTCTGGTCATTATGGATAATTCACATGGCTCAAAATGCTTAGAAATAATAAAACTTCAACCATTTCATCCATGTTTGTGATCTTATTCTCTCTTTTGTATTCTTGATGTGTTTATTGCCAAAAGGGGGAGAATAGAGAAGAAAAAGCTAGTTCGGGATCATCTTAGAGCTTTGGAGGACAATTTGCTCTTTCAGTTGTTGCTCTAAGTGTTTCTTCTGTCGACATGGTCTTTAGCCTCATTTTCCTTCTTTGGACCATGTTGGACCTTGCAAATCAAACTCAACTTCATGCTTTTTCTGGGTTTGTCAATATACTCATCAAGGGGGAGATTGATGGACCATGTGGAGGTGTCCACATATGAGTGATGAGTTTGGGTAAGTCGAGTTTGGTTTGGGTGGTTCGGACCTAGACGTTGCGTAACAGGCTCGGTCGAACTTGGTCAAACTTGGTCGTATGGATTAGGATGCATATTCCGATGTTTCGACAGGTTTGGACTTCGTCATGGTAAGTATGATGGTATTAACGCTTTCATGTATCGAGCGGTGCTATTTGACGCGTTTCTTGTCTGTGTGGTTGCAGGACGTCGAGGCGGAGTCGTGGCGAGACACGGTGGACCGGACAAGGCGCAGATGGCGCTGAGGTCAGAACGGTCGGGATGTGTCGAAGATGACGCGGACTCGAGGTGGTTGCGAGGCGTGCGAGGCAAGGAGCGCGGAAGCTTCCCGGAAGGTGCAGGAGGGGCGAAACGGGAATTTCGCAAGGCTGCACAAGCGGGAGCGGGCTCCGTTGGATTTAGCGGGTGTAATGGGGCGGAGACCCGTTAGCCAAGGCTATAAATAGGATTGAGGGGCTGCATGCCCACTAGAACACTTCAAGGGATTTTGGAAGGAATTAGGGTTAGCTCTAGTCAAAAGAGGCTTTGAGGGTTGTTTTCCCTTTTGCTCTTTAGTTGGTGAGTGCACGAGAGGAGACAGTGTGTGTCCCCTTCGATGGTTTCTATGTGAGCTCTCTGTGTTGGTGTTTATCCCCTCTCAAGAATGTATGGGTTATGTTCTTGAGTTGGAGAGGGAGAGGATTGAGTGGAGAGTCATGTAATCTTTCATCTTGTTCTAATGTCCATGTGTATCGTGACTCCTCTTTATTTTCTTTTGAATGGAAATGAATGAAATCTGAGGTTTTTCTCCCGAGCTCCTCTCTGTTCTTCGTTCCTTTTTGATGGATTTCTGAGATTTTTGAGTTTTGAGTTCTTGCTCGCTGGGATTGTCCAAAATGGGTTGCTCTAGGTTGGGAGGATATCTCAAGATCATTTGATCAAGTTTCCCAAGAGCCAACTCCATTTTAATCTCAGATTTTTTCTCTCTTGCACTTCTCTGTTCTTCACTTTGCATTCTAGGGTTTTAGTGCAAACCTTGTTTTACTCCTCGAATTGGCATGGGATTTGGTCTAAAGGATCCTATAGCTATTGCTAATATATCCTCAAAATTCCATGTGCAAAGGATCAATGAGTGAGGAGTAATTTGGATTTTGTTGAGCCTTCTCTCAAATTTCCCGAGATTCTAGGGTTTGGTGCATTTCGTGATTTCTCTTGGAAGATAACTTGAAAATTGATATTTAGAGTCCAAAGTCTATCTGGTAGATATCCTCTAAGTTTCATGTGCAAAGATTCATCCAATGGAGAGTAATTTTGGATTTTGAGAATGGCTCAGAATTTTCAGGTTTTTCAATGCAAGACCTCTCCGAATGCTGCACTTCCTACTGCTCCAAAGTCTTTCATTGTTTCATAGTTTATTTGGCAGTGTAGCACTCTTTTATTAGTCTCTTTGGCAGCAAAAACTGCAGCATCTCCATTTTCAGTTTTGTCCTTCTGAAAAAGCCTTCTAGTGCAGTGTATGTTCTCGGTTTTGTACTGAAATTTTCAGCCAGCTAGCAGCTGTTGTTTGCAGCATATAAACATGCCTTTTTGTTGATCTAATTGAAGTACTATTCTGCTGTACGGCAGCAGCATTTTCAGCCAGTTTGATCCCTTTGGCAGCTCCTGTTATCGCAGTTTTTGGCAAGCAAACCTTGCTGTTTTTGAGCTGCTGTTATCTCAGTTTTGGCAGCAAAGCATTTGTGTTTGGGCCAGCTGAAGTCTCCTCTCTCGGTCAACAGAAACTGCACTTATTTTCGGTACCAAATCTGCTGTCCATTACTGATCTTTGCTCCTTTCTTTTTCAGCTTTTTGACACTCTATTCATCCTGTTTTAAGATGAATATTGAGCTCATTTATCTAAAACTTTTTGGTTAGAAAGAGTAGTGTGAGGTCTGAATTTTTGGGGGTTTCTTTATGTGGTCTGTGTGGGGTCTCCAGTAGCAGAAATTTCCAGTGAATACCGAGGGCGAGTTTTAAGTGATCGACATTCACCCCCCTTTGTCGCCATTTCGATCTAACACTATATTTGATATTATTCGTATTTGTATTCGTATCTAAGATATCCATATTCGTATCCTTATCTGAGAAATAATATGAAAATAAATATAATAGAAACATTTTCCGTCCGTATTCGATCCGTTTGCATCCTTACTTCTGAGTGCATGTTATGTTCTGTTGTTGCAGTTTAGTTGTTGTCTTGATAACTGCTGAAATTCCTTGTTGACAACCTCTCTGTCCATAATGTGCTTTGAAAACTTCTTTTCGCGTTAATAAAATCCAGCCGGGATCCTTCCGCCGCCACGGCAAGATAATCTCGTCTGTCGCGCCGCTTTTAGATATTTTGGTATTTAGCTAGCTGCTTTTGTTCTAATCAAGTTGTAAACGGTTATATTGTTACGTTTCAAAACATTTGAAATAAAATGTGAGATGAGAATCACCGGAAAACAAATATATCAATAGAGTAATGGACTTTTCACAGTTTCTTTTCACAACAATCTTAAAAATAAGCACGGTAAAACACGGTAACCTTAAAAATAAGTGTATTCTAAATTCCGAAGCCACATGCGTGCATGGTTGGTTGGCACGTACACAAATTGTAACACAAGGAACAGCCTAGAATTAAATGCATCGCTTTGTTCTCCTTTTGGATGTTCATCAGCTGCCTGCGCCCGGCCGGACAAGTGCTTTAGCTACAAAACTTGAAATACTCGACAAGCTAGATAGATGGTTAATACTCCGTAGCAGCAAACAATTAACTCGACTCGTATAATTGTTAATTGATGGTCGATGTCTTTTACTTGATCATACGTGTACGGTGAGGGCTTTTGTCATTGTTCGAGAACAAGGGCTTGTCATTGTCAGAACACGAAATGGCCCGTTCGGGCCGAAGATAGATCGATCGAGGTAGAGGTAGATCGTCATTGACAGACATGTACACGTGCCCCCACACACACCACAGGTCCACATCTCTAGTTTTGCGACCCAGAGAAGAGAAGGTAGCTTGGCCGTCGGGGATAATTAGAGGAAGGGACATGCCCAATATGGCACCTCAGCACTTACGGCCCATCTTACATAAGCCATGGTTTAGCTGTCTGGCACCAACCTTTTTCGTCTTTCTCCCCTTTGAGACGAACTGGAGCACTTTTTTTCCCCATGAAAAGAAAGATTTATTCATTACTAAGAGAGAGAGCTACAATCCTGGGAAACTATTTGCCCGACACCGACTCGAGCTTGCTCTCTGCACGCTGCAGCATGCTTAACGCCGTGCCAATTGTGCGAGCTCGTGAGCTACTCCTCGAGAGGTAGGATGTTTTTTTGACTTTGCATGAGGATCAAGAAGACGGTAAAACTGAGGAAGACATGAGATAAAATGACTTAATTAGATACCCTTCATAATTATTTTGGAAACCTGGGAGAGAATACTTTGTGTGAGTGGTATTATAAGGCATGTTCTTTTCAGCTTTTAAAAGCTGCTTTTTAGCTTTTCTATAGTAACTAGCTTTTGAACGGAGTATCTTTTCAAAATAAGGTCTACTGGTTAATTGTAGTACATACTATACTGACTTCATTTATATCGACAAAAACCGCACGTGAGTTTCTGTTATTCTGTAATCTCTCGCACAAATAGACCAAAAGACACAAGCCGCAGCCAAAAGTCATAAGCTTCAGCCAAAAAGAACATGCCTATAATATTATAAAAATATCCTTTTAAGGATTTGTGTGTAATTAACGAAAAGTGGATACAAAAAAATAGGATGCTTGAGATTTTATAGAGTTGGTTTTCTAGAAATGTACAGGGAGTTACAGATTGAATGTTCTTATACCATGATAAAAGGAATCGTGAAGGAGGGATAAGCCAAGAGCTAGAAATTTAAAGCACTAGCCATCTATCTTTATTTTTGCCTGGCGTCGCCATCCTTCACCGCAACGCACATGCCAGTGCGCCTTGTTTCCATTGCCGGTGCTGCCTCGCCACCAGCGTTCGATCCTTCAGCCAACGCACGCCTATGCGCAGCGCGCAGTGCAAGCCACTTTGCCGATGTGCCACGTCCACGCGCTAGCAACTGCAGCTACACACCCGCGTGCAGTGGCGGATCTAGGCTTCGGATTATCTAGACTGTAGCCCGAGGGTTAAAAACTAAAGCCCATATAAAATTTATAAAAAATCACAAAAAAGCAAAGTTAACTCAAGAGTTAATCTAAGAGCAGTTGACCTAGCTTGGAACTTAGGTTTGAGCTGGACCCGTCCGTGCCTACGTGCAAGGACACAACGGCGCCAATTTCAACGCCATCACTGGCCGGCCAACACGCGCATGCGGTAGCGTTCCCGCGCGCGAGGGCGTCGCCCGGTTGTTGTGTAGCCGCTAGCTGTCACGAGAGCTTGCGGCGCGCCGGCCTGAGAAAACTGTTGAGGAACCGACGCTGGAGACCAGTCCGAGCGATTCCTCTGCTTAGAACAAGAACGAATCAATCACAGAATCACAGAATAATAGATTGAACACAGAGAGGTAGAGAGAATTCCTGGTCTTTCTTTATTGCTTTAGATTGCATCTGGGTACATCATGAGGGGGGGCTAGGCCCTTATTTATAGTCTACGGTGGGGGTGCCCAATCAGATAAGGACTCCAGATAGAGTCCTGGTTTCCTAACACTCCCCCTTGGGCACTCACCCAACATGCTCATGCCTCATCAAAACTCCATAGAAACCCAGTGGGAAAAATTTGGAGAAAGAGTACATGATACATGTGATGCTGCGATGCACGAATTGCCTCATTAAAAACCTTGGTCGAGAAACTTCATGGAAAACTCGTCAAGGGAAAAAGAGTACAATTCACCCAAATTCATTTGGTCTACAGGACTTTATTTTTGGGTACTTAATCTTCATGATCAAGATTTATTAGCGGGTTTGTGAGAATTCTCCCCCTGAATTCTGCACTTCTCTAAGTCTCATCATTCCAATTCCACGCACGCACCTTTCAAAGCTAGATGCGGGGAGTGACTTAGTGAATAAATCTGCGAGATTTTCACATGACTTAGTATGCAGTACTTTAATCTCATCCATCCTTTGCAATTCATGTGCATAGAAGAACTTGGGGTTAATATGCTTTGTGAGATGACTCTTCACATAGCCCGTTTGCACTTGTGCAACGCAAGCGGCATTATCTTCATAGATAATTGTGGGGTTCTGCACAATGTTCATCCCACATGACTGCTGGATGTGGTGAACCATTCGGCGGAGCCAAGCGCACTCTCGTGCGGCTTCATACTGATGCTATAATTTCGAGTGGTTCGTCAAGTAGCTACGTGCTTTGCTTAGACGATTTCCATGAAATTGCAGTTCCACCACACAGAATACATAGCCTGTTTGTGACTTAGCGGTATGCGGTCCGGCAGATACCCAAAGATCTCGCATAGCCAATCAAGTTCAGATCTTGATTCTTTCAGAGAACAATCCGAGGTCCTTGCTACCTTGGAGGTATCGGAGAATGTCCTTTATGCCCCGCCAATGCCTTTTGGTGGGCTCTGATCATACATTGCTAATGAGTTCACGGCAAATGCAATGTCCGGTCTAGTGCAGTTTGCTAAGTACATGAGTGCTCCCACTGCACTCAAGTATGGGAATTCGGTCCCAGACTTCTCCCCTCTTCCCTAGGTCGGAAAGGATCTTTTCTTGCTGTAAAGACCTACCGATCATTGGTACTTTCGAGGAAATGCCTTCTCGAAGCCAAACCTTTCAAGCACCTTTCAGGTGTAGGTCGTGATGTACCAAGACTCCTTGAGGACATGCTCAAGCTGCAGCCTAAGCAAAACTTGGTCTTGCCCAAATCTTTCATTTCAAATTCGACTCAAGTAGGAGCTTGCTTCTTTTATGTCTTGGCTGTCCCGATGATATTCAGATCATCTACATACACGGAGATTATCTGAATCCATTCAGGATCGCCGTATAAATACACAAGGACAGTCTTCATTGTTCGTGTAGCCTTTCTTGCAGAGAAAATCGCTCAGCGATTATACCATATTCTTCAGATTGTTTCAATCCATACGGTGACTTTACGAGTTTCACATCATGCATGTGTTTCTATTTGCTCTGTCTTGGTTCGGGAGAGGATTCCTTCAGGACTTTCATATAAATCTCGAATCCAAGTTACAGAAGGTATGCAGATCACAACATCCATCAATTTCATTTCCAAATTCAAGTTCACTGCCATTGAGATCAAGTATCTAAAGGTAATTCCACTCATGACTGGGAGTAGGTTTCTTCATAATCAATTCCGGACGTTGAGTGAAACCTTGGGCTACCTGACCTTGCTTTGTATCTCACTACTTCATTTCTTTCATTTCTCTTTCGAACAAATACCCACTTGTGCCCAACGGGGTGTATGTGGGGAGGTGTGCGGCATACGGGCCCAAACACCTCTCTTTTATTCAGAGATAGCAATTCAGTTGCTATTGCCTTCTTCCAATCTTCTCAATCTGATCTTTTCTTACATTCAGCGAGCGATGCCGGCTCGGGATCAAGATCGATGATGGTGGCAATTTTCTTTGCGAAGTAGATATCGATATTAGCTGTTGTCCTATTCAGGGACTCTCCAGTGTGCACATAATTTATAGCTATTTATTCATGAGTTGCTTCTTCTGGAGCTTCACCTTGCGCATCGCTTCTTTCAATTGCGGTGGCAAGTCCCTTTAGTTTTTCGGCTCCGATGTGTGCGCACACATCCATGCCAATGGGGATATTCAGATCCGGTATGCCCTTTTCGAAGGTGTCATACTTGTGCCAGTCTCAACGGCTCCCTTCTCATTCGGGGACTTCAATGATCGGTGTGATAAATCCCTTTTATCCTTTTTCGCGGCGTCCCGGTTACTGGACTCGAGGAACCGGAGTTCTCGTCCTTTATTCGAGGCCTCGGGCGGGATTAGGGATACCTTCAATTTTCTTTGGTATTTCAACCCTCTCCGGTGCATTGCGTGCAGGCACATGCGACTTAATCACGCTCTTCAAATCACTAAAGTGATCGGGCAGTTGATTTGCTAATGCTTGCAAGTCGATGATCTTCTGGACCTCTTTTTCAGTTTCACTAGTGCGCGGGTCATGTGCATGAATTCCCGTGGCTTCCCACGTAATTTCCCGACATTTTTCATCAACGGGTTGATTTCCTCCCCCTAATGACGGGAAATTATCCTCATCAAAGATGCAATCAGCGAAACGGGCAGTATGCAAGTCTCCAGACATGGGTTCCAAATACCTGATTATGGATGCAGTCTCATAACCAACGTATATCCCAGTCTTGCGGAGTGGGCCCATTGCAGTTCGCTGCGGAGGTGGTATCGGTACATAAACCTTACATCCAAACCTCCTAAGATGGGAAACTTTCGGTGGTGACCCTTGCGCTAGTTGCATAGGTGAATGGATGTTGTAGGCCGAAGGTCTAAGGTTGATGAGATTCGCTGCATGAAGGACTGCGTGTCCCCAACATGTAGCTGGCAAATTACTTTTATGCAAGAGGGGTCGGGCAATAAATTTAATTCTTTTAATTAAAGCCTCTGCCAAACTATTCTGAGTATGGACATGCGGTACCGAGTGCTCAACTGCAATTCCCATCGCCATGCAACAATCATCAAATGCCTTTGAAGTAAATTCTCCGGCGTTGTCCATTCGAATGGACTTGATATGATGATCTGGGAACACATTTCTGATGCGAATGATCTGCGAGATCAATTTTGCAAAGGCGTGGTTTCTTGTGGACAACAAACCCACATATGACCACTTCGAGGAAGCGTCAATGAGCACTATGAAATACTTAAACGGCCCTGAGACGGGCTGAATGGGACCGCAAATGTCTCCCTGGATGCGTTCCAGGAATGCAGGGACTTCATCCTTCACTTTCAGAGTGGAGGGTCTAGTAATTAGTTTCCCGGTGGCACATGCAGGGCACACAAAATCTTCATGATTCGGGAAATTCTTCACATTAATATTATGCCCATGTGAGTTATTTATTATGTTTCTCATCATCCTAAGACTTGGGTGGCCTAATCTATCATGCCAGAGACAGAAAAGTTCAGAGCTTCTAAACACTGTTTTCAGAACAGTGTACGCTGCATGCGCTTTAATTGTGGTATAATATAGCCCAATTTCAAGTGAAGGAAGCTTTTCTAATATTCTTTTGCCATTCTCTTCGCGCTTTGTGATGAGCAGGTATTCCTTACCGTACTCTTCGTCGATCTCAACGTGGAAACCATTGGCGCGAATATCCTTAAAACTTAGGAGAGTTCTAGTCGATTCTGGGTACAGTAAGGCTTCTTCAATGACCAAAGTTGTGCCCATGGGAAGTATAATTGTGGCTCTTCCAGAACCGATTATACATGCATCGCTTCCGGCGATTGTCGTAAGGCTGCCATTGCTCTTACGGATCGACTGAAAATACTTAGTCTCTCTTAAGATGGTATTCGTTGTGCCGCTATCGGCAAGGCATACTTCCTCCATAGGGCGCCACACGTGTTCTAATATAACGTATTTAATTAACATGTATCAGAAGGCATTCAACACATAAATAAAATACGCAAATATCAGAACATAATATGCCATCATAAACTGAATAAATGAATGCTTTATTCCAAAATCATCCAACCATTACGGGAAATCAAAATCCTAAAGCACCAACCATGCAAGTTCTAAACTTGTCCATTTAACACAAAATAAATGACAATTAACGTCTCATGCATTCTGTGCATCAGACGGAATCAACTAGAAAATCATCGACTTCTTCGGCTATTTTCTCAGCAGTGACGTTCTCTTCAAGAGAGATCATAGCAGTGGCTGCCTCTAAGTCATAAGGAGGTGCTGCTGCCGGGATGGACTCAATCTCCATCATCTCCGGCAGCTGCTCAGGCTGCTCCCCCTCAATGGCTGCAAAGTGGGCTTCAGGTTGCCCTTTGCTATTCTTCTTTTGGGCTTGGTGGGCATCAATGACATGTTGCGGTTCTTTGCATATCCGCGACCAATGTCCCCACTTGCCACACTTGTAGCAACCCTGGTTCTGCTGGCCATAGTTCTTGCCACTCTTCTTAGCCTTCTTGTCATTTGGAGCATCTGACTTGCCTTTCTGGGCAACGATCTTACCCTTCTTCCCCCTTTTCTTCATTAAGGGCTTCCGCACCTTGAGGCTGCTAGCGTTGGCTTCATGGCCAGCGGAGCTGCCTTTTGGTGCGAGACGTAATTCTTGCGGAGAAGTTCGTCTTGAGCCTCAGCTACCTGCATCATATCAATCAATTCGGCGTACTCCTTGTAGCCGTTTTGACGATAGTTGCGGGCAACCTGTATAGCACTGGGGTGGAAAGTGGACAGGGTCTTTTCGATCTTCTGGTCCTCTGTGATCTCCTTGCCACAGAGTTTAAAGTTTGTACAAATCCTGTGCAAGGCGGTGTACTCCCGACCGCTTTAAAGTCGGCAAACCTCGATCGATCCACTCTCGCTCTGCTTGAGGAAGAATGGTGTACTTGAGCCTCTCAAACCGCTTCTTCAGTGCGGTCCAGAGTGCTAGCACATTTCTCTCTGCCATATACTCATTCTTGAGAGTTGAGCAGAGATGGTGTCTGAGAAAATGAAGTGTCTGATCATTCTCCTCAGGTGTAGGTGTAGCGTCTTTCTGTCTGCTTATCCCAATAGCTGCGCTGAGCTTCCGGCCCCCAAGCACAATCTCGACATCGGATGCCCATGTCAAATAGTTTCGGCCATGCTGGGCCAGCTCCTCGAACTCCCGGTTCGAAATTCCAATCATCTACATGTGTATGAACGAAATAAAATAAGTTTACTGCAGGTAAACATGCATGGAAAATTTACTACAGGTAAATAAAGTGGTGCAATAGTTTCCCATAATGTTTCATAATTTTCTGTGTATTTTCTATAATTTTACTGCTAATTTCAGTGATTAAAAGCAATTAAAACAATTACAATTAACCAAAAACAGTAAATAAATACAAAAATACAGAGAATAATAATGGCATAAATAAATAAGCTTCAAATGCTAAAAACAATTCAAAATTCGGATTCCCGAGGCCCTTTTATGCTAAAATATGAAATTTCAGCAAATTCTGCAATTCCAGAGGGTTTCTGCGCAAAATTTCAGTTCAGAGAACAATTCGCGCAATTTTCAGATTTACCGAGGGGTTTTCTGCAAAATTCTGGACCCGCTCGTAAATTCGAGGGCTTATACGTAATTTTCGGAACTACGAAGCCTTTTATGCAAAATTCAGGACTCAAAAGTAAAACCCGAGGGCTCTTCGGTAATTTCTAGCATTTTCGGGCCTTTTTCGTAAAATATCCGGCGCCACCCCCCAACCGGCCGGCCTCCTCTCTTTTTTTTTATCAGCCCCGTCCCCCTGGCCCATTCCCCCTTTGCCCATATGGCCTCACCCTCCCCCATTCCGATTCAGGCCGGATCCCGGCCCGCTCCCACCCGGCCTCATATGGCCCACGGCCGGCGCGTGAAAGAGGGGAAGGGGTAGGGTTTTCCCTACCCCGTTCACACCTGGCGGCGGCGCGGGTTCAGTCCCGAGAGGCGGCGGCAGGGAGACGGCTCGGCGGGGCGGCGCAGGCGGCGGGGCCGGAGCAGGTGGCGCGGAAGACGGAGGCGGCGGATGCGCGTTCGGGCGCGGGAGGCGAGGAGGCGGCCGGCGCGCGTTCGAGCGCGGGAGGCGGCCGACCGGAGGAGCTGAGCGGCGGCGGCACCGCCACGGAGGCCGCTCGGGCGAGGCCATGCGAGGCCGGCGCAAGGCGGCGTGTCGGTGGCGGACGACGCGCTGGAGGCGCGGCCACGGCCGGAGCTCGTGGTGACGGTCGGTGGCGAGCGGTGCGTGGCTGGCGGCGGGCGCGCACGCGGTTGCGGGTTGCGTGCCGCACGCAGCAGCGCGCGCTGAAGCCGAGGCGCCGGCCCGGGCAGCTCGCGCGAGAAAAGTCGGCCGGCCGTCGTTGATAAGCGGCTACGGCGGTGGCATGGCGTCGAGCGCATGCGGCGCGGGTGCGGCGGCGGGCGGGCGCGCGAGGCCGAAGCGCGAGCGCAGCGCCTATGCGCGGCGCGGTGGATGGCGGGAGGCCGTGGCGGCCGGGGCGCGGAGGCGCAGCGCGCGCGCGCGCGTGGCTGCCGGTGGCGATGGTGGCAGCGGTGCGCGTTCTGGCGCAATATCAGCGCCTCCTTATTTCAGTAACCATGCAATTCAGTTTCTTCATGCGCAGAGATCGAACAGAAAATCAATCTCTTTTCTCATGCAATGATCGTGCAGAATCAAATAAAATTATACAAAAAAATTCGTTTTCAATCTACGGTGCAATCAACATCTACCCCGTTTCGTAATCTACCGATCGACATTGTGCCGGCGACTTCAAGTCTGCTCGCGGTAGATTAGGGCGGATTTGCACCGTAGAATTTCAATCTAGAACGCGAAAAGAAAATACAGATCCAAAAGCGATCTAGAAAATTCAATCTGTGCTTCGATGATTACCTCGTTCACCGGAGCGAAGTCGTGCTGATAACGTGTTGAGGAACCGACGTTGGAGACCAGTCCGAGCGATTCCTCTGCTTAGAACAAGAACGAATCAATCACAGAATCACAGAATAATAGATTGAACACAGAGAGGTAGAGAGAATTCCTTGTCTTTCTTTATTGCTTTAGATTGCATCTGGGTACATCATGAGGGGGGCTAGGCCCTTATTTATAGTCTACGGTGGGGGTGCCCAATCAGATAAGGACTCCAGATAGAGTCCTGGTTTCCTAACAAAAACAAGGAGTAAACGAAGAGTAGCAGCCGGGAAGATACGGAGGGAGAAAGGAAACGTGAGATATAAACCGTGGTTTTGTCATTCTTTTTGAGATAATGATCTGAATGTTTTTTTTTCTATTTTACTAATTTTAATTAGAGATTAGAATTTAGATTAAGGAGATATATATAGCAAGTTGATTGTCAGGGGATCGAATAGTAGATCGGTTAATATGCTGTATTGTTCTATTGTAATTTCAGGATTCCGCGCGGACATAATCTGGGAATATTATTTACTAGATAGATGTAGCGAATTTTGCTAGATTTCTATAGAATATTTAATCATGTCGATTCGCTAGTTCAATTTTGAGTTATGATTTTTGTAAAATTGTTGCCTAGGGAATTGTAGTCAATTGGCAACGGTGGGATAAATAGTAGATTGAAATAGTAAATTGAGTACTTAGGGTATTTGGTCTACATAAAAAGTGTAGGTAATTTCTTAAGAATTTCAAATAATTGAAGAATATAAATTTCGGATGGGTAAAACAGAAGTTATGAATTTTGGAAGATTGTTATCCAGAACCGGTTGCTACTAGACGCAGTCGTGAGAAATTATTTAATTTAATTGACTAGATGGCATAATTGAAGTTTTGGCATAACTATAAAGTGGTAGATAACTTTCTGTAATTGCTAAAAATATCATAGTTTATTATATTTGTATGAGTAGATTAATAGATATGAAAATATTAAGTATGTTATCTAGAAGATGACATATCTGTCTTCTGGGTTAAAAAGGGAAGGTTAGATGATTTAATCTGAGCATGTGTCCAACTAAGAAGTTGTAGAAATTTTATGTAGATTTCAGAAATGGTATGGTTTGCTAGAATATAGCTTAGGAGTTGAAAGTTATGCTACCTTTTGTACCGGTACAGCATGGGTAATTGTTCGGTAAAGGGGGAAATTTGTGAATTTGGGAAGCGTGTAGAAGCGTTGTCGATTAATTATTATCTTGTATTAATGTGGCTTGTATTGAGTTTGGGTATTTAATGTAGGAGGAGTAACTTCGAGGTTGGTGTCATTCTCTAATCAACCCATTCATCGCAACTAGAAAAAGACAAATGTATAGACGAATGATAGATGATAGTTGCTCTTTATTATTGAATTATTCATGTCATATAATTTATTACCCTTTTATTCAATATGATATGATTCGATGATAAATGTGATATGTAGTAAAATGATGGAATATTACACTTGTGACATGACATAAGCATACAAGCAAAGGCTGTAAGTCAAATAGTTATGAGTAAAACTATTTGACTATTTAAGAATGCTCTTGAGTAAAACATATAGAGATAGGCACCCCCACATGATGGAGAAAAATACCTACTTCCGTAGGCACCTCCACGGGATGGAAATAGAGGGTGAATATCGATGGGTGTCCCCTTTGCTATACCGGTATAAGCTACAACAAAAAGAATGAGACATGAGCATTGCATTGCATTAATAGAAAAAAAGATGAGAATAGAGTGGTGAAACTTGATAGGTGATATGAATATGATGTTGTTCCTATTGTTTTGTTATATACTTGCTGAGTCATAGACTCGCCCTTGTTTTATTGTTGTTTTTAAATGAACATTAAAGACGACATGCATAGATAAAAGTAGAACATGTAATCTTGCATTTTTGTAGCTCTTCACTCCATTTAGCGATCAATAACTTGTTATCATAATCAACTTAGTGCTATACATGCAATAATTAGATGGTCAGTGGATTCATTTACCTCTTTTGGTTCATATTGTTGCTACTTATTGCGTTCCTTGATTTAACTTTATAATTAATTCATCTTAGTGATTATTGGGTTTACCTTAAGTCAAATTTCTTTATTACTGTGTTGCTATAATTTTCGTTTATGATCATTTTGTATGATTATTCTTGAAGTCTGGTTGTTGGTAATATGTAAATAATGGTTTAAATTTATAACGTTTGTAGTTGTGTGTGACATTCTAGGATTTTGTTAAGCCGAAGTGTTACATGTACCAAATAAATGCATATTTTAGAGAGAAAATAAATAGGGGCATAAGAGGCAAAGACTAGTTAAATCTACATACAAGACTTATATTTCTCAATAAAACTTTTCAAACTTTAGGCCTTATATTTATCAATGGAACTTTTTAAATTATAGGGTCAACCGAGGGAGTACTTTATTCAACTCTCTTCTCGCGTTAATAACCTTGAGATGGAATTACCTTGTTCCATGAACTGGGGATAGACTCCACCCAACGAGATTTTTTATTTGCCAATATTTCAATATTAATTTGGTTAGGATGCAGTTAACTCTAGATACCAAGAGATCTTATCTCCGGGCCAACACAATATGTCTTGTGCGTGGAAGCCAATTTGGTCTTTGCATAATTGAGGTATAGTTGTTTGCTCAGCACGTAGACCTATCGGTGGGGTTTGCCTTAGATATATCGGTAACCAATGTTGATGATAAATCAACCTACCATGTCACTCCGTGATCACAATTCACAAAGAACTACAAATTCTCTGCAACTATTTCATTTCTTAGCGAAACAATGCAGACTTATTAGCTAAGAATTAAAAGGTGAAACAAATGAATTTTGTAAATGAAACTTTTGATATTATTTCGTTGGCTTATATACATATTCCCTTTTCTTGATTCCCAATTTTCTTACATATACTAAACATAGATTTTTTATTGATAGTGGTACAAATATATTTTTAATGAAATCCTTTTCCATTTCTGCGTTCTCCCCCTCCACATGGGTGGTAAGTGAAAGGAGGTATATACTTATTCGGAATTGCTATTCTTCTGGCGATTGAAAACTCACAAAATTTCAGACGATTTTTTGACCCTTCAATCGAGGTGGAGATTTGTGTGCCACCCCACCTCCTTTGTCTCTGGCAAGGTCGTCGTGCTCCAACACAGTAGGTGACCACTACCGCCACCGAATGCCCCCTCTCTCTTTTTTATATTAAGGGGGATGCACCAAAAGCACCGCTACTCATTGCCAGAGGCAATGACAAGGATAGCTGGAGAAGTGGAAGAAGGTCAGTGGCACAGAGAAGAGGAACAAGGGTAGCCTCGTCTTGATCCAGTCTTCATCTTCCCTTGCAAGCATTCGTCATGCTTACCATATGTAGGTGTACTAATGGCTTGCCATGCGTCGGCAAATCTCTTCTATTCTGGTTCCACCGGACCACGCCTGACTTGGACTAACCAACTCACTTAGTGCAATTTGTTGCTTGAACATTCTCTTCAAAATTTCTTGACTTCCCTATGTCATGCTTGAGCTCAACCATCTCAGCCGGTATTCTTGACTGTTTTGGATCTCGACTCCTCCATAAGCATAGTCCTAGTCCTAACCGTTGACCATAGTTGACTCGAAGTCTCTCTACACATCCAAAGATAAATAAATTATTTTCGAACACATGTTTTTCACAACTTAACCCATGTTAGATCAAACATGATTCGTGCAACATGAATGCACTGACATAGGTCTAAAATACCCAAACTATGACCAAATTCCAAAAAATAGACTGCACTACCAAAATACAGAAGCTACCCAGTCAGACTGCTATGTCCAGTCGGCCTGACTACTAAGCATTACTTGTCAGACAGCTAGGCACAGCTGGTCTAACCGCTCAGCCGAGCTAGTCAGACCACCAGGACTGAAACCTAATGGAAAATTCTAAATCTTTCACAAATTTGAATTCAACTCCACAAACATTAACAAGAGTTCATGTCAAATAATCATAGATCTTCTTACATGGTCCCTCAATCTCCCTCTTGATCAACAAATTGGTAATTTCTCAAAAAAATTGTAAATTTGCATTGATTTTGAAAATAGAGGGAAATTTTGTGAAAGAAAGCTCAAAATGGTCAAAAGAAAGATTCCAGAAGCTGAAAGTGACCATATGACCAAGAAATAGAAAGAAGCAACCAGATAGAACAACTTTTCCACAAAAAGCTTCAACTCCATCAAAGAAATTAGAAAATCTCACTCTAGATCTATATGAAAAAACAATTGCTCTATTTGAATTTGGTCATGGTGTGAAGAGATCAAAGTGATCAAGAAAACCATAGCAAAGCTTACAAGCTCCAACTTAGCAAGAATGCACACAAAAACTTCAAACTTTGCACTAAATCTATATTTTTTCAATCTCTTCCCCCTTCGACAATAAATTCATCAAGTTGCATGACAGAAGAAAGAGCATGTAATCGAATGAAGTGGCTGTATTTTATTCATGTTTAACTTGATAAGAAGCTATAAAAATTATACAAAGTGACTCTAAGAGTATTACACCAAACCATATTATATGAAGTAGCTATCTAGATCATGCCAATCCATATATAGCAAAACTAAGCCAATTGAGCAAGAATATAAAATTAAATAAATTTCTTAGCATGTCAAGTTGCTCCAATTCATTGTTTAGCCAAAGGTATTGAAAAATGAGTCAACTCATGTCAATAAGCTAAATAGAATTAAGAAGCTACAATTGAGTTATTCTATGGTACTACAAGTTCATAATTGAATCATTTTGTTCAAGTACATGGAATTGAGCACAAATAGCATATTTTGAATTTTTTGAAACACATTTTGGTGTTATCTTTGTAATCTAAGTTCTGGACTAGGAGCCATCCACAACTGCCTTCTAAGTTTCAACCATTTAGATCTCAAACCTTTATTGACCACCCGAAGCGATAAGCTTAAAAGTATGGTCATGGTCATTCAAAACTCCCCTGAGTTTATGCCTAGTGCAATAGCAAGCTATCTCATGAGAAAAATTTAGTGAAATCAGTTTTTCGCACAAAAAGAGATTATTTTTTTATTTTATTTTCTAGTTTAAGAACAACAAGCTATTCCCGAGTCCGTAAGCAATACCCGACCCAAACTACAAAAGTCTAAGAAAAGTAAACTCATACTTCAAAAATGAACTAACATAGCTCAATCTAAAACTTAATTTATATTATAGATTCAATTAAGCCTATTTGATATTCATGAATCATGAAAGGACCGTGATAGCAAAACTAGTCATAAGATCTATCATTGACATATTTTAGTTTAAGTTTTTCACATTTAAGCAAGCTAGTATGACAAATACTAAGCTACACATAAAGAGACATGATTAATCTAGCAAATTAGCATAGGATATGGCAAGTTGTAATACCATGTCATACAGGGATAATAGTCAAAGCTCTATTTAGATTTTACAATGCAAGTTGCTAAAAAAAATTAATATACAATATGATATAATGGATGCAAAAGAGCCAAACTCCCCCTCAAATCAAGATGAAAAGATAAATAATCCCTAATTCACCCCTCAAAGAAACAAAACAAGAAGAATTGAGAGATTTGGTGAAAATATATGTGGCCTAGTGCTCGGACTCCATAAACAAGCGGACAACATCACCCTTCTAAACATGGTCCCTAAAGAAGTGACACCTAATGTCTATGCACTTGGTCTTGGAATGTTGTACTAGGTTTTTGGCTATGTTAATGGCACTAGTGTTATCGTACATAAGTGGAACACTACCCAAAGTAAACATATAGTCCCGCAGAGTAGATAAGATTCAAAAAACTCGAGAGCAAGTACTACCAACAGCTACATACTTCGCCTCAGCAATGGACTGTGCAACAGAACATTACTTCCTAGATGACGATGAGATAAGAGATACGCCTAAAAAGTGAAAGGTGTCAGGTGTACTCTTCTTATCTATTCTACACCCCGCAAAGTCAACATTTGAGAATGCTCGAAGAGAAAGCGAGGAAGCAGAAGAATACTAGAGTTCGAAATCAAGAGTAGCTTGAAGATACCTAAAGATACGGTGCACTACTTGATGATGAGAGGCATGAGGGAAAACCTAAAATCGAGTGCACGGACACACAACAAAGTGTATGTCCAGCCTCGAAGTGGTGATGTAGAGGAGGGAGCTAATCATACTGCAATACTCCTTCTGGTCCATGGGCTTGTCATCCTCATCAGCATTCAGAACAGTAGAAGTGGGCATGGGAGTAGTAACAGGCTTGCTGCTTCTTATGTCGAAACACTGAAGAAAGTCATTGGTGTACTTGCTTTGATGGATAAAGGTATCTTCCTTCGATTGCTTGATTTGAAAGCCTAGGAAGAACGTCAACTCGTCCATCATACTTACACACCAAAGCATGAGAAAAGCCACCAGAAATTATTTCATACATATAAATCTGAACAAGAAAAAGTCACTGCCATACTTGAGAGTGAACAGGAATTTATCTACCATTCCTATTTTAAAGTCATTCTTAAATAGGAAACTCTTAAGCCTGTTAAACCAAGCTCAAGCGGCTTACTTCAATCCATACAGGGTTTTGGAGTGTTTATAGACATGGTTTAAGAATCTGGGATTTTCAAAATTAGGTAGCTCCTTAACATAAATCTCTTCTTCTATGAAACTATTTATGAATACACTTTTGGTGTCCATCTGAAATAACTTAAAACCCTTACACACAGCAAATGTTAGCAGAATGCGAATGGCATCTAATATGGCAACTGGTGTAAAGGCCTTCTTAAAGTTTAAGCCCCCTACTAGGAGATACCCTGAGCTACTAGTCTAGCCTTGTTGCGAACCACTAACCCATTCTCACTTCACTTATTTTTGAATACCCATTTTATTCTGATGATATTATGACTAGGAGGAGGTTCAACTAATGACTAGACTTTGTTTCTTTCAAAGTTCTCATGCTCTTCATGCATAACATTGACCCAAGAAGTATCAGATAAAGCATAGATAACATCTCGGGGTTCAAAGAAGGCAACAAAAGCAGAAAGCAGAATAATCATAGGAATCTAGAAAGATAAATCTGGAGCAAGTAGCTCGCTCATGGAGATCCCTAATCATTTGCTTTGGAGGGTGTCATCGTTGAATATGAAGCAATAGTCTTGGTGCAGACGTGGCCCCTAACTCATGGGTTGTGGAGGTAGGAGCAGAGCCACTCGAAGCACTGGTGAGAGTGGGAGGAGGCTACTCAACTGAAGCTGGAGTAGTGGAAGCAGCCTTTCTAACCAATTCAGAAGTAACACGAAGAGGAACTGGATCCTCATCCTCTGAGTCAGGGTCGTTGTAGAAGATGCTCCCTTGATTAGCATATACCTGTTCACCGGCACTATCGGGTCTAATACTTCGACTAATCTCATCAAAAGTGACTTAATAAGTCTCCAAGATTTTGGTAGTGAGTGGAATATGTGAGTGGAATTGACAAAAAAAAAAGGGAAAGGGAACGTAGTAGACGGTAGCCCCAATTGTTTGTGACAAGCCGATAAAAGTTCCAAGACTTTGGGTGCCGAAGTGGCAGACATCATGCCGAAAGCCACAAAGGAAATCCAAATAGCTTCTGGTTTTTGGTTTTTAAAAGCTAGCTTTTGAATGGAGTGCTTTCTTAAGGTGGCTTCTATAAACCATTTGTAGAAGTCATTGTAGGACCCTCTTTAAATGAAGTAGCTTCTTAACGTGAGTGTATTTTACTCCCTCAATCTCTTTTGCAATTAGTCAAAAGTCACAACACTTTTGAACAGGGTCTAGACCCTAGTGGTATGCACACATGATCCTACTGCAGAGAGGCACATCCACTAGTAACTCAAGTAGCGGGCATCCGTTCTTTTAGCAATTTCCAAGTCACGGCGGTTCTAAAATTTGTACAACTGCTTTCCGTCTTTTGTCAAATGCGAGCGATTTCTTCCGTACTCGAGTTTATCGTTCTTAGTAAGCCAATGATACTTCAGCCCAAATTACTAAGTTATTAGCTAGTGTTCGTTGTTCAAGCCCAATGTACCTTTACCGTTTGCACATTCTGCTGCTTAATAGCTGCCATTTCCAGCCTATGAATGGCACCTAATTTTGTGGTCCAATTCGGTTATCCAAGCCCAAGTCCAATCGTACTTCCCAATTATATGGTTTCCAAGGAATTTTCAATTCCTGCTTTGGTTATTCTTTCCTCAGCCCTTCTTATCGTCCTTTCATGCATGTCAATCTGACAATAAACCGAAGCTGTCATGTTGAGCACATGGTTGGACAAAATGAGAGACAAACAGAAATACTCATGGTGGATACCTTCCGTACTACATTTTTAGAAAAGTACGCTAACACATCACTCCAACCTTTTCAAAATATGAGAAATATAATTTTTTTAAAAATAAATTACACTTTGCGCTAGGTAAATTATTGTAAGTTTCACTTTGCACTAAGTTTTACAAATAGTTTCATGTAACATGGTCTGCATGCAATATTGTGATAGAAAACACCAAGTTTGGTCGTTGCTTCTAGGGGTATATGCATTATGCGAATCTAAGAAAAGAAACTAGATTTGCCACATTACTACCACATCACACAAAAGCTAACTTTGCTATTTATTCCAGTGTTTAGCCTCTCTAATTCCCTCAAAAGTAGGGGCCATCGTCAACTCTCTCTTCCTCACACAGTCACACCACCATAGCCTCTAGTTCACTACCGCCACATGGATTTTCCTAATCTTGTACCATAATACAAGATGCACACATGGATTTTGTCATGTTTTCTTTCATTACCCTAATTTAATTTTTCTCTCTTTTCAATATTTAAGAATGAGCATTCACACTAGCTGTTTCCCATTTTGTTCCCAAGTTATTAATATAGAAATATTGCTATTATTTTCTTCTACCATTCTCTTGTTTCTATTATCCTATAACATCCTTAATATCCGTGGCCAACCAAAACACAGCTTAGAGAAAAGAAATGTACGGAGTACGAGCATACTCCTTGTTGGGATACGGGTAGGCTACACTAGCGCATATTAAAATTTTCTACCACGTAAATCAGAAAGTTATGCGAGTAAGAGATTATGGATCATTACCAATAAACGCGCGGTACAATGGAAGTAGGGTTGAAGCAGCCGATTCAACGAAGAGCATGTTAGTGTAGTAGCAATGCTAGTCAATCGTCCTCCACCCAACCGTATCTTCCTTATGATCGTCCCGATCAGTGCCGCAGTCGCAGCAGCGCCTATACTGAGGTCCACACGTCCAAGGATGGAGCACCATGCTTCGGTGTGCTAGCACCCGCACACACAACAGGGGATATGAGAGGTGGAGGCTAAGGTCCCGATGAGTGTCTTTTCGGGATGTCTGCCTTAGCCCCGCACCTCTCTTTAAATAGCCTCCAATCGGATCGTTATCCGATACGAGCAGAGATCGAATCCCATTCGAAAACTATTATCCAGCCCCTTATCATTCCAGCCCATTGTGTGACCCTGTAGATTCATGTATATTTGGCCTGTAATACCCCAAAAGCGATTCGAGAGTTAATCGATTAATTGGAGAGAAGGACCATATAGAAAATAATTAAACAAGAATTTTTAAAGGGGTTTTCTGAAAAATCCCGGCAACCTGGGCCTGGGCCTCGGCCCAAGTGGAGGCCGGCCCACGAGGGGGGAGGTGCCTTCCCCCCAACCCTAGCCGCCACCCCCTTTGCCCCCTCCTCTCTCCCCCTTGGCTGCACCCCTCCCTGCCCCTGCACCTCCACCATGTCCAGCACATCTCTCCCCCCATTATTGTCCCTTGGTGCTAGGAGAAAGCGAGAAGGAAAGAAGAAGAAGGGAGGGAAGGAGAAGAAAGGAAGGAGGAAGAAGAAGGGAAAGAAGATGGGTGATTCCAAGGGGATCCTCTAGGTAACTCTCGCTCATCTCAAATCCTTCTGTTTTTAGAGTAATTAGGGTTCTTGGCACGGGATTAGAAGGGGATTAGCAGATTGATTACCCAATTAGAGATTTCCTGCTGTCTGCCTGTAGATCAATCCGCGCAGCGCGACTGTTTGCGCAGTTTAGACCTACGAAACGATTTTTCCAAAATTGTAGAGAATGACGATATCTATTTTATATAATTTTTATAGAATTTTAGGCCGCGGGATTTGGGCTTAGAAGAGTCAGGAATATCGCTGTCTGTCAGGGGTGCAGATTGGGACAGATTGCTGTTCAAGTGTGATTTAGGGGTAGTAGATGATTTTTATGTTTTTTGTCGCAATTGAGAAAATTGTAGGTAATTCAGTAATCTAACTACTGTATAAAAATAATAATTTTTAGATCCTTACACTGTGGTTGGGACGCGTTAGAATCTGGCTGCCCAGATTGCCAGAACGGAGAACGTCCTCTGTTTTGCGCATTAAGCTACACCTTGGTAGAATCAAAATAAAAATATGTGATCTACATGAAAAGTGAAAGTATTTAAGTGAGGAATCCAGAAATATATCATTTTCTGTTATTGGCTTAATATTGTTAAAGATACAAAAAATTAAGCAGCGCTGCTGCAGCGGACAGAGTGTAGAACCGTTAAGCGGAGAGGGAGTTGCGGGTTTTGGGCATAGAGGCGTTTACTTCTCAGTTGTGAATATTATATTATGGTTTTGTGCTGAGTGTTTCCCTGTGAATAGGTGGCTTCTCTCCTGATCGTGCTTGATCCCTTCGCTCCTTCGGTAAAGGCAAGTATAATAATGGTTTAAAATTGATAGTGTGGATTGTTGATGGTTGATGGATTGTTGATGTTTGATCTGTTTTATGAGTATATGTGTTCATGGTTGTGGTAAGGATGTACTGGTGCTATTTATGGTTGATTGCAATTTAAAGTGCTCATGAGTATTTCTGGTGCATAGATATTGTGGATGTAAGTTTTATTTATTGAGACATTCACGCATATGCATCATGCTGATTTATTGAAGTCTTGGTCACGAGATGACCAAGCGCCGAGGTCCCCGTCATGTTGATGACATGACGGGCTAAAGGTCCCTATACTTGTGGAGTATGGGCAATTGGTCCCTGTACCAGATGGTACAGGCATGGGTGTGCATCGACGGATGCACACTTTGCATTACCGGTAAAATGCAGAAGAGAAAGAGATAAAGAGATTTTTGACCATCTTGCATAGCATGGCTTATTTATATGGTTGATGGATGAATTTGTGAAGTGATGTTCATGAATGTTCTTGTTACTATTATTTCTATGGTTGATGGATGAATTTGTGAAGTGATGTTCATGGATGTTCTTGTTACTATCTATTAAATTTGTTGAGTCGTTGGACTCACTCTTGCTGTTGTTGTGTTTTTTAGGTACCTTTATGAGATCGGCATGCATGGGGAAAAGAAAAGATTAGAATTATTGCACTTTGCACGATCTATCCACAATGGAAGAAAGGGAGAAAATTAAATACTATTTGCATGAATTACTTAAGTAGTAGATGATTATTGATTGCCGGATTTAAATTGTAATAAAGGATTAGAATTCTTTTATGATGCTTCTGTTCTTTATGTAAATTTTATAACTATGAGTGTTCTAGTAATCTAAGCCAATATTGATTAGAATTGATTATATTACTTGAGGTTATTCATCCCTTTTTTTAATTATGCTTGTTGAAACCTCTGATTTAGACAGTAAACAAAGGAGGTTCTGCCGAAATTTTGTGTAGCATATTTAGATTATCATTGTCTTACTACTAGTTTGGTAGCATTCCAGGTCATTACCTGACTGGGGTGTTACATGGCCATGGGCCGAAAACTCCTTTTCGGTCCATAAGTCGGTAACGGTCCCTAGCAGGACATAACGACTCACAAACATACATAATGATCATATCGAACAAACCTATATAGTGCTTATGTACCAATCCCTTTACCTCATGATACCAGATCAAACTCAAGGCGAGAAGCGTGCCATCCTATGATAGCTTGATCCTTCATTCGAACCTGTAGTGGATTACTCAGTTGTGATTGACTCTTAAACCACATTTGGCATGGCCATGCACTTTCTTAATCCAACAACATCAAGGGGCCCAGAGATATCTCTCCTGTTATACAGGAGGGGCAAATTCCATCTTGACCGCTCATATTCCTCCGCAAGTTTCATAGCAAACATGAAAGCTACCTTTATTATCACCTAGTCACAGAGTAGTATTTGGTAACCCCTAAGTAAACTATTGCACATGTAGAAACAATGACGATCTCAGGTTTAAGGATCTTACATACACTATGTATAAGACTAACGGATGACACTTAAGAATATAACAATTCCCGTTGTATCTCATGATGGGTCAATCTAACATCATGTTCTCTAACATGTGTTCACATTATTGATTTGATATCTTATATCTATTATTCGTGAAACATGATCATCACTCAATAAACGTGCTGATCTGTAAATCATAATGGTGCCACATAATGATATAAGATCAAGGATAATTTAGAATAACATCAAAACAAGAATAAAGAGTTTCATGCATAAGTCACATACTTGTTGATCAATATGAAATATATTTATTCAAAGGACAAAATAATATTTTATTGAAACGATCATAAATATAGAAGTGATACAATTATCTTCTTGATTGCCTCTATGGCATATCACTAACACTCCTAATGTGAAAATCACCGAGTTCCACACCCAACTCAATTTATATATAATTGTAGTGAGACGTTTAAATGGGGCCAAATTTGATATATGCCACTCAGAAGGTTGTCACTTAGAGATATGCTACTCTGTTTTCTGAAATTGGAAATTTGCCACTCCAGTTTGTGAGTCATTTGATATATACCATTATCACTTATTTTTCTCCTATATTCTTTTCCATTACCTCATTTTACATATATTTCAAAGGTGCAATGCCGGTTTTGCCCCTTTCCTATCTATTCCTGGACTCCCAATGGACGTCGCGAGATTGCACGTACTGGGCACTCATCCATGACACTGCACGCACTGGACATCTAGGTAGTAACTTTAGCATCTCCAAGCACACATCAGTAGCATTTTGTTGTGCCCGAAGTAGAGTGTCAATTTTTTCTCAACTAGTCATTTTTTTAGCTGGTCATTACGTAGTCCTTGAAACTAAAAATAAAATAAAATAAAAATCCATGATATTTCTGAAGATAAATACCATTTCATTACATAGTCCTTAAAATAAGCTTTCCAACGAGTCCCAGATCATCTAAATCGGACTCCGTATGTGAAAGTTATTAACTTTTATACACAAGGTATACCTTCGAAACTGTGCTGAAATACTGTAGGGGTCGAACGGACTAGTCCGATCATCACCAAAGTTAATCGAACGGTTTTGTGCGTCTTTGAGGCAATCAAACGGCACAAATAGTGTGAACATTCGGAGTGGTCCGAATGTCACCAAAGTGATCGAGCGGTCCATGAACGATGCGAATGATTGTAGTGGTCCGAACATCTCCAAGACGATCGGGTGGTCTGTGGACAATTGAATAGTGTGATCGTTCGGAGTGGTCTGAACATCTCCAAGAACCATCCGAGCATCTGAAATGATCTGACGGTTTGGACAGCCGAAGTCGTTCAGATTAGTCTGAACGTTACCAAAGCCATCCGAGCTTCTGAAGCTGATCGAATGGTCTAGATAGCCAAAGCTGTTCAGACCAGTCCGAACATATTCGAGACCATCCGTGCGACTGATGTTGATCGAACAGTCCTGAATGAATCTGAGGTCGATCAGTTAGATCCGAAGGTTGTTTTTTATGCCGATTGAAATCGTTCGAACGTCTAGAGTAAATTTGTGAGGTCGGCTGGACTTGCGAATGATCCGACGTGGCCATGAGTGCTTGGACGTGTCTTCCCTTGCTTGGCTCCATGTGTTTCTCCTCCATTGTTGCAACTTCAAAAGTTTCACATCGTTCAAATTTGAGAATTCACATGTTGATTAATCTTTTTAGTTCATGTTCGTGTATTTGGTCCTATCGAAATGTCCTCATCACATCGAGTCTGAAGCACACGTCTAACATGAAGTCTTAACCATAAAGCAAAATAAAGGAAGATGCAACAAGCCTGTCATTACATAGGAACATGCGTTAATTCTGTCATCACAAAAGCATCACATTACATAGGAACCACCTACTTCTTCTAAGGGGTTAGCTTATTTCTAGCTACTACAATGCGATTCTTCCATGCAGCGGCTTGAAGCTCGGGGGTAGGACCATCGGGGAGCACCGGGGAGGTGGTGCCGTTGGTGAGATCGGCGAGGAGGGGAGGCGAGCTCGGGGGAGGCAGGGAATGGAGGGGAGCTCGGTGGACTTGAGGAGATAGGGACGGACTGGAGGGGAGCTCGGGGGAGGTGCGGCGGAGGGGGGAGGTGGTGCCGTTGGTGAGACTAGCTCGGAGCATGAGGAGGCGGCGCCATCTCGCCTGATAGGGATTCAGTTTGGCCTTAGGGATTGAGTCATGTTTGGATGAGAGGAATAGATAGGCATGGGGCAAAATCGATATTACACCTTGAGAGACCATGTGGAGATATCCCCATGTTGGTGATGAGTAATTGATGGTTGGTTTAGTGAGTTTGAGTTTGTTTTGGGTATTCTAGGGTTGAGTACCTTTCACTTGTGCTAATATGAATTATGTTGTTTCGTGCGGTGCTATGTGACGGTTTGCTTATCTATGTGACTGCAGGACTTCGGAGCTAGGTCATGGAAGGAGGACTGGGACTAGGCACAGGAGGTGTTGAGGTCCAGACGGTCGGTGATGCCGAAGATGATCGAGGCTGGTGAGGTGGTTGCGAGTCGGGAGACGAGGAACCGGAGCGGGAGCTACCGATGACGGACACGACGAGAGAACCGGGACTAGGCTCAGGGAGGAGTTAGAGGTCCAGAATGGTTGGATGTCGGTTGCGGTCGTGCGCGACGGAACAGACCAAGACTAGACTCAGGTGGAGTCGGAGGTCTCGGTCGGTGTCGAGTGGACACGATGGGCAGCGGCGAGTGGGTTGGGACTAGGCTTAGGGAGGAGCTGAGGTCCAGACAGTCAGGATGCCGGGTGCGGTCGTGTGCAGCGAAGTGGGCCGGACTAGACTCAAGGAGGAGTCAAGGTCCAGACGGTCGAGGTACCAGATGCGGAAGCTTCCGGAAAGGTGCTTGATGGGCAATTCGGTAAATTGACTCAAGCAAATGAGTGGAGGAGGTGGATTTCCCTCTAAAATCTGGTCTTGTTGACTTTGACCCTTGCCTCTTGTGTGTATGGAGCAAGGGAGTGTGTTTGGTATGACACTTCTTGTATTTCTCCTTGAGGGTGTGCCCTTGGTGTTAAAAGGAGAAGGTTGTGCAGCAAGAAGTGATTCATTCAAATGTGGAAAGCTCAATGGAGTGAGCCTGTGTGTTGAGCTAGCTTGAGCAGTAGGAGAGGGAGTGAGCTCCTGTGTGTTCTCAAGCATGTAGTGTGATTCCCTTGTATCAATTGCATATGGGGACTCCTATGTAATCATTCCTCTTATAATCATTCATGGGGATGAATCCATTTAGAGAATTTCACTCTTGCTTGTCACTCTCTGTTGGTTTTCAGTTTGAGCCATATATCTGTTTCTTCTTGATTTGAGATGATTCATTGAGAGAATAGGTTTGATTCTTGGCTCCATGATGGGATTTAGTCACAAGACCATTTGGTCAGTTGATTCCCAAAGAGCCAAATGATAGAATCAAAATCATCTCAGTTTTACTCTTGTGCTTCTCCTACTCTGTTTTTCACTGTAGCTAGGGTTTATACCCAGAGCATGTGTGATTCTCAGGTTCCTTTGTGATTTGCTTGCTCTAAGTTTGAGGCTTATGGTTGTGTGACCATCTCTAGCTGAAATACAAGATTTCATAAGCAAAGAATGGAAGGAACTTGAGGAATCTAAAAATTAGCTTCATTCTCAACTCATTTTCAGGTTTATGCTCAAATCTCAAATCCCTTGCCTTTCTGATGAAATCTTGGGATCCCTTTGGTCTTGGTGTTGTTTGAAATAAGGTATTTCTCTGTTGACCTGAGAAGAAACAGCTGCAATCCATTATTTTGGCTAAAATCTGCATATTTCAGTAAAATCAGCAAAAAAAAAGGTTTAAGTCGGGTGCTCTAGCTTCAGAGAGCCAGTCAGACCGCTAACCCTAGTGGTCAGACCGCTCGGGCACTGCCGGTCAGACCGGTCTGACCATGGCGGTCAAACCGGCTGTATAAGCCCGGTCAGACCGGCCTGCATGTAGCGGTCTGACCGGCCCTGCCAGCTTTGGGTGCTGTTTTTCTTCCTGTTCTTCTTATGTTTGACTGAATGTTTTGCTTCAGTTTTATTGCCTTGAGTCTTCCTCTGCAAGCTTAGGTTTCCAGTGAGCATATGAACTTTTCTTCATAGTTTTCGTAACTAACGGAGAGGATTCATTTCGTGGATACTTTTGAGGGGCTAATTTTTAAAGAGGCACCATTCACCCCCCCTCTGTTGCCATTTTTGATCCTACACACCTTTGAAATATATGTACAATGATAGAATAGAAAAGAAAATGAGATAAAACGAGTGATAATGGTATATATCAAAGGACTTACAAACTGGAGTGGCAAATTTGCAATTTCAGAATACTGAGAGGTATATCTCAAAGTGTGTAACAGCCCAGCTGTTTATTTCGAAAATTTCAGTAAAAAATTAATTTAATTTAATTTAAAATAAGGTGTTCTTTTGTTGCTTGAATTTCTGAGATTTTATTTGCCTGTTTTCAGATTTTCAAAAGGCTTTTATAAAAAGTAATTTAACTAAAAACATAAAATTATTATTAAATAAAAGGATATTTTGAATATTAAATATTTAGAGCTTTTGGCTTTTATTTGAATTTTTTGTGATTTTCTGGAGTTTATTTGGATTTATCAGAATTTTATTTCAAATTCTAAAGCAAGAAAATGTATTTTAAATATTTTATTAAAGCCAAAAAGAGTTAATTTTATTTTTCCCAACCTTCCCTGAATTGTATAGAATTGTTGAGAATTTTTTGGAATTAAAAATCGATTTTAAATGTTAAAAAGTAATTTATAAAATTATTAATTGCAAATCTGAAATTAAAAATATTTTTCTAAGTCTAAAAGGGCTCCAGGAATATTCTATGATTTTTCTGGAATTTTTAGACATTAATTACTATTTTCTAAGCAATTATAAAATTTCTAGCATTTTCTGAAATTTAATCCGAAAATAAAAATCAAATTAATCCCAGCTCGCCACGTGTCGCTCTCAGATTGAATCCATCTCTCTCCACGATTTAATCCTAGCCATACAAAGTCACTTACCCCTTCATCTCAATCCAAAGACCATGAATCATCCACTTGCACATGTCGCCAATCCGACGGCTGTTACCCCTTCACTTCCTCTCTCTCTCTCTCTGACATATGGACCCCACATGTCATATGTTTCTTCAACCTCTCCTTCTTCCTCCTCCCACCCTCTCTCTCCTCCACCATTAAAACCGAAATAGAGCTCATAAAAACCCGCCGTTTCTTCCTCTTAACTCCCGATTAACGCATGGAAACGAATGCCCTAATCACCCCCACTAATCTACCAGCCGTTTTTTCCCATTAATTCCCCTCTAAAGCCGCGGCCGTTTCTTCTCTCCCCATCTATAAAACCCTGAGCTCCGGTTGTTCTTCTCCATTTCGGCCTCTCCCACCCCGCCGCCCTTCCCCTCCCATTCGACCGCCACCCCGCCGCGCTTGCGCGCCCGCCGCCTCCGTCGTCGCCCAAAATTCTCCTACCGCCACGACCTCCTTGCGCCGCCCGGCCGCCCGGTCCCGCCGCCGCCACCGCGCGCGCCGCGCCCACCTCTCCCGCCGCGCGCCTCCGCTCCGCCGCCGCCGCCCGCCGCCGCCGCGTCGCCGCCGCCGCCGGTGAGCTCGCCTCCCGCGCGCGCCCCGTGTGCCTGCCTGTGATTTCTTTCTCAAAATCATGTTCCTCTCTGTTTATTTGGTCTTGTTGTTGTTCTTTTGTCAAGAAAGAACAAGTGCTCACTTGGCTAGGGGAGTCAAGTTAGTGCATGCATGTGTGAGGTTGTGGGTTCAAATCCGGAAAATTTAATCATTTGCCACTCTTATGAGTCCAGTGGCAACAGATTTGCCACCCTGGCCCATCGTCAGTGACTCAGATGACCCCACATGTAAGTGACAGAGTGAATTGGTCAATCTTAAGAGTGGCAAAAAATTGAATCTCCCGTCATACACTCAAATATATCCAAAAATCAGCCAAAAATAAGATTCCAAAGAATATTCCCTCAGTTTTGCATTTTCTGGAATTTCCAATTCATTCAACCTTCCAATCGCTCATTCTCCGTCGTCCAAACTCCGAATCCAGTGATTCAAATTTCTAAATTCGTGTAAAATCATAATCTATCTCCCAGTATATATTTTATAATTTTTGGATTTTATTTTGATTTTATTTGAATTTATTTGTTTGGTTCTTCGCGCGTAGATTTCGACGAATCCGGAGAGTATTTCTTCGACGAATCACAACAAGACTTCGAGCAAGGCAAGTTACACCTTTGATCATGTTGAACCTAATATTTTAAATTAATTACGTTGTTTTTAAATTATTATTGCATGCGTAATTTTATTCAAGTTAGTTTAAATTCAGTTTTGAACTCTAGTTACACCCAAATTCTTTGGACAGCCAAATTTGATATTGCTTACCATTATACCATGTCAACCCTAGATAAAACCTAGTTAGTACATTAGCACTAACTAGGAATTTTGTAGAAATGCTTAGCCATGCTTATACTGATTATGGTTTGGGATGATCTTTTACATAAAATGATGAACTTTAAAACTGAATTCTTGACTTTGGTGGGTCAAGAATGTTGATGAAATTATTTCAAAATAAAATATAAAACTGGTTTAGACTTAGGCATTTGGTTAGATTGGTGGGTGCAGGCATGCCCTGTTGGTCGGAGTCGCAGTGGTTGATTGTCGGGCACGAGGGTATGTGGTTGGGCCTAAGTCAATTAAGGACCGGTCTATAAGCTACTATTGCAAAGCCCTATCGTACTACCACAGTGTAATAGGTAATGACGGGGAACAACTTCTCATTCCATCCGCAAAAGTATATATATTGGTACATAATCTGACATTAAAGTTTAAGCGAGTTTCTGACAAATTAAGCGAGCTTAGAACACTAATCACGAAAGATCATTTTACATGACTTAATCATTTGTTGTCACAACTAACGTGAGGCGTTGAGATTCCTCCAGGAGAATAAGAAAACATCCCAGCCGTCAGATGGACCCAACTGATAAGTAGCGAAGCGTTTTCTTCAGACTTCAGGCCTTTCTTCAATTCTTCATCTATTGTCGGATCTGACAGTACCCCTCCCTCGGCAGAATACTTGTCCTCAAGTATTACCTTCTGGGAACCATGATCTGATGGTCTAAGAGTAGAATTCAGGGAATGTACCTTTGATGAAGTCGGTGTCTTCCCAAGAAGCATCTTCAGGAGGCAGGTTGACCCACTGAACCAACCACTGTGTCACCAATTTGTCACGGCGAGGCATTGCTCGGGTCTCCAGAACTGAAGCCAGCTCAGTTTTAATCTTCCCATCTCCACTAACAAGAGGTAAATCAGGGTTGGGAATTGCCACTGGACCACAATGTCGCTTCAGTTGACTGACGTGAAAGACTGGATGAATTCCAACCCCTTCTGGCAGCTGCAGTTTATAAGCAACATTTCCAATTCTCTGCATTACCCGAAAGGGCCCATAATACTTACTGGTAAGCTTCAAGGATTGCTTAAGTCCAAAGGCAGTAGCTCGGTAAGGCTGAAGTTTTAGATACACCATGTCTCCAACCGTAAATTGTCTCTCACAGCGATTCAGGTCAGCGTATTTTTTCATCCTTGATTGGGCTTGAGCCAAGTTCTCCTTTAGCCTTTTGAGCATAGTTTGCTTCTCTAACAAAAAATCTCTGACTTCCTCCTCCTTGGTCCAGGGACTGCCACTTCATTGATCAAGGGTGGTGGAAACCCATACAAAGCCTGGAAAGGGGAGATTTTGAGTGATGTATGAAAGGTGGTGTTATACCACCACTCTGAGAGAGGCAACCAAGCTACCCACTTCTTGGGTTCATGAAAAGCCATACACCTGAGATACGTCTCCAAACATTGGTTAACCCTTTCCGTTTGCCCGTCAATTTGCGGGTGATAAGCTGAACTAAACCTCAATTCCACTTTTAGAGCATTAAACAATTCTTGCCAAAGCTTGCTTGTAAAAATTCTGTCTCTATCTGTCACAATAGCCGAAGGAAAGCCATGCAATTTGAAAATGTTGTCAATGAAAGCCCTTGTGACTGATTGGACCGAGTAAGGATGCATTAGTGGAATAAAATGTGCATATTTAGTAAATCGGTCCACAACAACCAAAATTACCTCATACCTTTTTGATTTTGGCATTCCTTCTATGAAATCCATGGAAATGTGGGTCCACACCATATTGGGAATAGGTAAAGGTTCCAAGAGGCACGGGTAGTGACAATGCTCAGATTTTGACCTTTGGCAGATTGCACAATTCTGCACAAAGATTTGGACTGTCCTCTTTAATCCCGGCCAATAGAATAGATTCTTCACTCTCTGGTAGGTTGCCACCATTCCAGAATGTCCTCCCACCGCTAAGGAGTGCAGTGAATGAATGATATTTTGCCTCAATTCAGCATCTTCCCCCACATATATTTTGCCTTTGTATCTAAATACTCCTGAGTGGAATGTATAGTCGGATCTGTCCTGGATTTAGGGTGAGTTGTTCCATCAACTCCTTGCAATAGACATCTGAAGTATAACTGCGCTCAATTGTTTCCACCCAAGCTGGAACTGCCATGGATATAGCCCTCAACTCAGAACACCTCCTTGATAAGGCATCTGCAACTCGGTTCTCGTTCCCTCTCTTATACTCGATGGAATAGTCAAATTCAAGAAGTCTCAACATGAGTTTATGTTGAATTCCCTCTCCAATCTTCTACTCAGACATAAATTTGAGACTCTGTTGATCGGTTTTTATGACTAATCGAGTACCCAAGAAGTAGTGTCTCCACCTTTTCAATGCCTCGATTATCGCTAAGGCCTCTTTGTCATAAGTTGAGAGTGATGCAGTCCTAACCCCCAAAGTTTTGCTAAAGTACGCGATGGGCCTCCCTTTTTGCATTAGGACAGCACCTATTCCTTTTGCACTCGCATTGGTCTCCAAAGTAAAAGGTTCCAAAAAGTTAGGAAGGCTAAAACCGGAGCAGTACTTAAACTGGACTTCAACTCATCAAAAGCCTCATCCTGCGGTTTTCCCCAACAAAACCCCTCTTTCTTTAACATATCATGCAATGGTCTGCAGATTAATCCATAGTTTTTTGATGAATCTTCTATAATATCCCATCATTCCCAAGAAGCTTCTTAATTGAGTCACATCCTGGGGCTTGGGCCAGTCCCTAATAACCTCAACCTTCCTGGGATCAGTGGCTACACCTTGCTCTGAAATAATGTGACCCAAGTACTCCACTTGGGCTGCAGCAATCACACACTTTTTGATATTAGCAAACAATTTCTGCTGCTTCAAGATGTCCAAAACAATAGAAAGGTGCTGCAAATGCTCACTCTCGCTCTTGCTGTACACAAGTATATCGTCAAAGAAAACCAGAATGAATCTCCTCAAAAACTTGGCAAAAATTGTGTTCATCAAAGATTGAAAAGTTGCCGGGGCATTCGTTAACCCAAAGGGCATGACCAAATACTCATAATGCCCCAAATAAGTCCTAAAGGCTGTTTTGCAGATGTCTTCTGGCCTCATACGTATTTGATGGTATCCAGATTTTAAATCCAGCTTGCTGAAAATGGTTGCCCCATGTAACTCATTCAATAGATCCTCGATCACTGGAATTGGGTACTTGTTCTTGACCGTCATGGCATTTAACTTGCGGTAGTCGACACACAATCGCCATGAACCATCCTTCTACTTGACTAATATAGCCGGAGAAGCAAAAGGACTAGAGCTGGGTCTAATGATTGAAGCTTCAAGCAGATCTTGAATTTGTTGTTCCATTTCGGCCTTCAACTGATGAGGGACTCTATAGGGCCTTATATTAGGTGGGTTAGCCCCTTCTTTGATTGGGATAGAGTGATCACACTCCCTCTCGGGAGGTAATGCATAAGGGTCTTGGAACACCTCTGAATATGAGTTAAGCAAGAATTGGAATTTGGGATTCATGGAAGTGGTTCCTTCGGGTGACTCACTAGGCTGAAAGTCAATCAAGTATCCAGTAATTCCTGCCTTTAGAATCTTATCACACCCCGTTGTACTCAGCACCCGAACTAGAGGGGTTAGCTGTTGGTCGCTGAAAATTACCTCTTTGACTCCATCTTTCTGGATGATTAGCTTCCTTGCCTTCAAGTCCATACTCACAGGACTATGTTGATACAGCCAATCACATCCCAATACTAAATCATATCCTTTTAGAGGCAATACCTTGAATGAATTGTTAAAACTCTCTCCTCTAATGCAATACTCCTCATCTGCTATATATGAACCAGCCAGCAAAGTTCCTCCACCAGCCACCAGTACCTTCTGCAATGGAACTAACTGAATCTTGCAATTAGTTTGAGTAGCAAATAGGAGATCAATGAAGGTGTGAGTGCTACCACTATCTACCAATGCTACCCCTTTCTTACCCCCCAATGTTAACATCTAGGGTATAAGTATTACTTCCTAGCAACCCATTCACAGCTTGAATAGAAATCTGCATGAGTTATTCTTCTGAATCTGTTTTGGGGGGGTGCACTTTCCACTCTTTCCATAGGGTTTTCTTCCTGTTCAGTTTCTGTTGGATCTGCTTCTTCCACCATTAGATTCACCTGTTGGAACTGTTTGCATTTATGCCGCGACCGTCGGGGGAAGATTGGGGATTTTACGGGAACCCAAGGTTTTCCCCCAACCCAATCGCCCCGCTACTTCCGCCAAGGATTCAAGAAGCTCTGATGCCAATGTCAGATCCCCCTGGGAGGAGATCCGAATTGAGGGAGAAGAACTAGTAAATCTGGAAGGTGGTAAGGAACAATCGGGAGCCGCCAAGTAAAGCTAAGACTACAAGAACTAGGGCTACAGTGTAATAGGTAATGACGGGGAACAGCTTCTCATTCCATCCGCAAAAGTATATATATGGGTACATAATCCGACATTAAAGTTTAAGCAGAGTTTACAGCAAATTAACTGAGCTTAGAACACTAATCACAGAAAGATCATTTTACATGACTTAATCGCTGTTGTCACAACTAACGTGAGACGTTGAGATTCCTCCAGGAGAATAAGAAAACATCCCAGCCGTCAGATGGACCCAACTGATAAGTAGCGAAGCGTTTTCTTCAGACTTCAGGCCTTTCTTCAATTCTTCATCTATTGCCGGATCTGACATGGTGTCGCCGCGGCATTGACAAGATCATGACGATCCGTGCCCGCCACGTCATCGCCACCGAGATGCAGGACCTCAAGGCACGCGTTCTTGAGTTGAGCCAGCAGCGGAAGCGCTACAGGTTCGAGGCGCCGGCGGGACCCGCCGGCGCTCGGTGCGCTGCAGGATTTGACCCCCGGCTGACCGCACTCTACGCAGACACCACTAGCCTCGTTGGCCTGGATGAGCCGATGGAGGAGGTGGCCAAGATGGTCATGAATGCCGGCAAGGCTGAGCTCAAGGTGGTGTCCATCGTCGGGATGGCCGGCTCCGGGAAGACGACGCTTGCTGCGGCGGTACACCGGCTGCTCGGAGAGCAGAACTCCTTCGATTGCCGGGCTTTAGTTTCCCTGGGACAGAAGCCGGACATTGCCGGTAAGACTCTCAAGGGCATACTCTCGCAGGTCAGCGACGGCTACGGAGTAAGTGACGACATTGGCCAGCTGATCGGAAGGCTGAGAGAAAAACTGGAGGACAAGAGGTACGCCTAATTAATTTGCTGCATTTCTACAATTTTCATCGTTCAGACTTCAGAATCATGTAAGGATGATTTGGTAATTTGCTACACTTTTGCACTCTGTTTTATTTTGAGAAACAGATACCTCGTCGTCATTGATGATATATGTGTTGGAAATTAATCTTGATTTGGTATTTGTAAGTGCTTGCAGTTTCTAGTGAGTTAGTGTTTGTAATTTTTGGTCTTTAGTGTTTGCAGTTTTTTGGTCATTAGTACTTCAGTTTTTTGTTCTTGTATTTGCTATAAAAGGAGAAGAAGTAAACCAGAAAATGCTACCAAGTTCTGCAGCGCCAAATCCTATGTGAGTTCATCATGTTCTTGTGTTGTGTTCCTTAGGCGTTAGCAAGAGTTTGACCAACAATTGGTATCAGAGCGAGGTGCGAGGAGAGGCTCAAAAGCATGGTGGCGAAGGTTCGCGCATCCATGGCGAGGTCAGGGCGGTGTGCCATAATCGCACGTGACATGCACACTGGGGGGTGATGATGTGATCGCTGTGGTGTGGCGACGATGAGTGGCATAGGTGGGCTGCAAGGCGGGAGCGGCGTCGATGGAAAACGACGTTCTTTCACCATCAGCAGTGTTTTTGGTGCATTTAGTTGAGTCCGTGTACAAGTATTAGTGCACGATTGCATTTTTTGAGTTGTTTGTGTATTTGGCACAATAGGAGTGTTGCATGTGTCATTTATTTGATCGTGCACATAGGAGGTGTGTTACATACGTGCGCATAGTCGTGTCGTGCTCACGCACGTAGATGTGTCAGTATATGATGTGTGTGTGTGTGTGAGTCCTTGTAGTTGCGTCCAAGTTCTCATGTGTGTATGCTCTGATGAGAGTCTCCGTCGCCGTCAAGTTGCGTCATCGGCGAAAGACAATTGGAGCTGAGGAATAAGTCAAAGTCGTCGGTAAGGTGTGTCACCGACAGTGAAGAAGCGAGAGACGCCAGCAAGTTGCGTCACTGGCGGCATGGTCAACAAGAAGGCAAAACTTCTTAGAGATGCGTCAGGGGATCGAACTTCATCTTGTGAGGTTTAGCAAATCAAGATTAGGGGGAGATTGTTGGAAATTAATCTTGATTTGGTATTTGCTTTGAGTAAGTGCTTGCAGTTTCTAGTGAGTTAGTGTTTGCAATTTTTGGTCTTTAGTGTTTGCAGTTTTTTGGTCATTAGTACTTCAATTTTTTGTTCTTGTATTTGCTATAAAAGGAGAAGAAGTAAATCAGAAAATGCTACCAAGTTCTGCAGCGCCAAATCCTATGTGAGTTCATCATATTTTTGTGTTGTGTTCCTTAGGCGTTAGCAAGAATGGTCAACAGAATGGTCAAGAATCAAATGTTGTTTCCCAGACAAAAATCTTGGTAGTAGGATATTGATCACAACAAGAAACTATGCATTGGCAAAGGATTGTTCTTCCCGTTCGAACGAAGGCATTTACAAGATTGGCCTCCTTAGTGATGCCAACTCCAGAGATTTGTTTTTGAAGAAAGCTTTTGGGAATACGGATGCTTGCCCTCCCCATTTGGAGGATGTTTCTTCCCAAATCATAAGATGCGGTGGCTTGCCACTTGCTATAGCTGGCGTAGCTCGCGTGTTAGCGCACCACCAGCCATCAAAAGATGAATGGCAGAGGTTTGGATCGAACTTGCTATCTAGTTCACATCTAGATAGGTTGAAACAAATATTTAATCTTAGCTACAGCGATCTGCCTCCACATCTCAGGACATGTCTGTTGTATCTAAGCGTATTTCCGGAGAATTACGAGATTGCCATAGAGCGCCTAGTGAGGAGATGGATTGCTGAAGGAATCATCAGTGAACCACGCCGTGAAAGCAGAGAGGAAACAGCAAGATGCTACCTGAATGAGCTAATTACTAGAAACATGGTCCAGCCATTGCATCTCAAACATGATGGCACCCCAAGGAGCTGCACAGTTCACCCAGTAATACATGATTTCATTGTGGTCAAGTCCATGGAAGAGAACTCTTGTAGATGTTCAGAAGAAAGATGTCTCAACCAACCATGGCACTGTTCGACGGCTATCTCTACAGAACAGTAGTGAACAAGATAAAGCTGTGCCGCAAAATGACGCAATGAAGCATGCTCGCTCATTGACCGTCTTTGGTCACGCCAGTGGCGCGCCTCGTGTTGCGTGTTACGTGTTGCGTGTTGCGTGATCTGAGCGTGTTGCGTGTGCTGGACCTCGAAGGCTGTGCGGGTTCAATATGCCTCGATGGCCTCCGCATGTTGGTGCTGTTAAGGTACTTGAGCCTTAGAGGAACTGATGTCAGTGAGCTCCCGGCACAAATTGGGGATCTAAGGTGCCTGGAGACACTGGATGTGAGATCCACAAAGGTGAAAGAACTGCCTCCCAGCATTGTCAGGCTGGAAAAGCTAATGCATCTGCTCATCGGAAATGCCAAGTTGCCTTGCGGGATCGAGAAGATGAAGGCCCTACTGACATTGCCATGCGCTGATGTTGGGAAGATCTCTGGGAGTGTCATGCAGGAGATTATTGGAGGATTTGCCCCATGCATAAATATGGAATTTGATGATTTGCCCCATTTATCTCATTGACATGTGGGCCTTGGCCCCACATGTCAATGAGATATCATGGGCAAATCATCAAATGCAAATGAAAGGTGTGGCAAAAGATCAAATATCTCTTTCCCGGCGATGGATTTCCGAGTCTTAAGCAGTTGTGCATTCACTGCAGCTTGCCATCAGTCACCTTTGAGACTGGAGCTTTGCCGAGGGTTGAAGCGCTTGAGCTTAAGTTTGAGAAAGGCCTTTCAGATGAGTCAAGCGGTGTGTCTGGTATAGAGCATTTGCTTAGCCTGAAGCATGTGTTCGTTGAGTTTTCACAGCATGATGCAGGCGTTGCGGCAACGGTTGCTACAGTAAGGACGGCTGCTGAAACCGTTGACCCTAAGGGCAGTCCCAGTGCTCCACATAGGATAGTGTCTATGGCATTAATTAGATTGCCATGTAGGAGTTTTAGATGATGTGGCGCTATATTAAATAAGAGAGAGAAGAAAAAGAGGAAGAAACTGGGTCTCATGCAAGACCTAGTTTTTATGAGAAAACCAATGCAATAGACACTACCAAATTTTGCATTGGAGAGATGGTGGTATCTTCATGATAGATGGAGAAAAATTATGATTGGTGGAGAGGAGAGAGAGATTTTGATGCTTAATTAATTGCTTGGGTTATAAATAGACATGATGCATTGGAGACAATAGTGTCTAAAATAGTGTCTATATGACATGGCATAGATAGAAACTACTTAAGTGGTTTCTGCATTGGGACTGCTCTAATCGTCCAGATGTCACTGTCAAAGTCGATGGGAAGAATAACTAATACGGTTTGGATCATTGTGTTCTCATCTGTTTTCGAGCAAGAGCATTGGTATGTGTTGGGAAACCTAGGTCTAGAGACCTGTAGACCTGGTTTATAGTGGGTATCTTTTCACCTAGTCTATAAATAGGGGTCCTAATGATTAGATCTTTTACTTGGAGAAGTAAAAAAGCAATACAAAAAGGAGTTTCCCTATCTCTCTGCGTTTACTCTTTTATTATCGTATAATACTCTGTGATTTATCCATCTCTTTGCATAAGAGGAATCAATCGGACTGGACTTGTCAGTGAAGGTTCCTCAACAAGTTATCAGCACGAATCGCTTCGGTGGATCACAAGGTAATCATTCGCAGATTAATTTACCTATCTAGATCGCTTTAATTCCGTAATTTTCGTGTTCTAGACTATTTTCTACAGTGCAAATCCGTTTTAATCGACCGCGAGCTGACTTGAAGTCGCCGACACAATGTCGATAGGTAGATTACATGAAAAGAGTAATATTAATTGCACTATATATTGAAAAAAAATCAAGAACCATACTGCCAGGTACCGCACATGGCTGTGTCGCTCCGTGCACTGCATGCGCCTTGACAATCGCCACGTTGCGACGAATGCACATGGCTGCACCGCCGACCACCCGCATGTGGCCAAGCCGCAGCTCGCCATGTGCGCCCCGACGACCGGCTCCCTGAGCGCCCGCATGCGCCACTGCCGGCTGCTCGCTGTGTGTCCCGATCATTGGCTCCCCGAGCGCTCGTATGCGCACCGGCCGGTTGCACACCGCGCGCCACAGCCGTTGGCCGTACACGGCCGCTGCCGCCCGCAACGCTCCGCGTGTCATTGCTCGCCGTGCGTGTTAGTACAGGCCTCGCACGGCCACCGAGCTGCTGCACCTTGTGCTGCTCGCATGCGCCACCGAAGTCGCCATGCGTCGCGCGCCTGCATGCATCGCCGAGCCGTCGTGCGTCGCGCGCCCACATGCGCCACCGCACCTCGCACCGCCTGTGTGCGCCGTCAAGCCACTGTACGCCGCGCGCCCTCAACATCTAGGAGTTGATTATGAATAAACCTATTCACCGGTCATGGGTGGTATTAATTTTAGATATTTAATCTCGATGGCAGTAAACTTGAACTTAGAAATAAAATTGATGGATGTGGTAATGGCATACCATTATGGAAACTTGGATTCAAACATTTATATGAAAGTGCCTGAATACATCCCTGTCCCAAACCAAGACAGCAAATAGAAGCCTATACAGTGTGGAACTAAAAAAATCACTGTATAGACTTAAGCAATCAAGCAGGATGTGGTATAATCGCTTAAGCAATTTTCTATGCAAGAAAGGCTACACGAATAATGAGGATTGTCCCTATATATTATACGATGATCCCATAATAGATTTTGTATAATCTTAGTGTATGTAGATGATCGGAATATCATCAGAACCATGGAAGATATAAAGTAAGCAAGCTCTTACCTGGAGTCAAAGTTCAAAATGAAAGATTTGGGTAAAACCAAATATTGATTAGGCTTGCAGCTTGAGTATGTCTCAGAAGGAATATTAGTACATCAATTTGCATACACTCAAAAGGTGTTAGAATGGTTTGGCTTTGAAAAAGCATACCTTTCGAAAGTACCAATGGTTGGGCGATCTTTACAGTAAGACAAATATCCATACCGACATAGAGAACAGGGAGAGGAAGTCTTGGGATCAAAATTACCATACTTAAGTGCAGTAGGAGCACTTATGTATTTAGCAAACTGCACTAGACCAGACATCACATTTGCCATAAACCTATTAGCAAGGTATAGTGCATAACCTACCAAAAGGCATTGGATGGGAATAAAGAACATTTTCGATACCTCCAAGGAAGCAAAGATCTTGTACTATTCTATAGAAAGAACCAAGACTTGAATATGACTGGCTATGCAGATGTCGAATACCTGTCAGACCCGCATACAGTTAGATCACAAACAGGTTATATATTCCTATGTGGTAGAACCACAATTTCATAGAAATTGTCTAAGCAAAATCTTGTATCGACTTCGACAAACTACTCGGAAATCATAGCACTGTACGAAGCCGCACGAGAATGTGCTTGGCTTTGATGAATGATTCACCACATCCAGCAGTCATGTGGGTTGAATATCGTGCAAGCTCCCACAATTATATATGAAGATAATCTAGCTTGTGTTGCACAAGTGTAAACGGGCTACGCGAAAAGTCATCTCACAAAGCATATCAACCTTAAGTTCTTCTATACTCATTAATTGTAAAAAGATGGACAAAATTATGATACTACACATTAAGTCATATGAAAATCTTGCAGATTTATTCGCTAAGTCACTTTCAGCATCCAATTTTGAAAGATGTGTACGTGGAATTGGAATAATCTCTAAGTGTAGAATTCAGAGGGAGATTCTTCTCGAGCTCACTATTAAAACTTGATTACGAAGATCGAGTACGCAAAGAATAAATCCTGTAGATTAAATGAAATAGGGTGAATTGTACCCTTTTTCCCTTGACGAGTTTTCCTAAAATTTCTCGGCCAAAGTTTTTAATGAGGTAAATCATGCAACACAACATAACATGTATCATGTACTCTTTCTCTAAATTTTTCCCACTGGAGTTTATGGAGTTTTGATGAGGCATGAACGTGTCAGATGAGTGCCCAAGGGGGGTATTGGGAAACCTGGGCCTGCAGGACTGGCCTATGGTGGGTACTTCTCCACCTAGTCTATAAATAGGGGTCCCATGATTAGATCTTTTACTTGGAGAAGTAAAAAAGCAATGAAAAAAAGGAGTTCCCCTATCTCTCTCTGTATTTAATCCTTTATTGTCTTATACTACTCTGTGATACATTCTTAGGCAAATGATGCTTTCATGATTTCTTCAATGTGTCGATTTGAGACATGAATAAGTGATGTCTATGGTCCTGTTTGTTTTGGCTGCGGCTTATGGCTTTTGGTTGAAATTTTTGAATTTTGGCTGTTTACGGTACAGATTACGAAGAGACCGGTACTCACTTACAATTTTGGCTAGTATAGATGTTGGGCTTTTAACGTGTACAACGTTTAACTTATAGACCCCGTTTTGAAAAAAATACTCCGTTTGAAAGTTAGGTACTGTAGCAAAAGCCAAAAGCCGGCCGGCTTGTTGCTTGCCAAACAGGCCCTATTTTCTGTTCATGATTTCTTCACTGTGTTGAATTGAGACTTGAATAAGGAGTTAAAGCCAGATTTGGCATTGTTACGCGCCGTATTTACAATAACCATATGCTCACTGTATTTACAAAAATGGCACTTCTGCCGTCTGGTGGGCAGGTGGTAGCGCCGGCTAGGCGACACGCGGCGAGGCCGTCGGCGGCAACTGCCTGCCTTAACCGGCTTAATTACATACCCTAATTTTTGCATTTAATGTTTTTTTCTCAATTTTTAAATATACAAATGTGCTCGAAACATTATGAAAATTTATGTACAGGATCTCAACACAACATACCTCTAGTGTAATTTTTGAGTAATTTTATCTATTGTGAATTTTTCTCAACAATTCATACAATTTTGATATTTTTATGAGTTTTTACATATAGCAAATAAGCTCCAAAAATTCTGAAATTTTATGTGAAACTTCCCAACATAGTCATAGTTATTGTGTGATTTTTTAGGAATTTTATATGGTCTGAACATTTATTCTGGTTAATTTAATCATGAATTTACGAATATTTCATGATTGTTTTACAATTTTATACATTACGAATCTTATATAATTAAAAGTAATTATAATAGTACAAAAAATGCATCACACTGGATACGATATGGCTCATCCATCTGAGCCACTGTTATCTTCTCGCCACATCTGCCTCCCCGTACATGTCTTCCGTTGCATACGAGCATGTCCCGTCGGATACGTAGTCGGTCTGGAGGTTGTGTCTCGGGCTGGAGGGGTATGGAGACCGTTCTATCTGCTCAGTGGCTGGCAGTGGTCCAGTAGGCTCAGATACAGTAGGCTGGGTCCGGTAAGGGTCGAAGTCCTTTAGCTGAAACATGCCAAACTGTGAGCCTTCCGCAATAATGTCGTGTATGAAGGACTCTAGAAATCCCCCTCGTGGTACGAAGGAGCTCTCGTCTTGACCGTATGATGTGGCAGAGAAGCCAGAGGAGCTTTATCCACCGAAGTGTCCAAACCCTTGGTATGTTGTGAACGCTGAGCTCTGCCCTATATATATTGCAAACCCTAGCACCATGTACTACTCTCTGGAAGCATCTGGCAGGTTTATGTCATCATCGGTGGACTCGTCATCACCCTCACGTTGAATTGGAGGCTGCAAGATGAAACGATATTAGTCACAATAAATATTTCGGATGTACAATGCGAATCTCATACCTCCCGAATGTGCAGCGAAGATGAACAACGGGGAGCGATAGTCTGTGTAGGTGGTGCGGATGTAAAAAACGATGCATCTCAACGATGGACCTACGGCGGGAGAACGCCATGATGTTAGTAGAACACAAGGCCTAATAGGAAAATAAAATGTAGGTTTGTATGTAAGTTACCTCCTCATCTGTACGGTGCACAGATGATCGGCGGGTAGTACTACGACGCTAGGCAAACTCAGTAGATTGCGATGGCCGGTTGGACTCGCTAGGTCACGATGACCTGGTGGGTGATCATGGTGCCCCCATTGGGTGGCTCATGTGCGCACTGTGATCCATGGAACGATCGCAGCTTAGGTTGTGCACTATTTTTTTGGCTTGCTTTAGGACAAACTTCATAGTCTTCTGTAAAGCCGGTGGTGTCTCCGAGCTACTAATGGCGGCCTCCGACGTGCTTGCGATGCGCTGTGCCCGCTCCAACTAAAGTGACATACGAAATAGGTTTTCTTGAATGAAACGATAAGATATTTGAACTGTCTTACACTGTCATACGGCCGCAAAGTGCTGTGGGAATCGATCGAGCATTGCAGACATTCCTCGTGTGTGATCTGCTCGAGGCAATCTAGTGGAGGAATGGTGAGTCTGCTACGTGACCAGGGTACGTACCATTCCAGGTACTCGTCATATGTCTGGACATCGTACGGACACTGCTCGATGATGACATCGAGGTGCACCCTATCCGTCCATGCCGTCGTTCACTACCGCTGCATTGGCCGCTAGTTCGTACCATGTCGACCAGCCCTTGATTGCCTGCATTTTCAGAATCATCGATGTTACATAGCAAGACATACAAAGTGTACACATTAGTCGAATGGAGTTTGACTCACCAGTGTACGGCTTGCGGTAGGAACCTGCGGTCTAGAGGGGGCACGGCCTGGTACAAACCGAACTGTCGTATCACGTGCTATGGCGCGTAAGTCTCCATCATGTACAAGAACACTAGATGGTGTATTGTCGCCCACAGCTCCGCGTCCTCCAGGCAATGTAGGGACATGTCATACGGTGATACACGATTCACAAAATCTACCGTCCATAGACCCCATATGACATTGCTGTCGTGCAACGACTCGAACTCGTTGTGCCACAGCAAGTAGCACCTCGACAGTTTGCCCTTCGCCCACTGCAGACGGGCAGTAGCCCACCGGATGCCCATAGTGGGCCCATCTATCAGGTCAGTGAACTTGCCGAACAGGTGCACTGGTGTCACGATGGTTGGATGTTTGATAGGGAAGTGCTCCTAGCTCCACAGCTGCAGGAGCACATAGCAGATAGCCAGATTGGGGGTACCAGCAGTGGTGCGCTGGCAAGCATCACATAACCCCCGATATGTGGCGCATAGAACTGCTAATCCATAGCTGTACCGAGGCATCGCCCCAAACTCTGTGTTCACCAAAGACTCGGTGAGGCCGATGAATTCAGCGTTGCAAATATCGTCGTGTGTGGCTGGAAACATACTCCAACCAAAGAGCTGGATAAGGAACGCGACGAGGTGCGTCCTAACGACCTTCGATGGTGCAATCTATGTGCACACGCTGAAATTGTTCAGCCAAGTGCGGGGGACGCCACGAGCACTCTCCGGGATAGGCTGGCTGAACCGGTCCGCCAACCTCTTCTTCCAGTTGACTGGTGCAGGGGCTGGAACAAGTGCGTCACCCCCAAGAGAGAGACCAGTCAAGAACATACGTCCTTCAGAGTGACCGTCATCTCACCCCACTGAAAGTGGAATATGTGCGTCTCAAGCCTCTACCTATCCACCAGTGCCGTGAGCAGGCTGCCGCCGATGGTCAACTTGTGTTCGGTGGAGACCATAATGGATTGCGCGCAGGCTACGATAGCAGAAAACAAAACTTTTCTACCACGCACACCAGGACATCATGCTAGGGAGGAATCATGGATCGTTACCACTAGACGCGCAGCGCAGCGGAAGAAGAGTTGGAGAAGTCGATCCAACCACGCGCGTCGAGGTAGTAGTGGAAGTAGTCGATCGTCCCGAACAGATCGTCTCCTCCACGCGATCAACCACACCACGAGCAGATCCAATCTGTTGGTTGTTGATGCCGATCAACGCCGCAACGAGCAGCGCCTCCACCGGTATCCACACGCCCCAGGCCGAACGCCGATCGCGAGTGTACCAAAGCACTCGCGAGCGGCTAGGGTTTGGCTCGGGAGGTGGCGGCTAGGGTTTGGCTCGGGATTAACAGAAGCATGCAGCCCTCAGCCCCTCGCCTCCATATATATAGACCTCCTCACTTGGGCCTCGTGGACTGAGGCCCAATAGGAGTCTATCCGGATCTCTATCCGAATTGAGCCCACATCCGAATCACATTTGAATTAGTATTCCAACCCGTTAAGTGTGCGACCCTGTAGGTTCACGTATACTTGGTCGCGAGCCAAAAACGCCTTTCTGGTCACCCTGTTAATAGCGGCCTCTAGCAAGACATATTAACCCCAAAGTATACGTAAAGATCATATCGGCTAAACCTGTAATGTTCTCATGTACGAATCCCTTTGCCTCACGATATAGATTAAGCTCAAGGCGAGACCTGTGTCATCCTCTTAATAGCTCAATCACTCTCTCGATTCTGTGATGGATTATAAACTCGTGATTGACTCCTCAATCACCTTGGCACGGCCATGCACTTTCATAATCCATTACATCGAGGGCCCCAGAGATATCTCTCCATTAAGGAGGGGCAAATTCTATCTTGATCATTCACATCCCACTACATGTTTCATAGTAAACCCGAAGACTACTTTTATGACTACCCAATTACGGAGTAGTGGTTAGTAGTCCCAAAATAGGCTACTACGCATGTTGGGAACCATGATGATCTCAAGTCTAAGGATTCTACATAAACACTACTTGAGACCAACTGATGACACATGGAATCTCTGCAGTGTCTCATGTCGGGTCTATCCAACATATGTTCACTAACACATGTCCATATTATTGATTTGGTATCACCATACCATGATCCATGAGACATGATCATCAATCAATACATATGCCGATCTTTGAATCATATTTGTTCCTCATATGATATATGATCAGGGATCATTTAGAAATAGCAACATTTTAGCATTAAGAGTCTCATGAATAAGTCACATACTCATTGATCAATAATGATAATGTCTATTTCAAGGAACAAAGTAATGCATCATAAACATAGTATGTGATATATATAACATCTCCATGTTGCCTCTAGGGCATGGTGCCAACAGCCACCGTAGCAACTTTAGCTCCATTGCCAACGCGAAGATCCACTTCGCTCCTCCTCAAACTTCTACTTCTTCTTAGCCCCTGCAACGATTTGCAAATGTGAGCAACTGATCTAGTATCAAATACCCAAGAATCAGTAGATGAAGTAGCAAGATTGATTTCTATAACATTTATACCTGGAGTGGAAGTCGGACTTCCCTTCTTCTTCTCAAGATCCTCCAAGTACTTTGGGCGCCTTTTCCAATGCCCCGATTGCTTACAGAGTAATAATCTGCATTAGGAGCAGCGCCTCTTCTTGCCTTGCTTGGCCTTAGAACCGCTCGCGATCTCATCGGGAGCTAACTTTCTTTTGACCGCGCTTTCTTGACATTGGGCTTGCCCTTGCCTTTCTGCATCATCATCACATGATTGCTGCTTTTCTTAATGCTTTCTCAAGAGCTTTTAGCATCCCATGCAACTCACCAAGGTCTTGTCCATGTTGTTCATGTGATAGTTCAAGATGAATGGCTCAAAGCTCGGGGAGCGATCGGAGAATCACATCGCAGCCAACTCTTGGCTAAGGGAAAATCAAGCTTTTCCGCACTCTCAATGTAGCCAATCAACTTAATCACATGAGGGCTGATGGGATTCCCTTCGCAAGCTCGCACGCAAACAAGGACTTTGAAGTGTTGAACCTCTCACCCTTGCTTGGTTCTCAAACATACCACGTAACCCCACAATGATATTGTAGGCATCCGTGTTCTCATATTGCTTCAAGCTCAGAGGACATTGTGGCAAGCATGAGACACCACATCAAGGCAATCATTCGCTTGCTTCTCATAAGCTCTCCGTGCACCGCAGAGCATTATCGTGCAAGTCATCGTGATAAGGAGACTCAAGGACATACTCCTTGCGCTCTTGCTTGAGAACAATTCTCAAGTTGCGATACCAATCCATAAGGGAGGGATCATGGATCGGTACCACTAGATGCGCAGCGCAATGAAGAAGAGTTGGAAAAGCCGATCCAACCACGCGCGCCGAGGTAGTAGTGGAAGTAGCCGATCGTCCCGAACAGATCGTCTCCTCCACGCGATCAACCACACCACGAGCGGATCCAATCAGAGGTTGTTGATGCCGATCAACGCCGCAACGAGCAGCGCCTCCACCGTATCCACACGTCCGGTTGGAACGCCGATCGCGAGTGTACCAAAGACTCGCGAGCGGCTAGGGTTTGGCTCGGGAGGTGGCGGCTAGGGTTTGGCTCGGGATTAACGAAGCATGCAGCCCTAGACCTCCTCACTTGGGCCTCGTGGACCGAGGCCCAATAGGAGTCTATCCGGATCTCTATCCGAATTGAGCCCACATCCGAATCACATTCGAATTAGTGTTCCAACCCGTTAAGTGTGCGACCAGAGGTTCATGTATACTTGGTCACGACCCGAAACGCTTTCCGGTCACCCTCGTTAATAGCGCCTCTAGCAAGACATATTAACCCCAAAGTATACGTAAAGATCATATCGGCTGAACCTGTAATGTTCTTATGTACGAATCCCTTTGCCTCACGATATAGATTAAGCTCAAGGCGAGACCTGTGTCATCCTCTTAATAGCTCAATCACTCTCTCGATTCCGTGATGGATTATAAACTCGTGATTGACTCGTCAATCACCTTGGCACGACCATGCACTTTCATAATCCATTACATCGAGGGGCCCAGAGATATCTCTCACATAAGGAGGGGCAAATTCTATCTTGATCATTCACATCCCACTACATGTTTCATAGCAAACCCGAAGACTACTTTTATGACTACCCAATTACGGAGTAGTGGTTAGTAGTCCCAAAATAGGCTACTACGCATGTTGGGAACCATGATGATCTCAAGTCTAAGGATTCTACATAAACACTACTTGAGACCAACTGATGACACATGGAATCTCCGCAGTTGTCTCATGTCGGGTCTATCCAACATATGTTCACTAACACATGTCCATATTATTGATTTGGTATCACCATACCATGATCCATGAGACATGATCATCAATCAATACATATGCTGATCTTTGAATCATATTTGTTCCTCATATGATATATGATCAGGGATCATTTAGAAATAGCAACATTTTAGCATTAAGAGTCTCATGAATAAGTCACATACTCATTGATCAATAATGATAATGTCTATTTCAAGGAACAAAGTAATGCATCATAAATATAGTATGTGATATATATAACATCTCCATGTTGCTTCTAGGGCATATCACTAACAGACCAGCCTCGTAAAGGGCAATAAGCCCGTGGCACGCCGGACCCGTCATCAAGTGTTCCAGAAGCAGCAGTGTTTCTCATTATACAAGTGTTCCAGAAGCCCGTCAATGAGTGGCAACAGTGTTTCTCATTATACAAGTGTTCCAGAAGCTCTGGTAAAACTATAACTTCCAATACATAGGACAGACCAAATATTAGTGCAAAGAATAATAATGACAGCAAAACTTACTTTATAATGCAAACTACATTAATTATGACTAACTAAATAACAGTACTTATAACTTGGACTATGGGTATAACGTCGAAAGCATGCTATAAAAAATTACCTGTCTTTCAGGAGAAATAATCACCACTGCCTTGTCCTTAGTGACTTATGCACTGCCTTATCTAAATAATTACCTACGCACTGTTAATTTTGAGAGTACCTTAATGCGAAGATTAGTAATGACAATAACATACTACAAGTCAGTGATTACATTCGTGTAACTACATATGAATACTTCATTACTTACTGATAATTTGATTACACATAGAGAGTGAAAATTATGCAAACCAGATAGCAGAAAATAAAATATAGCACGATTGGCCGACACATGTTACTTCAAAAGATGTCTGAGCATCGTTAAATTCATGATTAAATTAACCCAAATAAACATGGTAAATTTCTAAAAAAATTACACAATAACTATGACTATGTTAGAAGATTTCACATAAAATTTTGTAATTTTCGAAGTTCGTTTGTTATATGCAAAAACTCGTAAAAATATCAAAATTGTATGAATTTTTGAGCAACATTCACAATGGATAAAATTACCCAAAAATTATACTACGAGGTACGTTGTGTCAGGAGGCTGTACATAAATTTTTGTAATTTTTTGAGCTATTTGATATATTTAAAAAATCAAAAAAATCACTCAACATAAAAAATTAGGGCAGGTAATTAAACCGGCTTAATGACCTGTCGCCCCCTCACCAGACGACAAGCGCCTGCCATCCCCCCATCAAGCAGGTGGCTGCCTGCCGTCTGGTGAGGTGGCGGCAAGTGTCTGCCGCCAGTGGTCTCGCCACGTGTTGCCACGCTGGCGCTGCCGCCTGCTCACCGGACAACAGAAGTGTTATTTTTGCAAATACGATTTGCATACAGCCACTTTTGTAAATACGGTGCGTAACAGTGCCAAATTTGGCTTTAACTCCTTGAATAAGTGATGTCCTTTTTCAGTTCGCTTCTGTATCAGCACTAATTTCTCAAAAATGTGTTGTTTTCTGATGTTATTTCTGCTTGCTTCCAAATCCCCTAGTTGCCTTGTTCTATAAATAAATTTTTTTTATAATACTCCACCTTTTACAATAATAGCTAAGGAGCTAACTATCACTCGATCTGTGTGATGTTTGAAAGTTTGCAATTTAAATAGAGCTAGGAAAAATGGAAGTTTAGGGCTACTCCAAAGAGCTTGAGTTTTTGGCTTATAATTTCGGCTGTTGATTTTTGATTGAAATTATACTGTAGCAGTTGTTAGCTTTTTCTGATTCATTCAATTAAAAAATAAAAAAAGAAAAACAGTTATATTGTCACGGATAATGCAAAGAAATAAGAAAAAACAAAAAACTGACAAATCCAAATTAAATTGAAATAAAAAATCGATATGTTTCAAGTGGCTTCTAATTTAAATAAATCAACAGCTAAAAATTCAAAAGCTGAAACTGTTTGGAGATTCAAATTTGAAATGAGGCAGGAGAGAGAAGTTGATTCAATGAGAGTTGATGGGACAATTATTTGCTTGAAAGGACATATCGCATTTTGGATTTTTTTTTCTTTTCTTAACTTAATGCAAGGCTTCTTCTTTTCGGGTTCTAAAAACTATTTTTTAATTTTTCTATAGTAACAAATTTTTAAATAAAGTATCTTTTTAAAGTAGGATGTACACTTGATTGTAGTACACACCGTAGCGATTTCATTTATATCCATTAAAACCGTATGTAAATTTCTGTTACTATGTACACTCTCTCATAAATAGCCTAAAAATTATAAGTCAAAGCTAAAAAGAACTCGTATTTTTCAGCTGGACAACCCCTCGAAACAAGTACAACTGGTAGGGCCCGTTTGAGGGCAAGAATTTTTCCAGTTCTTACGGGATTGAATTACCTCATGTGAAATTTCTACAAAATTATTGTATTCCAAACATGCCCTCAACAAATCATACAAAGGAAAATTGAAAGGGATTCGGATTACACGAAACACTCTAATTATCTCCGACAAAACAAAAGGACAAATTGAGGGTTTTATCTATAGCCAAACATCACTCTGCTACTATAGCTTAAGACCTGCACAATATAGTTTATTTTGTAGGAAATATAGGGAGACACCTGTCATGCGTGAGGAATATGTTTCTCTACTTGGGTTGCGGTCGGCCCGGGCGCTCAGAGGCCTCCAAAATCCAAACCTGGGGCTTTCGCTCCCGCCGCGGTGCGATTTCTGGATCTAACTTTTTAGTCTTCCCACAACGCATGTGGTCGCCATCAGTTACTTCACTAACATGACAATTAGGATTGTGCACAACCTAAAGCCATGTGAATCTTATGGTTTATATATTTTCGTGGTACGTAGTACACTTAGAAAGGTCGAGATGTTTGCTGCTTTCCAGATGGACGAATGAAGGGAAAGAGGGAAACGGTGAATTGAATCTAAGCATGGAAAATCAAATGGTGCTTTACAGTCTTTGGGTTTGCTTATGAACTTTTGGGTTCTTTTGATTTAGTCTTTTAAGACTTTCTTTCCATGAAAAGACCCTTCTAATAGTGCTATCAGTAGCACACAGTTTTTTAGTTTCTAGTTCTTTACAAGTCCATAATCTTATCTATAACTTTATAGCATTTATTATTGTTAAAATAATCTCTACTAGTTAAAAACACTAGTCCATGGTGGTGGTGGCGGTGCTCCGTCTGCCACCCCCCAGTGCTGACATGTGGATCCTCAATGTCCGCTCTCAGTGCCTCGCACCTCGCCTCACCCTCCCTTCTCGAACCCCCAGGTTGCACCTCCCCTTCCCCCTTTATGTCATCCCAACTCCCAATACCCTCCCAATATGGGCCACTCTGGAGTCTCCTCGTGGCCGACACCGACAATGAATTCTCCTTCGACCCCGATCTCACCCTGGTGGAGCCTCCACATGAGGCAGTGTCGACGACAGCCTTGGCCGCCGTCGCCCGATCTAGCAAAACCGCATCCGGGGTGCACCGTCAAACTGAAGCCACCCGACCTCCATCCCATCAGAATGCTATTGCCAGCACCAGGGGCGGAGCCACATCCCTGGCAGGGTAGGCTTCAGCCCAGGGTGCGGAAAAATATTTAGTGTACAGTCCGGGTAAATTCAGTTTAGCCTAGGTAATATTTTTATGGTCTAACCCAGATAGCCTAAATCATTTCACCACTGAGTCTAGGACGTAACCAAATCCTAGCTCCGTCATTAGCCAGCACCACCGCTCGCACGTCTAGCTTGCGCCGCCGACTGCCGCGTACGCTGCCTTCGCCTGACCGCCGTGCTTTAGCCTCCAATGCCACGCTGCGACATTGTTGCCGCTTCATTGCTGTAGCGTGTCGCCTGTTGTTACAGCCTCCCACCTACAGAGACAACCACACCGCCTAGCCGCCGAAAAATGCTGCTGTGTCTACTGCCCGTGCCACCAATCCGGCCTCACCTCAGAATGGGTGCACAACCTCTTCGACTGCCAAATCGCACATGAGCCCCTCCCGACTGTCACTACTTTGATTGTCTTCCAAGTCTCCAACGTTGGTGCTACTTTGTCGACCATGGTTCGTCGCGGCTACTACAGCTAGGGATGGCAATCGAGCACAGCGGGTACGGGTAGTGCTCGCCTATACCCGTACCTGCGACCCCGATTTACGCCCATGGGTATACCTGCGAAGGATGATGGGTGAAAAACCTCGCCCATACCCGTTGCCCGTAGGCATACCCATTTACCGGCGAACTGAGAGTCACCATCTGAGAGTTGAACTACTGACAGATACATATAAACAACAACTGTTACTAGGAAATATAATAGCTATCAAAAAAGTTTATAACAATCAATAGCAATTAGAGATATGGAAAAGTTTATAATAATCAATAGTAATTAGAGATATTGCTATGATTACGCCACTTGTCAATCTATATCGCGGGTAAACGGACGGGGCGGGTACGGGTGGAGCTTACTCATACCCGTGCTCGTTTACCCGATCGGTAAAGTGTTCCCCCCATTTCCATACCCGTGGGTAAAGAAAATATCTCATACCTGACTTCATTAGGGTATTTACCCACAGGTAAACGAGCACAATTGCCATCTCTAGTATCAACCTTATTATTACTCCTTCCACACACCAAAGGAAATCATTGTAGCGTACGTTCAGTCAAACCATATTGATTTTGACTACATATATTATCTAGAATATGTAGATTGGATATGAAAAAATTGTACAAGTAAATTTGTCATGAAAAATATTTTCATAATATTATATTTTTATAAATTTTCCAAAAATACTATGATAAAATTTAGTGATAGTGTATTGTATTGACATTAAAAAGTCAAAAACTAGGACTTTTTTAATTGGAGCGAGCATTTTAGACGGATAATTTTATTGGTAGTGTACGATGCATGCGTTGAGTTGTATGTAACAAATGCATATCCGCATCTGTTCTTTTTAGCTTTTGGTTTCTCCAAAAGTCGAAAAACCAAACGTCGAAATGGAACAGCTTCTTCAAGTTGATTCTATAAACAACTTTTTAAGCTCAAAACCTGCTGTCTAAGAGGTACAATCAAAACTTAAAAAATCATATAATAACTATTACTATATCAGAAGGCTTCACATAAAATTTTTTAATTTTTAGAGTTCATTTGCTATAAGTAAAAACTCGTAAAAATATCGAAATTATATGAATTTTTTAGCAAAATTTGCAATTGATAAAATTCACCAAAAATTACACTGCAAGAAACGTTGTGTTAGGAGCCTGTACATTAATATTTGTAATTTTTAAGCTCATTTGTTAGACTTAAAAATTCAAACAAATACTACATAGGAAAAAATTAGGCACATAATTCGGCGGCTAATTAGCCAGCCTAATTACTTGCCTAATTGTTTTTTGTTTAGCATTTGTTTGATTTTTAAGTATATCAAATGAGTTTAAAAATTAAAAAAATTTATGTACAGCCTCATAACACAACGTTCCTTGCAGTATAATTTTTAGGGAATTTTATCTACGGCAAATGTTACTCAAAAATTCATACAATTTTGATATTTTATGAGTTTTTAAGAGCTCTAAAAATTATAAAATTTTATGTGTAGCCTCCTGATATACTAATAGTTATTATGTAATGTTTTGAAAATTTTATATAGATCGAGCCACATTTGTTCGGATTAACTTAATCGTTAATTTAACGGGGAAAAATCCAATAAATTCCCATGGTTAAATTAATCTAGACAAATGTGACTACTTTGAACAGCATAAAATTCCTAAAAAATTACATAATAATTATTAATGCATCTGGAGTTTTTAAATAAAATTTTGTAATTTTTAGAGCTCGTTTCCTATATGTAAAAGCTTGTTAAAATATCGAAATTTTATGAATTTTTGAACAACATACGCCATGGATAAAATTCTCCAAAAATTACACTGCAAGAAACGTTGTGTCAAGGGGCTGTACATAAAGTTTCGTAATTTTTTAGCTCATTTGATATATTTAAAAATTCAAAAAACACTAAGTAAAAAAATTAGGCAGGTAATTAGACTGGCATATTACCTGTAGCCTGGTGGCTGGGCGACAGGCTGCCTGCCGCCCAACCACTGGGCAGCAGCTCCACGCGTCGCCTTGCGGGTGCTGCGCCCGGCCGCTGGGCGACAAAAAACGACATTTTTGTTAATACGGTCGTCATACTGCTATTTTTTATAAATACGATGTGAAACAGTGTTAAAAGTGGTTTTGATTCTATCACATGCACACCTTCCACACGTCACACATATATTATATACACATACATGCACATCGACTACATACACTAGGAATTTTACGGATGAACACGTTGCATTTTACCGGGAAGGATCAAGCCATAGCATGAATGTGCAGGGCCACCACCTTCTTTGGCCAAATCTTCTAATCCTTTTAGAAAACTAGTTTACTCTGCACCCTATCCCGTCATCAATCTTGTTAAGCCTATGCTTACGTAGGGGTGTCATTATCCGTTTTATTTAATATTTATATCCAGACTATTTGATTTGTATTTAATACAATAAAAATTAAAGAGTATTAATTATATATTTTATTATCTGTTTTATCCGATATCTGTATCCAATTATTTGACTCTTATTTGGTCCATTGACACCCCTATACTTACTCCTGAAAACGGTTGCTGATTTTGTACAATTTTGTAGGATGTGCTACAGCAACAAAGCCGTCTCAAGAGTACACATAGGAGGGTCGATATGGCTTAAGGTAGTTTCTTGCTCGTACTGTTTGTAGTAATTAGTTTTTAAATTTAGCATTTTTAAAACAGAGTCAATAGAATGATTATAGTAAAATGTATATTGAGTTTAGTTATACCAGTCAAAATCACATATAACTATTTTTTTAACGGAAGTACTAAACGGCAGTCGGCTGTTTTTTTGTACCCCAAACAGTCGATGCGTCAGCCGTCCGTTTCTTTAAGATTGGTGCTCGGGATGAACGCAAGACGTGGGGGGACGCTACCGGATTTTGCGAAATGCACCCGTTATTTTCACAGACCCGGCATCATGAAGCTTCCTGTCCGGACGGGTTTTGTTTGAATTGTTTTTTCCTCGTTTTACGCGCCTGTCCTAATCCCACTCGTTCGAGAGAGAGCCGGGGTGCGCTGGAGAGTCTAGGTGCGGAGCACCCGAGGGAAGAGAGAGGTGAGGTGCGGAGCACCCGAGGGGAGAGCAGTTTTGAGCGGGGAGATTTCGTCGCCGGAGCGGGAGATCTCGTCGCCGGAGCGGGAGAGAGGCGAGGTGCGGAGCACCCGAGGGGAGAGCAGTTTTGAGCGGGGAGATCTCGTCGCCGGAGCGGGAGATCTCGTCGCCGGAGCGGGAGTGAGGCGAGGTGCGGAGCACCCGAGGGAGAGCCGTTTGAGCGGAGATCTCGTCGCGGAGCGGGAGATTCTAGTCGCCTTCTCAGTTTTGAGCGGGGGATCTCGTCGCATGCGTCTTCTCCGTGAGTTCCACCTTGCGCGCGCGGGTGTATTTTTCTCCCATGAGCTCTGGATCTCTTGCTCTTTTTTACTTCTTGTATCTACGTTTACTGTTTTGTCACTTTAACCGATAGATCTCATCGCAGATCTTCTCCGTGTTGTCCTTCGACAGACATGTTGAGGTATGCTTAGCTCTCTCTCTACATATTTTCTTGTAGTTTTTCCTGTGTTTTTTTCTGTATCTCCGTACATATATCACATTTGTTGTGGTCAGATATGTAGTTTAGATGAAGCCTATATTTGAGGTATCTTTTTTTTTGTACCGATGCTATTTGCTGTTGCTGTTCTAATATAGTCTAGATAGTTCCTTGACACCCTTAGTAGCCTTTTTGTGGAAAACGGTACTTTGTATGTAGCAGTGGAATATATTTGAACTGGTATTTCAGTTGGAGCTTAGTTTTTCAGATAAGCATATTGTTTTTTCTTCATAAACTGGGTTTTTGGTATGAAGGCTAGTTGTGTTAGGAAGATTCATTTGCTGTTGCTGTTATTAAATACTAAAAGTCTACAACACCTTGCACAGTAGTGTTTAGTTTATTTTTTTTACATTTTGTTAGTTTTGTCTAGGCATAGTTTCTGATTTTGCGAGTTTCTATCTGATATAGCTATTTATCTGTAGAAGTGCTGTCATTTCCTCCCTTTAGTTTGTTTTGACTCTTCAATATTGATTCACAGCTTTTAGAGGAGGATACTGTTTTGAAGAGGTTCAAATCTTACAAGACCAGTGTGAAACAGGTCTCGAAAGTTGGGAATGTTCTCACTCTTGTTATTGTCACTGGTATGGTATCTTACTTTTGGTTTTTCTTACCGCTTTTTTTTCTTGCACCTTACACCTTTAAAAATTGTATGGTGCAGTAATTAACGATTCAGCTTGTAAATGGATGTTGACCACTTGCCCTACTGGTATATGCCTATTGGCTATTATCTTGTTAGTTGATTGGCTAGTAAATTCTCTACATTTAAAAGAAGAAATGTCAATAGTATTTTGATATTGGTGTGGAAATGGTAGCATGATTCAGTGTTTCTACATCGATAATTAGTAAGATATCTCTCATATTCAGCTCCTTTGATTGAAAACATTGCTGTATTATATCCTTGTTTGTGCATGAGATCATGTTGAGGCTATGTTGTTTTACTCTTTCTGTTGTTACTTTCTCCTGTTTTTGCTTTTTTGTATCTCCATGCCTATTGCACTACCTCTATTGTTTCTTGGCCCTCAGTTTTTTTGTGCGATCGATGTTTTTTTTCTTCTTTGTTCTAATGTGTTTTTTATTGATGAAATGTGTGGCTCATTTGAAATGTCATCATATTTGTCTAGACCTAGAAAGCATTATTTTCATCCAAGACTTTTTTGAATTTTCTGTTGCCATGTCAGTTTGTACTCTAGATAGTTTTTTGTATATGAAAACATACCCCCTTTTTTTCTATATGGTTCTTTGTACTGATGCTATTGCTGGTGCTGTTCTGACATCATGCATACTTTAATTTTTAATGCACATTTTTTTTCTAAAACTTAGCATATATCATCCTGCATATAGCTGCTGAAACTAACATATATTATCGTGCACATAGCTTAAAAAAACGAAACTCTGCAAATTTTTTTTGGTAACCTGGTAAATTTGCATAGAAATTGAAAGTCTAAAACTCTGTCATATTACATGAGAAGAAAGCTTCATTTTAATCAGCAGCGTTTGTAATCTCATATCACAAACAAGTATCCAATCCTAGAATACATTGTTTGCGAATATTTATTTTTAGTCATTTTTTGTTTATGTTTTTTTGTAGGTGTTTTTTTATCAATCCTCATAAATGTCTGCTCAAATGAAATCAAAGTTCAAATCCATTTTTGATCACCATGTTCAAAACCCGTCGTTTGATGAGGTATTTTTTATATTTTAATTTTATTTGGGTGATCTAAAGTATAATATGTATCAGTTTAACTTAGTTGCTTCTGATATTCAATGTTGTGTAGGTTAAGGAGACATTATCGTCAATGCTTCATCAATTTGAGCATGAACAGACAATAAGGTTACATCATGGGTTAGAATGTTTGGCTGCAGGTATAGCCACAGTTCTTTGTTCGAGAGAGAACTGTACTGTTGGTCCAACAGGGTTTAGTCCTACTGGGGTATGTGATGATGCTGATTGCGATCAAGAGGAAACTCAGAAGCTACCCAATTCGGGGTCAGAAACAACGCCAGGACAATGTGATGATCAACCGACACAGAAGTTATCTAGCTCAACAGGTGAAGTAATTTTCTGTCTTATTTCTTTGTTGATCTTTTTTTTATATGCATACCAGCATTTCTGTCCATCTATTTTTGTATTTTGTTTATATACTCCTCTTTTTCAAATTGTTTTTACATGTGTCATCTAATATTTTTTTATTTAGAGTCAATCCGAGGGGGTGATTGCGATCAAGAGGAGACTCAAAAGCTAATCAATTCTGGGTCAGAAGCAACACCAGGACAATGTGATGATCAACCGACACAAAAGTTATCTAGCTCAACAGGTGAAATAATTTTCTGTCTTATTTCTTTTGTTGATCTTTTTTTTATATGCATACCAGCATTTGTCTATCTGTTTTTGTATCTTGTTTATATATTCTTTTTTTAAAATGGCTTTTACATCTGTCTTCTAATATTTTTTTATTAGAGTCAATCCGAGTGGGTGATTGCGATCAAGAGGAGACTCAAAAGCTACTCAATTCTGGGTCAGAAGCAACACCAGGACAATGTGATGTCCAACCGACACAAAAGTTATATAGCTCAATAGGTCAGTATTATCTGTGTGTTTTTCTCTCTTTGAGCTATTTTTTTTGCTTGCTTGCATACCAGCGCATTTTTCTATCTTTTTTTTTATGATACTCGTTTTTTTCATTTGTTTTTTAGATCTTTCAACTAATAATAAAAGGAAGAGGACATGTAGCAGCCAAGAATTTGAATGCACCAGGAAAGCAGGTTTGTTACCTTGTCGTTGTGTTTTATACTATATTGCTGAAGTCCAAAACCCAAGATGAAGTTCGAAATGCAAGCCATATTTGCTGAAGCTCACCGACTTTGTTTTGTTGATGGTGGTTACATTTTTTTTGTGTCTGTGAAGGTTTTTGTGCTGCTGATCAAGTTAGTCTTCTACATGGCAAGGTTCATACATGCGCGAATTTCTTTTTTGTGTTTTCTTATATAATTTAGCGCAAAAAAAAGATTTTTATAAATTTATGTACATGAAGTTATTTTTTGTTATCTAACACAAGTTTGTATGTTGTTTTTGGATTTTTTTTTCGTATGCAAAGGGAACCACGCTTGATGCACTAGGTGAGGATATTGGAAATGATCACGGCTGCATTTCTATTGATAGAATCATTCCTTCTATCCAAGGTAGCACAATCATTTTTGCTTTATTGTTTTTTCCTTTTTTTTATCACAGTTCTGACATTAGTAAAGGGCGATGCACTAGGCGATGGTCGTGGTACCCCAAACACTTCTGTTGTTTTCCATAACCATTGTCTAACTTTTTTAAAAAAAATTGTTAACATATGCATGCAACCTATGAAGTATATGTTATTACAGAGTATTTTAACAGCTCAATAGATGTTCTGTGTTATTTTTTGAATGCTATGTTTGATTACATGTGTTGCAAGATGTGTTTTTTTTGTTGTTTTCTAATCTTTTACTTAGAATCATATCTAAATACAGAGTACTATCACTGCCAATGTTTATTTATTAATTAAGGAGGCAGCATGTATTAACACGCTGTTGCAATTAGTATACCATTGTCTAACTTTTGTTGTTTTCCATAACCATTGTCTAACTTTTTTTTAAAAAAAATGTTAATATATGCATGCAACCTATGAAGTATATGTTATTACATAGTATTTTAACAGCTCAATAGATGTTCTGTGTTATTTTTTGAATGCTATGTTTGATTACATGTGTTGCAAGATGTGTTTTTTTGTTGTTTTCTAATCTTTTACTTAGAATCATATCTAAATACAGAGTACTATCACTGCCAATGTTTATTTGTTAATTAAGGAGGCAGCATACATTAACACGCTGTTGCAATTAGTATACCATTTAATAAACCAATTCCCCCCTTCTTTTTGTATACTTAATCTGATATAATTTCCAGGAAGCCAAAACCAAGCTAATATAGGGGCAAATGATAGGATAAGCAAATACTTCAAGTTCCCGTATAGTCCAAAGGTTATGGAGTTGTTTAACTGGGTGCCTTCCTTTGATCTTGGCATTGATGATGATGATGTGCATATTATACGGAGTCAACCAGATACAATCTTTCCACCGGAAGGAGTAAGCAAATCAAATCTGAACAATGTTTCACATTCTGTTCATGGTGTCACAGGAGGCAGTTATGTAAAAGAGGTAAACATCCTTCATCTTCAGGATAATGCATTTAGAATGTACATTCTCTAAATGTTTTGTCTGATTAAACTTCCTGATGTATATGTGCATGGCAGATTCTTGAATATATCCATGTAAAATGTAAAATGTGCATGGCAGATTTAAGTTCCTGATGTATATGTGCATGGCAGTTTCTTTGAATATATCTATGTAAAATATAAAATGTAAAATGTGAATGGCAGATTCTTTGAATATATCCATGTAAAATATATGTTTGTTATCAGGTTTTGTCTGATTAAACTTCCTGATGTATATGTGCATGGCAGATTCTTGAATATATCCATGTAAAATGTAAAATGTACATGGCAGATATAAGTTTCCTGACTAAACTTCCTGATATATATGTGCATGGCAGATTCTTGAATATATCCATGTAAAATGTAAAATGTACATGGCAGATATAAGTTTCCTGATGTATATGTTCATGGCAGATTTTTTTGAATATATCCATGCAAAATATAAAATGTAAAATGTGAATGACAGATAAAAATGTAAAATGTGCTTGGCAGATTAAACTTCCTAATGTATATATGCATGGCAGATTCTTGAATATATTCCTGATTGAACCTTTTTTTTTTGAACATATCCATGTAAAATGTAGCATCGATATATGTTTGTTATCAGGTTTTTTCAAGAAGGTTATACCTTCCTGTGATTTTTTTTTGCATGGCAGATTCTTGAGTGCATGTGGAATTACATGACCACTAAACATTTTTTAGGAGTTTCTTTTTTTTGATAGATCCTAGCACCATGTATTTTTAACTTTTACCAGTCTTTTTTTTGTTGTTTCTTTTGAGTTATTTTTTTTGGAACCTTTTTTTGAATATATCTATGTAAAAATGTACCATTGATATTTGTTGTTGTCAGGTTCTTTTTAAGAAGGTTATACCTTCCTGTGATTATATGTTTTGTATGGCAGATTCCTGAGTGCATGTGGAATTTACATGACCACTAACTATTTTTTTGTTAAACACTTTTATCTTTTTAAAAAATGACTTCTTTTTTTGAAGGACATCCGCACTTTTAATTAGGTGTATAAAAGAGCAGAGCCTTTTTCTCTAAAATTTTTTTAGTTATGAATTCTATTTTTTGGTTATGCCTTTTATGTATCTTTATTTTGTAATGTTATCATCTGTTTGTTTTTAACCTAGGGAGGAGTCATTGTTACTGATAATAGTAAGTCTCAAGTTCCTACAGAGACCACCTCATTTGCGAAAGGTGTCTCTTCTATGAATGTCATCAATATGGTAAACAAACTTTTTATTTTTTGTGTTTTATTCTTGTCTTTTTTCTTCCCCCTGTTGTTGCATGCTGGTTTATCATTACTGTATATCTTTGCATCATTTTTTTATATAAAGATAACAATGATGTCTCTTTTTTTTGGTGTACAGGTCTCCCCAGACATTGTGTTCTCTTCAATCACTCCACAGAAAACTGTTGTTAACGTACTTCAACCAATCGATGTCAATGTTGTGAACAGCGGTGGCAGCGGAGGTGCTGGGTCATCCACTTGCAAGATGCCTGCTTATGGAAAGAGAAGGCAGGTGAGGGGCAGTAGATACACTGGTCACCCATACACTAGTCCAATTAATAGATTTGTTGTGTCTTCAGAAGATATGGCATATTATCAAGCAGTAATTAGTTTGTCAAAAGGAAAACATGGCAGGTTAGTGTTTTTATGCACCCACATTTTTTTATGCATGCATTGTTTTTGCCATTACTTCTGCACATATGTAATTTGGTATTTTTTTAAAGTTCCAAGGCAATCTCAGTGAAACCAGATGGCAAAACATATGTCACATATAGCTGCTTAGGGTACTCTCTCAGGCCCGAAGGCAAGATTGACAATTTTTTGGTGAATTGCTTCTGTCGGCTTCTTTTTCAAGAGAATCATCCCACAAAGTCAAAGAAGCACTTTTTTTTCAACTCGGTTGGAGTATGTCACCATCTAAATAAAAATTTGTAGTTGTTTTCAGTTCATACATTTTGATCTTTTTCTTTTTTTGTAGCAACAACTTCTGAAGCCAGAATCAGAATTCAGATTTGCAAATGTCAAGCATGAATTCGAAATTGCCCACAAAGTAAAGTCACTACAATCCTGTGAACTGGTTAGTACAATCTTGTGAACTGGTCACTACAATCCTCTTTTGTATGTATTTTTAGGTTGTTTAACTAGTTTTTGTTTTCAACATTTTGTATTTTTTTTGCTAACCTATGTATTATGCTTTGTCTGTTGTCTACTAGATTCTATTCCCTATTTTAAAAGAGGATCATTGGTTCCTTTTTGTTGTCGATATAAAAGACCAGAAGTTTGTATTCCTTGATTCAGCAGTTGGTGGGAGGTCGTACAACGACACCACCATGATGAATCTGGTATGTATGCTATATCTTTCCTTTTATTTTGTTTTGTCCACGTTTTTTTGTTGTACTATCCCTTATTTCTGTGATAAATCCATATATATTTTTTGTGTTTTTGCTATGACCATCAATCAATTTGTAATCTTATTATATATTTAATTGTTTTATTCTACAATTTATTGGTCTTTGTAGATAGGGAATTTCACAACAGCATTTTTTGCAACCGCCAAAAGAACATCAGTCAACCCTCTTGATTTTGACATCGATCAGCTATCGCCTCATCGGCAAAAGTGGAAGTAAGTCCCCCTTTTTTTTCTTATGTGCGATTTGTTTAGCAGCAAACATTTTTCTTTTGTCATTTATGATGGTTTGTTTGTTCATATTTATTCGTTTTCCCAGGAAAGACTCTGGTGTGTTTGTTATGAAATATATGGATATTTGGGACCCTAGAGTTGCGTTGAAAGCTCGGTTCACTGTCGATGATTTGCCAAAGATAAGGATTCAACTTCTTAACCGTATGTTGCGCAGCAACCAAAACTTGGTAGATTTGAGTTGGGTTCAATGTTTAGTTGGGAAGGTTAGTCATTATTTTGCATTTTTCATATATTTTATTCTTTTCAGGCTGTTTATTGTACAAAGTAATGTATCACTGTGTTTTTTTTGTTATTTGTAGGGTGACTTCCAACACGTTGGACTTCAAATTTAGCTGTTTTTGGTCATCTCCAATGGGTTTTATGCATTTGCTATGTGTATAGCCTTGTATGACAACCAGTTCAATTGTTAGGATGCATATTCATTAGTTTTATACTATAGTATCTGTAGTTGTTTTGTGTTGTGAAACATCCCAATATGTTTTGTTAGCCCTTGCAAAGCACTTAAGAGTCTTAAGATAGAGGCCTCATTGCTACATTGCTACGATGTTTTCTTCAAGCATATGTACAACATCCCAAGCTGTTTGAATTTGTTTGGGTTGTTTTTGTTATCCTTTTTATTAGGAGGTTAGTATCTCTAGTTGTTTTGTTTGGTCAAACATCCCAAGCTGTTTTGTTTTGGAAGTTTGAATGCTATGTTTGATTAACCTCCATATATTAAACTTCCCAAACTGTTGTGTTATCTATTTTGAAGTTTGTTTGGTTTGGTTTTTGCAAACTTTTTATTAAGAAGATGTTTTGATTTGTCAATTAATAACCAAATAACTGACATGTCATTGGTTTTCTGGGGACAGTGAGTGTAATCTCTCTTTTTTTCTTTTTTTCTGTGATCTGTGTTAGGAATTGATGCTAGCGGGTCTGTCATATGCTCGATGAGGATAATTGTGGTCTAATACTGAAATTGAACGTTTAAATCTTGAGCTCTAGATCGTTTTGAATTGCTGCCATTTTGTCTCACTGTCCTACAGTTAGATTTTTTTTGAGAGTATGTATCTGTTGTGAAACATCCCAATATGTTTTGTGCCCTAGATTTCTTGTTTGATTAAACTTCCCAAGATGTTTTGATTGATCAATTTATAACCAAATAACTGACATGTCATTGGTTTTCTGGGGACAGCGCAATCGTGTGCCTTGCCTATTTTTTCGATTACTTCAAGTGATTTCGAATATCACTGCACAGTGAGTGTAATCTTTTTTTTCTCTGTGATCTGTGGTAGGAAGTGATGCTAGTATGGGCCTGTCATATGCTCGATGAGGATAATTGTGGTCTAATACTGAAATTGAACGTTTAAATTTTGAGCTCTAGGTCGTTTGAATTGCTGCCATTTTTGTCTCACTATCCTACAGTTAGATTTTATTTTGAGAGTATGTATTTGTTTGATCACTTTTTTGGCACTGATTCATCTGCTAGCCGAGACTTTTTTGTGATGTACGGTTTTTTTAGCTCTAGATCTGTTTGATTTTATTTTGAGTCAATAGTTGAGATTGTCAAATTGTTGTGTTTTTAGAGCTCAAAATTTGAATCTCATTTGTCATATTCATTTTATGAAGAGTATAGACCAAAGTAGCGGGACGGCCAAGATTTGAAATCTTGTGCAACTCTACATCTGAGAGCAATAGCACAATTACACATGCTCAGATTTTTATTTGCCTAGTTTTGTTTGTGAACTATTATGACGAATGCAAGTAGCCACAATTACATATGCTCAGTTTTTGTTGTTAGAAGGTTAGCATCTCAGTCAGTTTTTTATTTGCCTAGCTTGTTTGTGGACTTATTATTATGTATGCTGTTAGTTTTTGTTACTCATTGTATACATTGAAATTAAAACATCAAAATTATTTATAGGAAAAGCACATTTTGTTTGTTTACGACAGCTATCTGGCTGTTCAAATTTGTTTTGACTATTAGCTATGTACTGAGGTTGTTTTATTTGGCTAGCTTGTTTGTGAACTTATTATTACGAATGAAAGTTGTTAGTTTTGTTACTCATTGCATACATGACCACTAACATGAAATTAAAACATCAAAATTACTTATAGGAAAAGCACATTTTGCAATTGTTGATATTACAATAGTCTTTTCTTACAAATGTAGTTGTTCAAAATTGTAGGAGCTAGATGAGTGCAAGAGAATAATTGTGCTGTTCCATTCTGCAATAGTCTTTCTTACAAATGTCATTCCAGTAGTGTTTCATATTGGATGTTTTAATCTTAAGGTAACAATGATTTGTAACTATAATAGGTCATTCCTATCTTAAGGTAACACTGTTCAACTTTTGAGGGCCCGTTAAGCTGTTTTATACAGCTTTTTGTAGTGGATAATCTTGTACGTCAAAAATCTAACTGTGCGGTCGGGATTTTGACTGTTTTGACGATAAAAAGCAGTCAAATTCTGTATAGGCTTTTGTTTATTTATTTCGTTCTCTTCCTTGATGGTGAAGTTGACTTGTCCAGCACATTCGAATGACAACTTTTACAATTTTTAATTACCCACGAATCATCGTAAAGTTGTAATGCGTCATATAACAGAATCTTACCATAGCACCCATAACTATAATTACTATCAATTTAAAACATTAGTAGCATATTACCAACTACTAGGCATTGCATTTTAAATTCTCAACATGACCTATCGTAAAATTGGATGTTTTAATCTTAAGGTAACAATGCATGTTTTGTTAGCCTCATTGGGTTGTATACTTTTATGGTTAAAAAGTTGTCTATAAACCTATGGTATCATTTAACCTGCATGTTAAATGATAGTGAGTGTCATCTCTTTTTCTTTTTCTTTTTCTTTCTGTGATGTCTGCATGTTTTGTTAGCCTCATTGGGTTGTATACTTTTATGGTTAAAAAGTTTTCTATAAACGTATGGTATCATTTAACCTGCATGTTTTGTTTGCTTGTAAAATCTTAATGTAAAGTCTCAAATAATAGGGAGTTTTGCAAATTCTGAATTTTATTGTAGTTCTCATATCCCTAGATGTGTTGGTTAAATGATGGTAGGAAGAGATGGTAGTGGGTTGTGTGGTAGGAAGAGATGGTAGTGGGCTTTGTTAGTATCTCTAATACTGCCTCCTAGTAGCATCATTTAACCTTTATGTTTTATTTGCTTGTAAAATCTTAATGTAAAGTCTCAAATAATAGGAGTTTTGCAATAAACTTCCCAAGCTGTCAGTTTTGTTACTCATTGTGTACATGTGCACTAACATCAAATTAAAACATCAAAATTACATATAGGGAAAGCACATTTTGCAATTGTCCATATTACAATAGTCTTTTTCTTTTTTGCAAATGTATTTGTCGAAAATTGTATGAGCTAGATGATTACAGAGAATAATTGTGATGTCATTCCAGTAGTGTCCTTCTATATCATACTTCTAAATACAAATGTCATATTTTTCTCTGATCTTTCAGTCGAGTAATTTTCCATCTTCTCCTGGCCGCATTGTAGCCTTCTGAACTTCAGTATTCTCTACATCTCCTTGAGCGTTGCATGCTCCTTGGCCTTCTTTTTTGACTGTCCTCCTAAAGGAAATTCAAAATACAAACATTAGTTTTGAACATGTGCATATGTGTTTTGTAAACAATTTTTTTTACAAATTTACCTTGTTTGTTTGCTTTATTCATGTTTTGCCTCTTCTTCTTGGGAAGTTCAATTTCAATGTGCTTCAGTTTGCATGTTGCAAAGTTGTGATCAGTTTCTCCACAATGACTACAGTGATATATTTCCTTCTCTTTAATCCTATCAATTAAACTTTTAAATCTTGTTGATGGTCTTCCTTTAGTCTGGGCAACATCTGGATCTACAAGATTCATCTGCCCAACTGCTAAACTTTCATCTGCTGCAACATCATTTGCATTTTTGTCACTGTTGCTTTGTCCATGTGACTGTTCATGCAATGCTTTGTTGGCTGCAACTATGTTCAGATGGTTTTCAATCCTAGATATCTCTTCCATGAGGTAATTATATGTTGCACATGTCTTAGATCCTTTTGATGCTAAATCAGCAAACCTTCTAGAAAGGACATTAAACCTTAAGGTCGAATTTTCTGCATCTGTATTCATTGCATTAATTCTGACAACTTTGTTGACTTTCTTCCTCCATCTATCAATAATGTATCTGTCTGGGATTTTTGTGAGATCTAGGTAAAGAATTACTCTTAGTATATGTGAACACAACATACCATCCTTATGAAATTTGGCACATATGCAGCTAAGATCCTCTCTGGGTAAGTCTACTAGCACAATGTATTTCCTGTGTCTCCATTCCTTTTTCCTGTAATTTAATGCTTGGAAAACTTCATAAACCTTGGATGGTTCTAGTTCTGTCAACTGAAGTCTGGTGGTATCTTTGAGTTGCTTTTGGAACTTTTTGAATATATTCCTGTTGTAAAGCTGCATAGCTTGCTCCTCAATGTAGTATTCAGACCATAGCTGTTTTGGTTCTCTAGATCTGCATTCATGGTTGTCTTTTTCCTCGGTGGTGAAAATTGTATCTATCAATCTATCATACTCTTTGAGGAAGCTTGTAACACTGTACTGTGGACCAACATTCCTTTTGATTCTTGCATTTGTGCCTTCGCTGAGTGCGGTGCTTTCTATGAAAGGACAGAAGTTTTGTTTAAAGTATACTGGAACAAACCTCTCTCTAGTTTGCCACATCTGTTGGAAATACTTGATGTTTTGTATTTGATATTTTTCAATCATTTCTTGCCAAAGCTTCTCAAATTCATCGATTGTTAGACAATTGTGGATAATGTCTTGAAAATCCTCAAACAATTCATGGTTCCTAGAAAAGCATTTCCCACCCTTCTCAACTGCTTTCTTCAGTATGTGAAACAGACAATTTCTATGTGTTGTGTTTGGAAATATTTGAGATATTGCTGATCTCATCGCTCCATCCTGGTCAGTTATTATTGTCAATGGCTCTTGCCCTCCCATGGCTGTTAGGAATGTTGTGAACAACCACTTAAATGTGTCCACAGTTTCATCTAGTATGAATGCACAGCCAAATATACATGTGTTTCCATGCCCTGTGATTCCAACGAATGGTGCGAATGGTAGATTATATCTATTGGTTTGATAGGTTGTGTCGAAGCTAACACAATCCCCATACTGAGCATAATACTCTCTTGATCTGCCATTTTTCCAAAACATATTTCTGACCTTTTTGTTCTCATCCAAATCAAAAGCATAATAAAACCTAGGATCATCTTTCTGTTTCATGCTAAAATATTCTAGAACTTGTGCCATGTCATTAGTTGTTGTCTCTCTGTTAATTGATGTTCGAAGATTGCTGACATCCTTTTTTGTGTAAGGCAATGCTGTCAAGCCTCCACGCAGGAATGATAGAATCGAGATCATGCTTCTTGTCGGTATGTTACACTCTTTTAATGTCCTTATCAATCTCTTCTCCTCTGGTGTCATGTACTTATGCGATCTCATGAATCTTGTTTCTGAATTTGGACTCAGGTCATGGTTGTGGCCCAAATCAAGTCTTGTTATGTACCATATCCCATTTGTTTTTGTCACAACCATCACACACTCACAATTGGTCTTTATCAGAATATTTGTGTCTCTTTCTGTTGTTACTTCCTCCTGTTTTTGCTTTTTTGTGGCTCCATGCCTATTGCACTTGAATGTGACTCTTGTGATCCCATTATCCCTCTTTTTGCCTGTGCTGTGGTAGGTATGTGTAAGGACCACTGAGAAACCTGATAGAAAAGCATAAAAATTGAAAAAGTGGTGTGCTTCTTCTGCTGTTTTGAATTGCATCCCCATTGCAGGAGTGTACTTGCTATCTATCTGCACATTATTGCCCTGTTTTGATGCTTGTTCTTCAAGAATCAAGAAATTTTCAATGTCATCTTCACTAAGCAGTCCATCATGTTCTGTTTGATTTATGTCTCCCAACTGGCGTGCTTCATTGGTCATATCAAATGTTTGTTCATTTGTAATGTCATCATTATCATCTGGCCCCTGCAAAGCAATGTTTCATCCAAGGATTAATAGGTTTGTTACATATGTCAGTATGTACAGAAGATAAATTTTTCTATATGAATAACATACCTTTCCATTTTGCATTGTCTTCAACGTATCCAAAGACCAATAATGGGGAGTTTCATCTTCACTGTCTACATGCATGTCCTGACAATAATTTGTATGCCCTATTTGTGCAACCATGTAGTCATCATTTATCATGCTGCTTGTCATTATCATTGAATTCTGGATACATACATGATTCAAGTCAATAATGACATGGAGAACATAAATGTTTTGTTTGTTGTGTCAATTTTGTCTCTGTAAGAATACATGTTAGTACCTGAAAACCGACAGGGGCATTCAAAAAAGGATCGCAAGTCCCTATTCCATCCTGCAAAAGCACAATTGGAATGCAGGTCAGTTTTTTGTGTCATGTTTACTGGTTACTCAAAGTACATTTATATTTTTTTAGGATGTTTTTTCTCACCTGGGAATTTGAGTAATTTGATTGAGTGCTATTAATCATTTGCTGCATCAGAGTCGTAAATGGTACATGCACTCCCTTCGACAAACAAATAACAGTTAAAAGCATACTCAGGGAATTTTTTTTAAAGTCAGCAAATGTTTGCCTCCCATATACTCACTGTTCCCGAAGTATAATTCAAGAGTTGCAATTCATCAAATGTTAGATATGTGTCTTCAGTTTTGTCTTGTGTCGTCAGTACTTGATCCAACGTGTTGTCAGTTTGAATCCCTGTGTGGACAGAAGTTTTGATTAGAGCATACGGTTGAAAGGTACATTAGTTACTTATTCATCTAAGAGGGGGGGTTTGTTTTTGAGCATATGCCATTTGTTTTTTGTTTATGGTCTCAGCTAATTGTGGAATATTTAATATATTCATGCAGATTACACATTTTCACTATGATTATATCTTTTTTTGCATGGCAGATTTTTAGTGCACGTAGAATTTAGATGACTACTAACTTTTTTCGCTGTTTTTATTGCAGGTCTTAATATAACCTAGAGCATATAAAGGAGGTAGTAAAGATTGACATCAAAAAAAATTATTGGCAGTACAGTAGTTCTGTCCGGCCTGGTTTGATTAAACTTCCCAAGATGTTTTGTTTGGTGATTCTTGATTTGTTTTTTGTTTTGTTAATCTGTGATCTGCGGTAGGAAGAGATGCTAGTGGGTTGCATGTGTCTTCAGTTTTGTCTTGTGTCGTCAGTACTTGATCCAACGTGTTGTCAGTTTGAATCCCTGTGTGGACAGAAGTTTTGATTAGAGCATATGGTTGAAAGGTACATTAGTTACTTATTCATCTAAGAGGGGGGGTTTGTTTTTGAGCATATGCCATTTGTTTTTTGTTTATGGTCTCAGCTAATTGTGGAATATTTAATATATTCATGCAGATTACACATTTTCACTATGATTATATCTTTTTTTGCATGGCAGATTTTTAGTGCACGTAGAATTTAGATGACTACTAACTTTTTTCGCTGTTTTTATTGCAGGTCTTAATATAACCTAGAGCATATAAAGGAGGTAGTAAAGATTGACATCAAAAAAAATTATTGGCAGTACAGTAGTTCTGTCCGGCCTGGTTTGATTAAACTTCCCAAGATGTTTTGTTTGGTGATTCTTGATTTGTTTTTTGTTTTGTTAATCTGTGATCTGCGGTAGGAAGAGATGCTAGTGGGTTGCATGTGTCTTCAGTTTTGTCTTGTGTCGTCAGTACTTGATCCAACGTGTTGTCGCTTGAATCCTGTGTGGATGTAAGTTTTGATTAGAGCATATGGTTGAAAGGTACATTAGTTACTTATTCATCTAAGAGGGGGGGTTTGTTTTTGAGCATATGCCATTTGTTTTTTGTTTATGGTCTCAGCTAATTGTGGAATATTTAATATATTCATGCAGATTACACATTTTCACTATGATTATATCTTTTTTTGCATGGCAGATTTTTAGTGCACGTAGAATTTAGATGACTACTAACTTTTTTCGCTGTTTTTATTGCAGGTCTTAATATAACCTAGAGCATATAAAGGAGGTAGTAAAGATTGACATCAAAAAAAAATTATTGGCAGTACAGTAGTTCTGTCCGGCCTGGTTTGATTAAACTTCCCAAGATGTTTTGTTTGGTGATTCTTGATTTGTTTTTTGTTTTGTTAATCTGTGATCTGCGGTAGGAAGAGATGCTAGTGGGCTTTGTCATATGCTCGATGAGGATAATTGTGGTCTATTACTGAAATTGGATATTCAATTTTTGAGCTCTAGATTTTTTCGCCATTGCTGTCATTTGTTCCACTGTCCAACAGTAAGATTTTTTGAGAGTTTGTATATGATGTGATCACTAGTTTTGTGTTGTCTGCACCTTGATTAGTCAGTTCGGTTTGTTGCATAACTTGCTAAAATTATATTCCAAAATTCTGGAAGCTTGTCAAGTTAATTCGTCTGATTTTTAATTGTTGTATATGTGATCACTTTGGCTCTTATTCATCTGCTAACCGAGAGTATATTTTTTGGTGACAGTCAATAGTTGAGATTGACAAATTGTTTGTTTAGAGCTCAAAATTTTGAATCTCACTTTTATCATATTCAATTTATGAAGTTTATAGACCAAAGTAGCGGGACGGCCAAGATTTTTTGGAATCTTGAGCAACCCTACATCTGAGAGCAATAACAAAATACATGTTGTTGAAACTATATACTAGTATATATATTTTTTATTGCTGTATATAATATCTAGGTTATCTACTTTTTTTCATGGAAACAGTTGTTCATAATAATTTTGACAATGGAAGTTTTGGTAGTACCACCAATCTTTTTGTATGTTGAGGTATGCATATCTCCCTCTATACATCTTTTTTGTAGTTTTACTGTGTATTTACTACATCTCTATATATGTGTCTATTACTGTTTTGTACTGCATGTCTATATATATCACATTTTTTTGTATTCAGATGCTGTTTGTTGCTGTTGAAGCAACTCAGAATAATTGCAAGAGAATAATTTTGTTATGGTCTCAGTAAATCATGAAATACTGAAGGATGTTTTTTGTTTATTTTGTTTTGTTATGGTCTCAGTTAATCATGAAAATACTGAATGTATTTTCTGTAAATTGAAGAATTGATATATAATTGTTGCTGTTTTGTTTGGTGAAACATCCTTAGTATGTGCACTGAATATATGCCTAGCACCATGTATTTTTAATTTCTTCCAATTCTTTTACATTGTTTCTTTTTGAGTTGTTTTTTGGAACTTTTTTGAATATATCCATGTGAATGGGAAGCATTGACATATGTTATCATATTTCAAGAGTTTATACCTTTTCTGCTGTTTTTTTTGGATTGCAGATGTTCAGTGCATATGAAGGGTGAATCATCCTTAGTATGTGAACTGAATATATCCATGTAAATTGAAGCATTGGCATATGTTATCAGTATTTTTTAAGTGAATATATGCTGCTGAAATACATCCTTAGCAGTGTTTTGCTGAATATATCCATGTAAATTGAAGCATTGGCATATGTTATATCCATGTAATTTGAAGCATTGACATATGTTATCATTCTTTTTTTAAGTGATTTTATACCTTTTTTCGGTGATTATAATTTTTTTATGCATGGTAGATGTTCAGTGCATGTGGAATTTTAGATGACTAATTGACTACTTACTTTTTTTGCTGGGTTTTTTTGCAGGCGTTAATCGAAAGTAAATGTTGCAGCCAGTACAGTAGTCAATTGGGACTGTAGGGCCTTTTTTCCGAGTTTGAATGATGATATTCAGGGGGGAATCTGTGCCACCTCCATGTTTACGAAACTGAAGCAAATTGAAGCAAAAAATCAAGGTTGGTTCACGCAATGTACCTTGCATTTGTTCTTGGACCCCCTTTTTTGCTTCTAATTTCTCTCGGGTTCCTTGATCGTCCTGCTGTTGCTCCGTTTCTACTTGATCTCTGGCACCATCTGATCCATGGCGTTCTGTTTTTTCTTCTTCAGGCAGCGTATCCACATTGTCTTGATGCATGCTGAGCCTTCCTGCTGTGTTGATTTTTCTTCAATCAGCTGGTATCTGCATCGGGGAACCCTCTGTTTATTCTCCCCTTTGTTCTTCTAGTTTGCTTTTTTTCCCCTTTCACTGGATCACGTTCTCGACGAGTCTTTATATATTACTTGGGTGTCAAGTTGATTGTTCTGTTTGAAGTTTACAATCGTGGGCTTTTGTATTGATTTTTGTATATTTATGTAAATGTTTTCTTGTATAAAGCTTTGTTTTCGTGGGCCTCTGTACAACTTTAGACCATGAGAAACAAGTTGATGAAAACGGTCCAATAACTTTTTTTTGTTTACGTTCAACGTGAGTACAAAACGGGGCTGTGTAATCGTGGGCTTTGTACAGATATCCAATCTTTTTTTTTTGCGTTCAACGTGAATACAAAACGGGGCACAAAGCCTAGTTCGGAGTCTGACCAAAGCGACAAAATAAAACCCACAAATGAAGCAGACCCGTTTTTTCTTTTTGAGGGCCGTTAAGCTGTTTTATACAGCTTTTGTAGTGGATAATCTTGTACGTCAAAAAATCTAACTGTGTGGTCGGGATTTTGACTGTTTTGACGATAAAAAGCAGTCAAATTCTGTATAGACAGTCCCTTTTTTTAATACATGCTATCTCTCATAAATAATTAGAATTTAAATATTTAAATTATAAAACATAAACCATCAAGGAAAAAAAACCACACCATAAGTTTTCCACCGAACATGTGGTTCGACTACTGTTAAGCTGGCAAAGATAAATAACCGCCGTACTGAGGCATCACATCGTCATTGCCCTCACCGTCGCCATCGTCGTGTTGTTCAAATGGACAGCGGCTGCGCAGATCAATTCGCAGACCGAGGAGTCCCAATCAATGGAGGCACTTGGCGGAGTCCAAACTCCAAAGCCCGCAGGCGCGCGGGATTCGTGGATGCATGCAGAGCGGGATTCGTGGATGCATGCACCACCGTGCGCTGAAAACTCGGGGGAGGAACAGGTGGCGGCGCTACCGCACGTCATGGTGACGATCAATTGACCGAGAAAGCAAGAAGATCTGGGGCTTTCAGGGATAGTTATCCATGGCCTCACACTGTTACTCATCATTCTGAGAGGCAGGAACGGATCTACAGTGATTTATGGGTATTTAACTGAACATCTAAATTTTTTGATAAAAAACTTAGTATATGTCAGATATAATGCATATGTATATATATAATTAGATCAAAATTACTAATTTCAGCTCTAGGCCGCCCCTATTCGGCCGGCCCCACCCGACATTCGCGCGGCCCAACGCTCGCGCTGCGTGCGGCCCAGCCGGCCAACTCGCTCCTGCGTGTGGACGTGTGGCCCATGCGGCCAGCCCATTTACGGCGTGGAAAGCGCATGCCCGAGCGAAGTGCAACCGAGTCGCCATCCGCGCCGCGCCGGGCGCCGGCCCTCGCCAAAGACGCGCGCGACCGCCAGATCTGGGCCCTCCGGCCTCCGCTCCGGCCGCGGGCCGTCCGCTCCGCCCTCCGCCGGCACCGCGACCGCCAGATCTAGGCTCTCCGGCCTCCACTCCGGCCAAGGGCCGTCCGCTCCGCCCTCCGGCATGACCGGCGAGTCGGCGACTACGCCTCTTCCCTGCCCCTCCGGCCGCTCCGGCACTCCGTCGGCACCGCGACCGCCGTGCCAGATCTGGGTGCGCCTGAGGCAAGCACCACCACGGCACTGACGCATCTCCTCTTCCTTCCTTTTTTCCTTTCATTTTTCTTCTTGTTTCTTGCCTTGATTTCTTGGTGCGCTGTTTGCTGCCTTGCCGGTCATGAAATGAGCAGGTGATGAAATAGGAGCAAGTGGAGGTCGGCGAGCCCAACCAAGGTGAGATCCGGATCAAGAACACCGCCGTCGGTGTCAACTTCATCGACGTCTACTACCGCAAGGGGGTCTACTCCGCTCCGAGATAATTGGTTTTTTAGGACTCTAAACGTTGGGCTTCGCATATTTAGGACTCCAAATGTTGGCTTCGCAAAATTAGTACTTATATCATTGACACTTTGATTTCTATGGTATTATACCTTATTTATTATTTCTTAATCCCTTTTCTTAATGCTTGGCACCTAATATGACCCTTATACCCCTCCCTCATTTAATCACGTACACGTACCTGGGAGTCCATCGGTCGCCCCATTCTCTCGCACACGCGCAGGACCGCGACTCGAAACGTCGCTAGGGTGCCACTGCCCTCATTGACGCGGATCCCTGGGCACCGCCGCCGGCACCATCTAGCCAAGGCGGACGCTACCGCCGCTACGGGTTGCCTAGACTAAGGAGCCCGCCGCCAACGCCGTTTCCTCCCAGTCTTGCCGAAGACTGCCGCTGAGAAAAACCGGAGGCCGCCGTCCTGTTGAATTGGAACGCCACTGCCAAGACCAAGCCTTGCTCTCCGCTGCGCCAGCTGATTGCCGGCGGCAACTCCACCAAGACATCAAGGTAATCTTCAGTTTGCTTTCTTTAGTATTTTGCATTGCATTTGATTGAAATTTTGGCCGAATTCATGTTGATTCTTTATGCTGTATATAAGTAACATTCAGTATACTTCATTAGGGGTCCGTGAGTAACATATTAGTCCGGCGGCATGGAACCATCAGATGGGAATGATGATATTGCACAGTATTCTTCAGCTGTGGTAGGAGTTGATTGGGATAACTTGCAGATTGTGGAGACACATGATAATGAAGGGAGAATTGAAATGATTAGTGAGGATCAGTTGTATGCTATATTAGGCTTGAGGGATGAGGATGAGGGACAAAAGAAAGTTGTACAGGAGAATGCAAATGTGGCAAAAAAAAAGGTCAGGCTGTGGAGTGGCTTGATAATGAGGATGCTTCAGTTCAAGTGTCTGATGCCATACCAGATGAGGTAGTCATTACATATGATAAAGACCACCCAATTATGGACCTTGGCACGATGTACCCATCGATGAACGAATTCAGGTTGGCTGTGAGGCAATTTGCCATTAACGAGGAATTTGAACTAGGCACAGAGAAGTCAACTAAGAAGAAGTTTAGAGGGTACTGCAAGTCTAGTGAAGATTGCCCTTGGAGTATTGTTGGCACCCGGCAGGATGATAACCATACTATAAAGGTAATGTTTGATTAGCTATATATTTTCCTTAGAGTTTTGTACAGATATTTTCCTAACTGTTTTGTTTGGATATAAAATGCAGGTGACTACTTTAAAGGATGGACATAATTGCATTTCAAGCGGCAGAGTGAAGACCATAACACCGTCTCAGGCTTGGGTCGCTAGCAAGGCTGTGAGTATCCTTAGGAGTACGCCCAACATGGGTGCTAAAGAACTCCAGACGAAGTTGCAAGATGAGTACTCTATCACAATCTCATATGACACAGTCTGGAGGGGCCGAGAAAAGGCACTTGCAGAAGTGTATGGTAAATGGGAAGAAAGTTTTGACATGCTATATAGATGGAAGGCTGAGGTTTTGAAGAGGTCACCTGAAAGTGTCATGGAGATTGATATCTTGGAGGACGATGGTCATGTATATTTTCATCATTTTTTCTGCGCACTTAAACCATGCATAGATGGATTTTTGGAAGGATGTAGACCATATTTGAGTATAGATTCCACAGCACTCAATGGAAGGTGGAATGACCATTTTGCTTCAGCTACGGCAGTTGATGGTCTCAATGGAATATATCCACTTGCATATGGGTTCATTGCTTCTGAGACAGAAGATAATTGGACTTGGTTTATGACTGAACTTAAGAATGCCATAGGAGATCCTCCACTGCTCGCAGTTTGCACAGATGCTTGCAAAGGCTTGGAAAATGTAGTGAAGAATGTGTTTCCTCAGGCTGAACAACGGGAATGTTTTTGCATCTTATGAAGAATTTTCAGAAAAGGTTTCATGGATTTGGAAGGATGTATCCTACAGCAAGGGCTTACAGGGAAGAGGTGTTCATAGAACATATGAATAAAATATTTACAGAATCAAATGATGTATGGTTGTGGTTAAAGGAGTGGCATTCTCTGTTATGGTACAGGTGTGGCTTCAATCCTGATATCAAATGTGACTTCATCACTAATAATATAGATGAGGTTTTCAACAACTGGATCCGAGACATTAAAGACTTGCCAGTTGCAGAACTCTATAATTTGCTATTTAATTCATGTCAATATGCTAGCTTTATATCGTCTATTATCTCATAAGAAATCGTTAATTTCTATATTTTTTGTATTTTTATTATATATATACACGTATCCTTGTATCGGTATTTTGAGGGAAATAACGTATCGCGGTATTGACGTATCCGAGTAATCTAGATCCGAAGTTCGAATATCTATCTTAAAAATTTTAGATCTGCCACTGCAGAGAGGCATAATTTTTCCTTTCGCCTGGCTTTGACAAATTGAGGGCCGTCTTTCCCTTCCGAGAGAGGAACGCAGTCAATCGGCAGCCTTAGAAAATATTACACTCCATACTGTAGCTCCTGCGTGTACGTACACGAGTGACTCACTAACTCCTTGCGTGTGAATTTAGGACTGTGAATGAACATTCGTGCATGCAAGCAAATGCACCTGGCCCCCTCTAAAACGGCTTCGGCTACCGGCTTGTTTAAAATATGTCAATTTTTAATTTTGTTTTTACATTGTCTGTGAAGATATAATAATATCTTATTTTTTATTTTTATTTAATTAAATAACTTTGAAAAACTAATACTCATTACAGTGCAATCTCACTCAATAGTTAGAAGTCATAACCAATAGCTGGTTAGAGCGGCACCATCATCCTTCGACGCCATGACCGGCCGGCGAATTAAGCTTGACCAGTAAGGTTTTCATTTTTGGCACATACGGCAGTTTGGCACACTTCGACGACGTGCATTCGATCACATTCTTACCGTGCATTCGATCACACTCCTTACCGCTGGACAAGTGTGAAGTGTCAGTTTCAAGGTGAACTTCCACACGCCATCGCAGAATTGAATGGTAGCCATTCGTTTGTTGGAGCCTCGAATGTATGACAGGCATGATTAGGCTTGCAAGGAAATCGACGCCGCCAGCCGTCTACAATCTACTGTTTGGATACTCCTGTAGTGCACCACAGATAATTTTTGTAGTGTGGCGGCTCACTATAGTTTCTAGAAACACATACTTCCTTAATGAAATCGGGGACTTGCCCTTATTGTCAAAACAAAGAAAAGAATGCATACAGGTCTCTCTCTTTTTTGTTACAAAAAGAGAGTGTGAATTGGACTGTCGAATTTATGTGATTGCTGTGCTAATTAATTAGACCCTCAAACTTAGATATTGTTGTAATACAAGTCAAAAATAGATTACAAAAAGACTTGCCCAGCGCTGAAAAAGTGTAGTGTGTCCCGAGGCCCGGGTCGAAAACGGCCGGGCTTGGACAGCGACTCCAAGCCCGAAATGAATCGAGCTTAGGTCAAGTTACAACTTACAACTTGGTAATTCAAGTACCTTTGCGGCATAATACAAGAGATATAGGGTCCCACCGTCGCATATCGATCTTCTGTCATTTAGGAGTACACTGAGATATCCCTCGTTCATCTTTTAGGCCTACTAAGTAAGTTATGTTTAGTCTCGCAAAAAAAAAGAGTTATGTTCAGTTTTTTTATTACTTACGCAAGATTTGCATTTGATGATACAATGTATTTAAGTTGCTTTAAAGTCACCAACCCTCGTTGACTGCAGGTGGAAAGGCACGAGAGGCGCGGAAGCTTAGTTTTGGTCACCCAGACTTCAGCTAGTTTCCGTTCTACCACTAGCAGTGGCAATTTGTGAGAGCCATACAACCTCTTTGCAATGGACCTCTCTGTAATTCTCAGAGGCTTGTTTCCAACCAAAGCATTACATTATCATGGGATTTATTAAATTGCATATTTTTTCTTAAGTGTAAGTAAATTTATGGCCCTTATACATATGATTTGATGTCAGTCACTCTAAAAGTAGACAACCTCTTGATAAAAAAAAAAAAGCATTGCTCCGGTTGCTTCAAAACAAAATTGGTTGGTTGGGGGCGTCAAATGAAAAATCCTTAAGAACCATTTTTGTTGGGATAGTGGAATTATATATGTGTGACTTCACCTACTAGGATTTAAATCCTGATGATCACATAAGTATACTTCAATAAAAATTTTGTGAGAATGTGGATTTATCTTTAGCATTTGTCTGTCTAAACATATGCTAAGGGCGTGCACTTGCGCACGTGTGCGTGCGCGTAGTGTGTGTGTATGTTCGTATTCCTTGTAATCCCAAAAAAGGAGACAATTCCCTAACCTCCGGCTCTCCACTGGGACCTTCTTCTCCAATCCCTCCTATTGAAGTATAAGTGAAATTACCTACCTTTCCTCATTAGCTTAAGCTTTTGGGTGAATTGGCTGGTGCATGTAGCTTAATATGGTATCAAAGCCAAAAGGTTTTGAGTTCAAGACCCGGCTGGCACAATTAAATAAAAATAATTGCAGCCCACTTCTATTCCACGTCTTAAGTCTAAGAGAATCTACATATGAGGGAGGGTGTTAAAGTATAAGTGAATTGCCCATCTTTCCTCATCAGCTTGAAAAAGTTAGATTGGCTCAGTCTAGTGCTTCTAAGGATCTTACAAATGAATTTGTTAAGTGCACATTTTGTTCCTCACTAGCTTAAGAAAATGAGAGATTTTCTTTTGACAAGAAAAATTTGAATACGATCCTAGACAAGTCAAAAATAAGTGTGAAAAATCATGGTCTAAGATTTAATTTTATTGAGCGTGCTAAGAGTAATCCTCCTAAGGTTGTTAAGTTTCTGAAACCTGAAAAATTTAAAGTAAAATCTAAACCAAAACAAATTGTTTTTAAATCTGCTGGTATCATGAAGGATTCATCTTCCAAAGTGGGTACTGTTAAGTCGATTGATAAGACCTCTCATCAAGTCAAGTATCAATGCACTCAATGTGGTAGAGATGGTTATTTGGTTCAATTTTACTTTTCAGAAGCAAAGAAAGAGAAGAAAGACATGTTAAGGATGAGTTCTTGAGTGGGGTCTGTGCAAGCTCCTTATTGTCACCTCTCTTCGGGAGCTTTCACAACAGGACTGGTCATATCAGCGTTTTCCATGCGTTCACACCGGTCGGCGGCCAGACCAGCCTTGTAGAGGTGATCAGACCGTCCTATGGTCATATCATCATTTTGACCAGCATTTTCTACATGATCGAACCGGTTGATGGTTAGATCAGCCTTGCTGAGGCGGTCAGATCACCCCATGGTTGGACCAGCGTTTCAACGACTATCTGATCGAAATCTGACATAGGCTAATTCTTCACTTAAATCTTTATCAGTGCATGCTTTTGCTTCTGTTTGTCAAGTATCTCAGTACTAGCTACCTAAATACTTATTCTCTAACCTCAGTACTAAGGTACCAATGATTGTGCATGCCTCTGTAGGCTCATTGCAAGCGGAAGGAGAACATATGGTTCCACTACACCACAACACCAAAATACCGTCAGATGTCTGTCGCTAAAAATGTATAATTACTGATGGACAGTTAGACGGTAAAAGTTGGTGACAAATCGTCAGTCGGTAATCCTACCTTTGCCGATTGGTATGCTGTCAGTATATCTATTTACATTAGGCGTTGAATCGTCATCGGTAATTCATGCTATATACGTTGAACTATGCAGCCGGTATAGATGACCGAGCCTCGCGCATGAATTGTAATGGGCCCAACCCACCTACAACATCAAAACCCTAGGAAATGAAACCCTTGCCGCCGCCAACCTTCTCTTTCCCTCGTCTCTCGCCGCACCGCCCGCCAAAACAGCGCACGGGACGCCAAATTTCCTCGCCCTCGCCCGCGCCCACCCTCCATCAATCTGCTCCCGCGCCCTCCCTCCATCAATCCATCCCCAAATCCATTTCGCTACGCGATAAAGGCGCCCGAGCGGCGAGCGCGGAGCGGCCACGTCCAAGCCACATTCCGAACCCTAGCTCCGCTCCGCCTCCGCCGCTCCGCGCAGCACCGCGCCACCCTTCCGACCGCTCCGCGCAGCACCGCGCTGGCCTTCCGACCGCTCCGGCACTCTGCCGGCACGGCGACCGCCAGATCTGGGCGCTCCGCTCCGGCCCTCCCTCCGCTCTCGCCCTCGACGACCGGCGAGGCGGCGTGCCTCGGCTCCGCCCTCCGCTCCGGCCGTCCCTCCGCCCGCTCGCTCGCCCTCCGCACGACCGGCGAGGCGGCGATCGTGCCTCCGGCTCCGCCCTTCGGCCCTCCGCTCCACCGCCACCGCAGACCGCGTCGGCGTCCGCCCGCTCCGTCGACCAATGACGGTGAGTAGTTGTTCGCGCTCGCTAGTGGTAGTGGCTAACATTGAACATTTGAAGTTTTGAACTATCACTCTGTCGGATGTCCGTGCTCGGTTATTTGGCTAATTGGATGGTTATGAGAAATTGAGAATTGGAAATAGTTGGCTATATACCTTGTAATTTACAATGGATGTCTTGATGTGGTGTTGATCGGTTGGTGTTGTATGAATGTATGTCGGTATGTCTCGTATGTGTATGGTCAGTATGCGATATGTTGAAAATGAACAATGCTTATATGTATGTGCTTCATGTTATTCATCAATGCTTGGTTACATTTTTTAGCGAGAATTTTTCTGCAAGTTAAGGATGATGACAATCTTCACCAAAAACTAATGTGAGATACATGCGGTTTCATTATCAGATCTGCCAAAAACTTGTGGTTGGTTTGTATGTTCTAATATGAAATAATCTCGGGATGTATATGTTCAGTTGCATGGCCATATAGGAAGCAAATAATCTCGTGGATGTATATGTTAAACAAACACTACTACACAAGTACAGTTGGGCTGTTGGCTCCATTTCTTGAATAATATATATACTACTTTTGCAGGAGTAGAATTTGTAGCTGCAAGCATTTGGAATTTCTCTGGACACCTACAGTTGGGTGAAGGAGCTTGAGTAACGGTATGGTTCTGTTTCTCGAGTTCTTATGCCGTGTTGTCAGCTTTCTTCTAAGCTTGTGATATGCTGAGTGGTTGCACTCTCTATGTACAAGTTTACTTTATATAGCTAAAGGTTTGCAGCAAGGCATCAAGATCTTCCCAGGGTACTGCAGGTATTTTGTGCCCTTTCTTACTCTTCCTTTGAGCTGCAGATGTATGTTATGGTCCTGATTCATGAACATAATTGGATTACCTCACCATTTTTTGTTTTAATAACTCATGAACACAATTGTCAGGAAAACAAGCATAACTGTTAATGTATTTTATTTACCTCATTCTAAGTAATTATTTCATAAAACAGTTCCTTTTGTTCAGGAGCACCTTTTAAGATATATAAGATGTCATAATTGTTAATTATTTTCTCCTATACTAACTAGCTTTGGTATCTAAATGAAGCTGAACTAAGTTCTTCAGCATTACCAAATTCCAGTTCACTCACAAGCCATAATTGTTAATTTATGTACTGTTTGTTTGACATATTCAGTGAGAATAAAAAACACAAGGTCGTATTGAGATTTGAGAATTGCAGCTTGCACAAACCAACTAAATCTTGTTATGATTTATCATTAGAAATTCGGCCACTTCAAGGACATCAAAACTAGATATCAGCACAAGTGTTTAAAAGAATCCTGTAGATGATTTTTTTATAACTATGGCATGTTTCCGTTTAGCATAATGATGCTAAGGGGAAAAATAAGTGTTCATTCAGTAAAAACTTACTTATGGTAACACGTTTCGCATGGATGGCACAGAGATTTGCCACTTCGAATAAGTCTACTATAAGTGGTACTCTGCTGCCTGCAGAGGGAGAGGGAAAACTGTATGAGAATTCGAAGGAAATACACAGTACAATGATTACAAACATTTTGTGAGTCACAAGAAATGTAGTCAATTCTGTGTTCTTTTTGCTGGTTATGTGAAAGAAGTCATTTCTGGGAAGAGGCAACTAAAGCAAGTTTACTGTACAACAACAATCCTGTATACACGCACAATAAACTAGAATGGTTGTAGACTTGTAGTATATTTGTGTTTTACTGAATAAAGATAATCATTTGGCATTCTGACTCAGGAAGTGTTGTGCGCCACTAGCTGGATACAACTGGATCGCCATACTTGAACCGGTCACGACTTTGCGGAACTCTCGCGCTTTGCATCCAAGTATTTTTTTGTTTTTGGGTTTCGGAAGAACTTGTTCACACAACTCAATGGCATGTGCAAAACAATCTTCTACAATCTGCTGTTGGATCCATGCATCTCCTTTTGGTTTCTGAGTTTCTCAAAGTGATTGTGTACTGCAAACAATCTAGTACATTTTGATGCACTACCATGTGTGTCTTTTGTTTTTTTTTTTTTGACTTGGTGCAAAGAAGACAAACCTATATGTATCTGGGGACTGAATTTGTGATGGTGAATGTGATATGGTGGCTCTCTAATTATTAATGAACTTGGTTTACTATGTACTAATTCTGCCAAATCAGATTTTATTTTTTTAATCTATTTTCATTGTATCGTTGGACAATCAGTCGGTAAAACATATCTATACCATCAAATAGTCTGTCGGCATACGTGGTAACACACTGTCTGACGGTAAATCTTATACCGTTTAACAGTCAATCGGCAACAGTATGGTCAGTCGGTATATGTTTTTACCGACCCCCGTTACACCGTCTGCAGAGTCAGTCGGTATATGTTTTATACCGACTGACCGTCCGATGCTAAAGCTGCCTATGCCGACTAACCATCCAACGCTGTTTTGGGGCTATGGTGTAGTGTTCATTGCTCCGATTGCTCTCACCACATCACTTGAGACTTACGATGGTTCTCCTCCCTCACTCGTGCTCCTAGTGATGAGATGATAAATTTTGGGGACAATTATTAAGGACAAGTTCTCACAAGAGGTAACCGACGCACCCGAAAACATCTTCTACGGTTCTAATGACAATGAAAGGGAGATCCCAAGTCACACATTGATACACGTATCTACACCAATGGATTTTAAAGGTAGTGGCTCTGCTCCTACCTCTTGTAAGATAGAGGCCACTGCTGCTGCACCTATGACGACTCCACAAGCTCCTCTATATATCCAACGATGTCATCTCCTTAAACAAATGATTGGTGAGTCAAATGAGAGAGTTTTTCGTAGCAGGTATAACTCCAATGCCTCATATGCTCATTCTACATTTGCTTTCTCTTTTGGACCCTAATTAAGATGTAAGTCATGTTTTATCCGATGAGTATTGGATTAATGCCATGCATGAGAAATTAGAAAATTTTGAGCGTAATAAAGTCTGAACTTTAATTTAACCTCTTCATAGTCATAATTTTATTAGAACTAAATGGGTTTTTAAGAATAAACAAAATGAAGATAGGGTTGTTGTTCAAAATAAGGCTAGACTTGTGGCTCAAGGATTTACCTAGGTAGAAGCTTTTGACTTTGGTGAAACTTTTGCACCTGTTGCTCGATTAGAATCCATTAGAATTCTTTTAGCATTTGCCACATCTAAGGGTTTTACAATGTATCAAATGGATATTAAAAGTTCAGGTATGTTGAGTCAACTTTAGAATTTGGCTTATGGTATTCTTCTTCATTATGCCTTACCCTTAGAACTTATTTAGATGTGGAATATGGGATTGTAGAATTGATAACAAGAGTACTTCTAGCACATTTCTCTTTTTAGGCATATCTCTTCTTTTATGGGCTTTTAGAAAATAGTTGTCTGTTGCACTATCACTGTTGAGGCTGAATATGTAGCTGCTGCTTCTAGTTGCTCACAATTGCTTTCGATGACAACTACACTTAAGAATTTTGTCTTAGAATTGGATAATATTCTAATTTTCTGTGATAACACTAGTACTATTAGTATTTATAAAAATCATGTGCAACATTCAAGAACCAAACACACTGATATTCGCTATCATTTTGTAGGATCGTCGATGGCAATCAGAAGAATTTGAATGATTGTAATCCCAGCGAAAGTGTTTTCTCTTTTTTTTTGTCTTCTAATCGTTTAATCTAAAAAAAAGAAATAAAATTCCCGATTGCATCGTAGCAAAGATCTTGTAGCAAGCAATCGTAGCGAAGATCGTTAATAATCGATCGAGAAACACGTGTTTCTGGCGATTAGGCATCGGATTTTTTTCCGTGCATCATGAGCGACATCGAGTAGCGATTCGTAGCACGGAAAAAATTCCGATCGGTAACTGATCAGCAGAAACACGTTTTTCACTCAACCTACCAATCGATTTTTAATTAAAACTAATTTATGAATGTAAGCAAAAATATATCGAGAGAGAGATCAATGCATGGAGAATCCCTAGGGATCAAAAAACCAAGAAAAAGGATAATATATGCAAATTAAAAAACTTACAAAGTTTTATTAGAAAACGCAAAAACTATTCATATCTTCCATCGCGTCATGACCGCCGCACGCACTGATCTGTTTTTTTCTCAAAACGAGTCACAGCCTCCCCAATTCCATCCAGCCACTTTTCGGTCTTTTTTCTTTTTTCGATCGCTCGAAAAACCAATCGGTCGACGTCCGTGCATATATATCTATATGCAGCCCCTAAAATACCTATTCAATCTCTACTCAAAACCCTAATACAACTCGTCAAACTAGGCCTGAGCCTTTTTATCTCAACTAGACTTTTGGCCCACTAATTTTCATGGGACCCGAAACCCTTCCTAACACGGGTTTTCCAAAATTCCAACTTTCCTAATGTGTCACGTGTCGAAGCCTCTAGGACCGCACCTCCTGTAGCTTCTCCACGCACCATCCATCACGTGTCGTAGCAAAGCATGTGTACTTGAAGGCATTGTTTTCTCCAAGGCATAGGTGATCGAGAGGTTCTCTCGGTGTCAAAGATTTTGAGTACGTGCAAACCGGTCAAAGATCAAAGGTTGAAGCGGTTGTAGTTTTATGACTGGTAAGGAGTTTTTGATAGCTAAGCGATTGAGTGAGCAATCGAAATATTCATCGAGAACTAAGAGATTCAAAAAGCAAAAGTAATCATTCACCCTCCTTTGATTGTGGTATTCGATCCTACAAATGGTATCAGAGCAAGTTGCTATGGCATCAGAGAGATATGTGAACCATCCCGCATGCTATATGGTACTTTTTTTGTTGTTTGGAAGTGTCATATGCAAGCATACATTAAGGCTCAAGGTAGTGATGTTTGAACAAAGTTTTTAGACCTTATGAGGTTCTTGTTCCTGTTACTACTCTAAAAAAACATATATTGATTTAAATGCTCATGCTCATAACTTGTTATTTAAAGGAATTTCTCGCAAAGAATTTGATTGTGTAGCTCATATTAATTCTACCCACTTAATATGGAAAACTCTTTGCAATTATCATGAGGGAACCACTAAAATTAAGAAAGTGCATAAAAATCTTTATCAAAAAGAACATTCTGATTTTGCTATTAAGCCTGGTGAATCTATTGATGATTTTTTTTGCTCATTTTGAGAAGATATTGAGTAATCTGCGTGGTGTTAATGTTATTCCTGCTGATGAAGATAATGCAACTAAAATTTTGAAATCTTTAGGTTCTGAGTGGTTGATGGTTGTCACGACTATTAATCAAACCATCGATCTAGATAATTTAACAATGGATGATCTTTATTCTAGTTTAAAAACTTATGAGATAGAAGTTTTACCATCTAAGATTAATAAATCTACATCTTTAGCATTTGTGACTAACCCCATGCAAGTAGTTTCATCGAGTACATTGTCTTGTGTTTCCTTGTCTGCTTTGACTTCTTTTTCAGAGGAATTGTTTGAACCACTGCCTGAAGAGGACTTAGTGTTGATCTCCTCACGGTTATACAAGGCACTCAACAACGTGAGGATGAGGAAGTGAGGTGGTGTGTCAAGTTCGATCAGATGCTATGAGTGTGGTGAGCCAGGCGATATTAAGATAGATTGCCTCAAGCACAAAGGGAAAGTGATCAAGGAAAATAAGAACTATCGTCATTGGCCATCCAAGAAGAATACTAAGGGTGGCAATTTCCATCGCAAATTTATTGAAAATGGTCCTATCAGCTATCGAGTGTCTTGATTTGAGTGAAGTGGAATATGAGAGTTGTGACGATGATGATGCTGATGCTAAAGGTGAAAAGAAGAACGATGACTTCACGGGCATTTGCTTCATGGCAAGAAGTGATGACGACGACAGTGATCCCGATGAAGTAAGATCATCATATGATGAGTGTGAAGATAGTTTGATTAAACCTGCTATTCCTAATTGAAGAAGACCAAAAAGAAATTAAAAGAAAATAATTTTGCTGTTGAAAGCTTAAATTCTGAGATTAATGGACTTAGAACTTCTATTCCTAATAATGAATCATGTGAGTCTTATCAAGTTTTACATTCTAAGTTAGAAGAATGCTAGATTAATTAATGTATCAAACTTGGTTCAACTTAGTTATGTAACTACTAAACTTGATGAATTAAAATTAGCACATGACTCTTGTGATAAAAAGTTAAAAATTGCAAATGAGAAAATTGAAAAGCTCAAGTCTAATTCTTTTACATGTTTAGAGTCAAGTATTTCGAATATTTAATCTAAAGTTTGCTCTAATTGTGAATGGCTAGAAACTAGACTTAATTTATCTCAAGAATCAATTCAATAGATATTTTATCATGAGATACTTTCTTGCTCTAACTGTCATAAGCTTAACATTGAAATAGAAGCATCGACTAGACAACTCAATGATTTTGCTGAAAACGATATACTGGTTCGGTCTAGTGCTTCTAAGGATCTTGCAAATGAATTTGTTAAGTGCACATTTGTTCCTCACTGGCTTAAAAAAATGAGTATCTTAAGGACACTTTAGAGAGATTTTCTTTCGGCAAGAAAAGTTTGAATATAATCCTAGACAAGTCAAAAATAAGTGTGAAAATTGTGGTCTAGGATTTAATTTTATTGAGCATGCCAAGAGTAATCCTCCTAAGGTTGTTAAACTTCTGAAACTTGAAAATTTTAAAGTAAAATCTAAACCAAAACAAATTGTTTTTAAATCTACTGGTATCATGAAGGATTTATCTAACAAAGTGGGTGTTGTGAAGTCGATTGATAAGACCTCTCATCAAGTCAAATATCAATGCATTCATTGTGGTAGAGATGGTCATTTGGTTCAATTTTACTTTCGAAAAGCGAAGAAAGAGAAGAAAGATAGGTTAAGGAAGGGTTCTCGAGTGGGGTCTGTGCAAACTCCTTACTGTCGCTTCTCTTTGGGAGCTTTTGCAACAGGACGGGTCATATTAGCGTTTTCCATGCGATCAGACCAGTCGATGGTCAGACCAGCCTTGCAAAGGTGGTCAGACCGTCCTGTGGTTGGATTAGCGTTTTGACCAGCGTTTTCTACATGATCAGACCGGTCGGTGGTCAGATCAGCCTTGCTGAGCGGTCATATCACCCCATGGTTGGACCATCGTTTCAATGATTGTCTGATCGGAATCTAACAGAGGCTAATTCTTCACTTAAATCTTCATCAGTGCATGATTTTGCTTCTGTTTGTTGAGTATCTCAGTACTGACTACCTAAATCCTTATTCTTTAACCTCAGTATTAAGATACTGATGATTGTGCATACTCTGTAGGCTTGTCGCAAGTGGAAGGAGAACATATGGTTCATTGACTCCGGTTGCTCTCACCACATGACTAGAGACTTACGATGGTTCTCTTTCCTCACTCGTGCCCCTGGTGATGAGATGATAACTTTGGGGATAATTCTTAAGGACAAGTTCTTGCAAGAGGTAACTAACGCACCCGAAGACATCTTCTATGACTCTGACGACAATGAAAGGGAGATCCCAAGTCACACATTGATACATATATCTACACCAATGAATTCTAAAAGTAGTGGCTCTACTCCTACCTCTCATGAGGTAAAGGCCACTGCTACTGCACCTATGACGACTCCACAGGCTCCTCTATATATACAACGATGTCATCTCCTTGAATAAATAATTAGTGAGTTAAGTGAGAGAGTTTTTTTGCAATAGGTATTACTCCAATGTCTCATATGCTCATTCTGCATTTGTTTTCTCTTTTGAACCCCAAGATATAAGTCACATGTTATCTGATATGTCTTGGATTAATGCCATGCATGAGGAATTAAAAAATTTTGAGCGTAATAAAGTCTGGACTTTAGTTTAACCTCTTCGTAGTCATAATATTATTAGAACTAAATGGGTTTTTAAGAATAAACAAAGTGAAGATAGGGTTGTTGTTCAAAATAAGGCTAGACTTGTGGCTCAAGGATTTACCTAGGTAGAAGGTCTTAACTTTAGTGAAACTTTTGCACCTGTTGCTCAATTAGAATCCATTAGAATTCTTTTAGCATTTGCTACATCTAAGAGTTTTAGATTGTATCAAATAGATGTTAAAAGTTCTTTTCTTAATGGCTATATTAAGAAAGAAGTTTATGTTAGATAACGATCTGGTTTTGAAAATTGTAAATTTTCTAATCATGTCTACAAATTGTCTAAGGTTTTATATGGTTTCAAAACAAGCACCTAGAATGTGGTATGATAGGCTTAAATAATATTTGCTAAAAATGAATTCAAATGGGCAAAGTAGATAAAATATTGTTTACTCTCAAGCATGTCAATGATCTTTTACTCGTTCAGATTTATGTGGATGATATCATATTTGGTAGTTCCTCTCATGCTCTTATTTTTAAGTTTTCAGATACTATAAGAAGAAAATTTGAGATAAGCATGATGGGAGAACTCACATTCTTTCTAAACTTTTAGATCAAGCAATCAAAGCTAGATACTTTTGTTCTTCAAACTAAGTACACCAAGGATCTGCTTCATCACTTCGACATGTGGACAATCAAACCAATTTCCATACCCATAGGATCTACTTCAATGTTGGATCTTGACGAAGATGGACATCATGTTGATAAAAAGGAATACAGAAGCATGATTGGCTCACTTTTGTATCTCACTGCTTCGAGGCTAGACATACACTTTACTGTGTGCACAATTTCAAGCTTCCCTGCGTGCTTCACATCTTCAAGCAATAAAGCGAATTTTTAGTTATGTTTAGTCAACTTTAGAATTTGGCTTATAGTATTCTTCTTCATTATGTCTTACCTTTAGAGTTTAATCAGATGCGGATTTTAGGATTGTAGAATTGATAGGAAGGGTACTTCTGGCCACATAACTATTTTTAGGCACATATCTTCTTTTAGGGGCTTCTAGAAAATAGCTGTCTGTTGCACTGCTCACTGTTGAGACTGAATATGTAGCTGCTGCTTCTTGTGCTCACAATTGCTTCCCATGACAGTTACACTTAAGGATTTTGTCTTAGAATTGGATAGTGTTCCACTTTTCTGTGATAACACTAGTACTATTAGTATTGTTAAAAATCTTGTGCTACATTCAAGAACCAAATACATTGATATTCGTTATCATTTTCTTAGAGACCATGTGGAAAAGGGAGACGTTGTCTTGAATTTCATTGATTCGAAGTTTCAAGTTGCTAATATTTTGACAAAACCACTTGATTCTTCTTGTTTTGCTCCTTTGCGGAGTGAGTTGGATGTGTTGCATACTATGGGATTATTCTAAGCGGGAGCTTGTTATTTAAAAATTTCAGAAACTTTATTTATTATACTTATCAAATAATACATCAAATCCAAGTCATTGAAATCAAATAAGTAGTAGAGCTTTCTTTATCATTTTTACTCATTTACTATATAACTTTGATCAGGACAATTAATTAACTTGCTATAGTTGAACTAAAATATGATATGGCAGAATATTTTGACTAGATTGATTATAGATAGTACTTTACGATGTTCATCTAGCTTGATTATGAGTCTTATTTTAAATCTTGGCTATGAGGTTCGTATATTTCTTATTGCAATCTATTTATGTACACTCAGTCTAGTATGTTACAAAAAATGATGATAAAGAGACAACTACAAAGATGTATGTTTCAAGCATACCATAGTTAAACAAAAGGAAAAGCATAAAAAGTGTACAAATAAAAAGAAGTATGCTTTAAGTATGTCATCATGAAAAGAAGTATGCCACAAGCATGCCATATACTTAAGAATTAAGTGTATCGTAATAGGTTATTATATGAGACTGCTAGTTCGTCTAGCCTTAAAGTTTGCTTCACTTTTAGGCTTTCTCTTTTCGGTGGGATATCCTATTGTGCTTTTATAAATTGGTTTGGTCATTGTTGAGATGCATGTTATTAATATAAATTGCTTAATTATGCTAAAGACCTATTTTGACATTGCTATATGATATATAAATTTGTATTATTTAGGTAGCTCTACTAAAAAGATGGCTTGGTTAAATTATTAAATCAATGCAAAGTAACTTGCATAATCTACAAAGCTTCTGGATGTTTATTCTCATTGCTCATTCTTAAAATTTTTCATTCTCTAGAGTTCTTGATGATTACATTAGCAAAAGGGGAGAAAAATGGGAGAAATTGGAGTTCTTGTGTTGAGGGGGAGTTTTCTACTTTGGTTTGTCAAAATTTCTTTTCTCTGCAATTTTGAAACTTTGTGTTTCACAAATTTTTCTTTTCTTTCAAAACAACTCATTCAAGATATTTGGATGTGTTGTCAATATATTCATCAAGGAGGAGATGTTAGACCATGTGGATAGGTCGTAAATACAGTGATGGTGAATAATTAACATTTGGGTTGCATTAAAATTTGTGTTTAAGAAAGTTTTGATCGATGCACTATGGTAAATTTGAAATTGTTGGAATACTCAAATTAAGTAGTTCGATCGGCCTTGTGTTGGGCAGTCCAAACAGCAAATTGACCACGAAAGATCGACCACGGCAGGTTGACCACGACAGATCGACCACAGCAGGTCGAGCACGGCGGAACGACCACGATCCAAAGTCGGAGAGCAGTCGAAGACTCTATAGTACTGTAGAAGTCAAAGACCCCAAAGTCGGAGAGCAGTCAGAGAGTCCAGAGTGCTGTAGAAGTCGAAGACCTCGAAGTCAGAGAGCAGTCAGAAACTCCGAAGTACTGTAGAAGTCGAAGACCCCAGAGTCAGAGAGCAGTTAGAGACTCTGGAGTACTATAGAAGTCGAAGACTCCAGAGTCAAAGAGTAGTCGGAGACACCAAAGTTGGAGACCCTCCAAGCTATAGCAAAAGGTTGTGAGCTACAACGAACCAGTCGTAGCTATAGTAAACTGGTCATAGCTATAGTGAACCGGTCGAAAGTCGTAAGCTAGTGTAACCGGTTGGAGGTTGTCAGCTACAGTAGCCGGTCGATGGTCATTAGCTACTGTGGTTGGTCGGTACTCGGTAGTTGGTGCTACAGTACCTGGTCGGTACTCGGTAGTCGGTGCTACAGTACCAAGTCAGTACTCGATAGTCGTGCTATAGTATTTGATTAGTACTCGGTAGTCTGTAGTCTGAGCTATAGTACTTAGTTGGTGGTCGTAGCTACAGTGACTTGGTGATGGTCAATAGTCATATACTGCAAGTGCTACAATTCTTGTGACTTTTGAGTGCTCTGAGTGGTCATAATCTTCAAGTACTCGTGTTGGACCAGCGGTCTGGCCGACCTATGCATGGCGATCATACTGGTCTTACCGAGTGGTCGGAGGTTGATTTTTGGCAAGTGTGGATTTTAAGGTCGTGGATGATTTGGTTCATGTTTATGGATGGACAAGGGTGTGTTATGCATGTGTGGACTAATCTTGGTTAAGTTGGAGAGAACATGTGCCGGAAAAACTTTCTTCGGTCTTTGCATGTGCGGTTGGGCGTGGAGATGGTCATGGTTGATGACGAGAAGGATTGAGACTAGCATGAGAAATCTAAGGTCCAGGCATTCAAGGATGTCACAAGGTGGTCGGGCTCATGCTGGAGCATGTAGAGATCAAAGATAGATGGTGCGTGAAAAGCTACAAAAGATGATGTCCTAAAGGTTTCGACATGTGATGAGTTAGGAGTTATGGAAGGTGTATATAACTGGAAGGCTTAGAGATTTTTGGAAAAAACCCATATTTGAAATGGTTTTGGGTCCCTTGATGTTCAGAATCGGTTAGGATTTTGTGTCCGTGTTTGATGAGGACAGGGTTTGTTGCTCTAGCATATAAAAGGAGGGAGAGGTTAAGGTTTAAGACGTGGCTTTGACGGCTTTTGAGAGCAAAAGTTTTTCAAAGTTTTTGTGCTAGGATTTGAGAGGTGCCATGAGGGCACTTTATAACCATAGAATATGTTTCAGAAATAAAAGATCCGATCTATTTCAAAGAAGTTAGTCACGTTGGTGGCGTGTTTTCTAGGCATCGGCTTTGACTCGTTCTCGTTATGAGCAGAGTAGTGCGTGGTGAGATAGCGTTCCTTCGTCGACTTGATTGGTCGTCGAGTCGTCCACTCGATCATCGCCAACAACATCGGCAGAGAGAACAGACTAGAGCACGTTTACTCAAAGGCGTTATTTTCTCTAAGGCATAGGTGATTGAGAGGTTCTGCTCCTGGTGTCGAAGATTTCGAGTACGTGCAAACTGGTCGAAGATCAAAGGTTGAAGCGGTTGTAGTTTTACGATTGGTAAAGAGTTTTCGACAGCTGAGCGGTCAAGCGAGCGGTCGAAATCTTCATCGAGCACTAAGAGATTCCAAAAGTGAAGGCAATTATTTGCTCCCTCTCATTGCGGTATTCGATCCTATATAGTATAAAAGTGTTTGCATGTGCTTCGCGTGGCTTTGAAAACCCTGCAAAATTTCAAGATGCATGTGTGACATGTGTAGTGTACATCCTGCTTGTACTCCTTAAAAAATATGATGGGCACCAAATTAACCAAATACCACAATAATAAATGTCAATATAGTATAAACAATATGCGCTCATCGAACGGGAGTTACCATCAAGCGATTAATTGTTACACTAATGGTCAGTCAAAATTTAATAGACAATCAATCGTTAAGTACACTCCGAATGCATTACCAGTATTGGTTAGTTTACCCGCTCACTGTCAGTGATTACGCGGTTCTAATTAATGCACGTTTTCTTTGCCACGCATTGGAATGTACTTTCACAACCACCTCGTACCTAACTCGTCTGCTGTCACGACCTATATGTCACTGTCAATAGTCATGCATGGTTTGGCGTTTAACGTATATGTTGCTGGTGTAACGATCGTCTATAAATGCCGGTGCAAGCAACGCAGCAGGCATCGCCACCCAGACACATATACACACCAGCAAAACAAGTAAGATTGAAATGGAGAAGATGGAGCCAACACCTGCTCGTTGCAACAACGAAGAGGGGCGGAAGGCTCCTACCTTCCACCCGAGCCTGTGGGGTGATTTCTTTCTCACTTACCAGCCGCCCACTGCACCTCAGGTAACACATGGTGCCACACTTACTAAGGCTTTGTTCAATTCGACTATCGCTGATGATTTTTGACTTTTGGCTAAAATAATACTGTAAGAGTTGTTAGTTTTTGGTTAAGCCATTCGATTAAAGAAAAATAACAAAAAAGAGGGAAAAAATAAAAAACGTTATATCGCAATAAAAAAGAAAGGAAAAAAAGGCATGTTAAAAAGCTAACATGTTCAAAACGATGTTTAGAATGGGCCTAAATTGGCTGACAAAATGGACTAATACATGTCTTTTGCAGCATGAGCACATGAAAGAAAGGGCTGAAGTGTTAAGAGAAGAAGTTAGGAAGATGATAAAGGGCACAAATGAAGTACCAAAAATATTGGACCTTATAATCACATTACAACGGTTTGGACTGGATATCTACTATGAGAATGAGATCAATGAGCTGTTGCACTTTGTTGACAACTCTGATTACAACGATCAAAATCTAAACTTAGTTTCACTCCGATTTTATCTTCTTCGAAAGAATGGATATGACGTGTCATCTGGTAAGGCCTTGTTATTAGTAATTAGGTATACATGGAGTTGTTTAACACCTTATTTTGATAATTAATTTGTTAGCACGATTCAGTTTTTTATTATTTATAGCTCCTCTAATCATGAATATATGTTGTTTGACTCACCAACAGAGATCAATGTGCTTACCTATCAATGTTCCTTACATTTAGTCGTCACAAACAAATTCTACCAATTAATGAAGTAATAAAATTAGTTAATTTGGTGCGGAGAAGTAAATTTGGAGTGCAAACCTGTAAAAACCACCTTTAGATTATCTTTATTTGCTACGAAGCAGAAAATGACAGTGTTTTATCAAAAGAAATCATTGGTACTATTATATATGGGCTAAAATAGTAGTGGAAAATGTACTAAATAACCCAGAGGAATGTCTTTTAACCAAGAAGATTTCTGAATGGAATATATTTTTCTAAGAATAACAAACAATTATATAATTCAACTTTGAAGTCGGACTACAAATAAAAAAGTTATTTGGATATGTCCCATTATATATAGCCTAGGGATAATCTATGTAAATAAAATTTGTCATGCAAGTTATTTTTCTATTTATTGGAAGTATTATGGTAAAATTTTAGTATGATAAAAACTTTAACCCAATATTGTATGTCATGTATATTTTGGAAACATAAATGGCTGATATTCATTACTTGATCATCTTTGCAGATGAATTCCTAAGTTTCAAAGATAAGGAAGGGAATTTTGTTGACAATAATACAAGAAGTCTTTTAAGCTTATATAATGCAGCATACCTTAGGACTCATGGAGAGAAAGTGCTTGATGAGGCCATAATCTTCACTAAAAGTCACCTTGAAGGTGTATTAGAACAATTGGAATCACCATTAGCAAACGAAGTATCTCTGGCCCTTGAAGCACCTCTTTTCCGAAGGGCGCGCATAGTAGAAATGAGAAACTACGTCCCTATTTATGAAAAGGAGGCTACACGAAATGAATCCATATTGGAGCTCGCAAAATTGAATTTCAATCTTCTACAACTTCTTTATTGTGAGGAGTTGAAGAAGATCACACTGTAAGTTTATTCAGATTTCTCATTCTGTAATAGAGGGTTCCCTTCATTTCGATCATAAAAGTGCTAATTGGATAATTTTTATATATGTGCGTTGCAGCTGGTGGAAGGAGCTCCATGAACTATCAAAGTTGAGTTTTTCTAGAGATAGAATAGTAGAAATGTATTTTTGGATGAACGGGGCATGTTACGAACCTCAAAATTCTCATTCCCGGATTATACTTACAAAGATGACAGCACTTATGACCATACTAGATGATATCTTTGACACATATGCTACAACCGAAGAAAGTATGCAACTAGCTGAAGCAATCAACAGGTCACAATCTCTTACCTGATGCAAACATCTTTTACTTTTATTTTATCATCTGATATTTGGCATCAATTGTGTTTGCAAAAATATCGAAATGAGTTTATATAAATAACTGAAGAACGAAAGTGATGTCTTTAAATCATATTAATTTGCACATGCTCTTAACTATTTTGACAGTAGTTTTTCTATGGATGAAACATGTTGCGCCTTAATGCCTCACTTAGTGATATGTCTATTTTAAGAATAGGGTAGGGCTAGCACACAGCATACCGTTAGAAACCTTTCTAATGGTATACTTAAGTTTCATCGGGTTTCATCTAAAATTTATGAGTTTCACAAAGTTTCATAGAGTTTCAAACATATTTCATAAAAGTCAACTTAGGCATGAATCATACTAAAACTTTATGAAACCCTATGAAACACTATGAAAATTAGACATAAAACATTATAAAACTTAGTCAACTTAGTATGAAACCTCCTAAAATTTTATAAAACTTAATGACCATGACCCTGACAGGACTCTTTTGCATGGGCTGATGGTTAGATATGATATGCCCACTGTTGTAGGGGTGGCCCCCACCTAAACCCAGCAGGCCTGGTAGGAGGTTATAAGGCCCAGAATAGGCCATGTGTAATGACATAAGTGCCCCTGAAGGGAATAATCAGATGTAAGGGTATAATTGTAAAAGCACTCCTCATGTGTACATATATGGGATACAGGCCATGGGGAGGACCCAGGCCATTACTTGTTTCTCTCACTCTCCACTACCATCTCTCTCTGTTTGGTCTGTAACCACAACACCCACATCATAATAAAAGGGTTTGATTTAATAGAAGAGGACTATTGGTGGCACCAAGATGTAAACTGCAATTTGCAATCTATATAAATAAAAACAATTAATGATATTTAAGGTACTTCCTTCATTTTGAGGCAAGAATATTCCATAATAACCTAAACAATTCTATAAATTCTCACATTAATTGAAAGAAAAAGATAAGGATCTTCACCACTTATTTTAGTGGGGCTAAATTATAATGGTACAGATTAATCATATAGATATTAAAGTTATATAACAAATACAATTATATTTCAATTATAAAAAGTAGAGTTGTATATCAAAAACAATTATATCAAAATATCTAACCGCACAGTTGCATGGGTAGATATGTCAGTTCTATTATAATTTCAATTCGTTGGGAAAAACAAATAATATAGAAAAATATGAAACAACTCTGTATATCTATTCTTTAAACTATAATGTTTGAAAATGTAGAAAAAATGTGTGTCCTGTGTGTGTAAAAGATAATGCAAAATATTATTCTTATTTAACTATGGAAGTATCCATATTAGAAATGTAAAACCAAGAAAATTCATTGCTCGTATTTCTAGAAATATTTTGCAGTATAATTGATTTTTTTATTGTAGGCATTAAGTTCATGTGTTTCTAAAATACTACAATGCAGGTGGGATGAAAGTGCGACAGGTCTGCTTCCAGAATACATTAAGGGTTTCTACATATATTTGTTGAAGACATTTCATTTATTTGTGGATGAACTAGGACATGAGAAGAGCCACCGTGTGTTTTATCTGAAAGAAGTGGCAAGTACTTTGTTCGACTATATCAAATGTTCGACTATATCAAACTAGTTCATTGATTGAGTGCATATACATATATATATATATATATATATTCTTTTCTACACCCAGGTGTAATTACACCCTATGTCATATCTCACAATGTACAGAGTATCTCGTGTAACGGAGGGTATATACGTGTAGTATATGAGTATTTAAGACCATCTAAGTGGTATGAACAATTTTTCAGATGTGGTATATACATTTTTTCGACATACTCCTTTTTACGTGCGTATATGAAGATATTTAGAAAATACGCTAAAAACTATGGAATCCCTTACAATTTTTTCATGTGGTTCACATTAGAGTATCTTGTAATCAGTATATGAGTATACCTAAAGTGATAAAGGAGTATTTCAAGTTTGTTTATGTGGTATATTAGAGGTGGGTGTAATTACACCCGGGTGTAAAAGTTATTTTTTCCTACACACACACACACACACACACATATATATATATATATATATATGAAAAATACTTTTTACTCCCGGGTGTAATTACACCCACCTCTAATATACCACCTAAATAAATTTGAAATACTCCTTTATCACTTTAGGTATACTCATATACTAATTATAAGATATTCTAATGTGAACCACATGAAAAAAATTACAAGGGAGTCCATAGTTTTTAGCGTATTTTGTAAATACCTTTATATACGTACATAAAAAGGAGTATGTTGAAAAAATGTACATACCACCTCTAAAAAATTGTTCATACCACCTATATAGTCTTAAATACTCGTATACTACATGTACATACTCCTCGTTACACGAGATACTCCCTACGTTGTGAGATATGACATAGGGTGTAATTACACCCGGGTGTAGAAAAGAGGCTTCCTATATGTATGTATGTATGTATGTATGTATGTATGTATGTATGTATGTATGTATGTATGTATGTATGTATGTATGTATGTATGTATGTATGTATGTATGTATGTATGTATGTATGTATGTATGTATGTATGTATGTATGTATGTGTATGTATATATATGTGTGTGTATAATATATATATATGTATGTATGTATGTATTACGGTTGAGTGCTGTCTTCTCTCGAATACAGCTATATTACGAACTAGCATAAAGTTTTCTTGATTAATTCGTAATTTTTTTGGCAATTGTATCAGCATCTATATTCTAAAAATGACTTCACACGTGTTCTTATTCAACGGATGCAGTTAAAGCGATTAGTTCAGGCATACACCGAGGAGCTAAAATGGCGCGATGAAGGTTATGTGCCAAAAACAATGGACGAACATCTTGAGGTTTCAGCGAGAAGCAGTGGAGCCTTTACACTAGCATCTGCTTCATTTGTTGGAATGGATGACATAGCAACAGATGACATCTTGGAGTGGATTTTGAGCTACCCACCGCTTTTCGAGTCCTTCGATATATTTGCACGCTTCTCCAATGATATTGTATCGAGCAAGGTCTTAATTAATCTCTATCTTTACACACGTGGATGTGACATTGCATCCATCTTTTTTGCATCTTGTATTTATTTTCGTTTACCTCATGCACCATATATATGTAATTGACGTGTTTTTTTATTACCAAATTCTTTGCAGCGTGAGCAAACTGGGGACCACTACGCCTCTACGATCCAATGCTACATGAAGGAGCATGGAGCCACAATGCACGACGCGTGCCAAAAGATAGAGGAACTCGTTGAGGACTCATGGAAGGATATGGTAGAACATTGCGTCACGCCGACGACTGAACAGCCACTGGTCGTGCCACAAACGGTGGTTAACTTTGCAAGGACGGTGAATAACATGTATAAGCACGGTGACGCGCTCACTTCTTCTCACGAGATCAAAGAAATGATAACGTTACTCTACGTGGAGCCAATAGCAGTGTGAAGCAGCTTGCCAAGGGGAGGCTCGCATGATTACTACATTACCAGGTATATTGTACTCTTGAAATAAAAACCTTCGGTCATGTCCAAGGAAATGGTGATCAGAATAAAAAAAATAGCAGCGTGGGCGTCTCCAACAGCTGGCTATTTAGCTAGCTAGATCTGATGTGGCAAGGAAAAAGTAGGAGAGAGAGTAGTCACTAGTGACAAGCAAATAGCTGATCTATTTCACGTAGTTCAAGAACATGAGAGAGGAGCATGTGGGTCCAACAGTATAAAATAGTCTTTGCTTTTGTGTGACTATATAGCTAGTACTAGCTATTACCATTGGAGATGGCCTAAGAGGAGCTACGTATGATCAACAATTACCAGCAATATTGTACTTTTGCATTAATGGCGACCTTGAAGCATGCTCAAGAAAAATGGTGATGAGGAAAACTGTCGCTAGTTTACTTAATTCGATTATTCGAACGTATCAAGTATTTTCATCGGCTCAAATAAATGTACTGTGCTCTTGCTGGCTAGCTCCAGTGTGTACAATAATGCAATGGTTGTTCTCTGGTATTGTACTCAAACACAGTAACAAGTGCTTCCTTGAGCTTAAAAGGGTCCATATGAGTAGTTCAAAATGATTTCACGAGCAAGTCACCGAGTGGTTGTTCCCTAATTTGCTCCGCTTCCGCCTGATCGATCCAGGTACACATGCATACTCGCTTGCATCGTTGAATGTGATAGGATGACAGCTCGTGCAACACATAGTTCAGGGACAGCTAGGCTTTGCAAAGCGACATGCGTGCAACGGCGAGAACGCACCCGGCCGGCCGCTTGCACGCGACCTCGACGCGCGCGGTTCGCGCGTTGCTATGTGGAGCGTGGCTCTTGCAACCGCGGCAATTGGTGAGCGGTGGCGACGGAACGATGCCGCGCGCGCACGGCCTCGAGGCCGCGGATCAGGCAGAAACCGGTACACGCGCCGCGATTTCTAGGCCGAAAGCTCGGCGCACAGTTCCCAGCCGGCTGTACGCCTGTGCCGTTGCAGGTGCACCTGTTGGGCCGCCGCGCAGAGAAGCTAGCCTAGGGAACAAAACTAGCCTTCCCTTTGTACCTACCTACCTTGGTAAGAATCTGTCAAGCTACTGTAGCTCGATATATGCATGTAGAGCTCTTATAACTTAGTAGGTCATCGACCGGCCACACACGAAACACTGCATGTTTTAATTAATGCTCATTATATTTAACTAGCATTAATCATAACTTTTTTAACGACTGTCGCTGTGGGGGCTCTGAAGCTTTTGCTACCGAGCAACTATAGCTCAACAGATATTATCAAGCTTCTATAGCATGTGTTGTCTGCTGCGATTGTGAGTTTGAAAAGATAACTAGATTTATAAAAATGAACAGAGACTAAATTTGAAAAAAAAAATTAACTAGTGTTATTTACATAAACAGTTACTAGCTTAGGCTGCCTGCACCCTCGTAGTCGTTGCTAATTATCGGCCGCACGCCCGCACGCGCTTCTCGTCGGACTGTGCCACGATGCACATTTTGGATGGGTTGCACGGTCCAGCTTCGCTCTAGTACAATGTTTGTTGGGACGCGAACCATTACGTTACCAGGCTCAACCCGAGCTGGCTGCTGCCCGCCGACTAACTGCGTCAGAAGCACGACAGTCGTTTCTGGGCCTCTTTCTTTCAACTTATAAAAGTTAGAGTAAAGTCCATTACCGGTCCTTAAATTTTTTATACTGTTTCATCTCGATCCATAGACTTTCAAAGTGTGTCATCCCGGTCTATAGACTTTTAAAGTGTGCCATTACTGTGGTAACAACCATGGACCGGGATGACACAGCATAAAAAGTTTAAGGACCGGGATGACACAGCCAAGACCCGTAACGGGCTAATTTTGAGACCCAAAGAGTGTTTAGGCACCGAGATGACACACTTTGAAAGTCTATGGACCGGGATAATACAACATAAAAAGTTTAAGGACCGGTAATGGACTTTACTCTAAAAGTTACTTTTGATTTTCCTACTGTAACTAGCTTTCAAATAAAGTACCTTTTTTAAAATTAGATTTACAAATTAATTATAGTACACACTGTAGCGACTTTATTTATATCGATCAAAACCAAACACGAATTATTTGTCTCTATACTCTCTCTTAAAAATAGTCAAAAGATATAAATCACAGCTATAAATTATAAGTTGAAGCAAAAAAAAACATGCCCTCTGTAGATTTACGGTCGCGTCATTTCTGCTCTTACCTACCCACCTACATGCTCACTAAAATATTAAAATATTACGGTCAAAGTTGGTCTTAACACCGAGTAGCCGAGATCATATCATGGTCCTGTTCTTTTCAGCTTCTAAAAGTTGTTTTTTATTTTTCTACAGTAACTAAATTTTAAACGGAGTATTTTTTTCAAGATAGCGTCTACTAGTTAATTGTAGTACATACTTTACTGACTTCATTTATATCGGCAAAATCGCGCGTGAATTTCTGTTACTCTATAATATCTCGTACAAACAGCCCAAAAATCACAAGCCACAGCCATAAAGAACAGACCCATGTCTCGCAAGTATTTTGAAATGCCCAATGCTTTCTTCCATCTGAAGTATACATTAGCAACTTTGACAATACATGCTGAAAAATGGTTGGTATCTGTTGTGAATATAGCGGTATAAGCATATTTGAATATTTAATTCCAGCCAAACATATCAAATGACCATATTTCCAGCACAATAAGAATGACATAAATTGCATATAAATATGTAATTCTAACTTGCCATTCATAATCATAGATATATCTAAAGAATATAACATGATTACTGCTGAAAATAAACAGCAAAATATCAATAGCAACAATGAAACCATTAAATCCAGCACATGACAAAATAATTGTTTCATGATTGCTCTCAGAACAGAGTTGCGCAAAATCACAGATTTTGGCCTTCTCATGCACATGTCTATTTAATCACAAATGATCTAAAACCAAAATCAGGATTTGAGCTCACAATCAAAATTTCTACTGTCTCAGCTGACCAAACACTATAAAACAGCAGTTTAATGCTTCCAGTATATATGTTCACAGTCAAGGATATTATTCAGCAATAGACAGGCATTCCCAGAGTGAATATAGAGCATCTGTCAGATGAAAATCATGCAATATATAGCAAAATTGAGAGTGACTGTAAAAGAGCCTCCACTGGAACAATTAAAGACTATTGCACAGCAAGTAATCAGGAGCATATGAACATATCTAGCCAACAGAGAGCAGTATACTATCAGACAGTAGAAGACTAACCAATGGAGCTCAAAACCCTTAATTTAGTTTAGATCAATTTCATATAGACAAGTTCATCACAGAGCATACACATAAGCCCACAAGCATTCACAGCAGCCCTCAATAACTTGATTAAAATTGCAGATCAAGATATACTGCTGTAAATGAGAAAGAACTGATTATACTCACAGACTGACAGTATTCGAAACTGTCCAGGAGCCGAAATTCTGCAGGAGAAAACCAATCAATGCGGCAAGGCACGATGAATCGCTCACCCAGAAAATCTATCAACCATTGCCGCAAGCGAGTGGATGATTCACGGAGATACAATGCCGCTCTTCACTTCTCAGCCGAAAAACAGAGGTGAAGTCGAGGTACAGAGATGCCGCACAAGAACAATAGAAAGCCCGGCCAAGAGCAATCACAATCACAAAGAAGGAGCAGCGCCTCCTCCTTCTCCCTCGGTAGAGCTCCCGGTTCCAGTTCCCAATCCACAAACTAGGGTTTGAGCAGGAAACCAAAACCGAGCCGACAACCAAAGATGGCCGAAGCCACCAATCTCAGCACACCCAAATCGGAGATGAGGAAGAGATCACAAGAGAGAGCAAAAACCAGATCGCTTCCAGTCCCTTCCACCGATGAGAGCCTCGGCCTTTTCAAGAGGATGAGACGGGGTCTGCGAGGGGTGACGCCAGCGATCGGGCCCGAGAAGCCCGCACCAGCCACGCCTCCAACTCTCGCCTCCATCGCCGCCTCCTCCTGCTGAAAATCCGGATCTCGGGGGATCGCAACCGCCACGGAGAAGCCCAAGCGCCGCACACCACGCACCGCAGGGAGGAGACTCTGTCTCCTCCCCCTTATCTCTTGCGCAAGTGACCGACAGGTGGGCCCCGCCCTAAATTCCAACCGGTGGCATAAACAATTGGGAAATTCCCAAAATGCCCCTCTCATATACAACAGTCCCCACCAATTTACCAATTGGTAAAAGATGTCCAAAGTCTTGTTTAATATACAGTTGTTCGACTATGGGTACCTTGCGGGTTTGAACCCAAAGCCTAGCGATAAGGACTACGACTCTGCACAGACAAAGGAGGACTACGCCTTGATCCAATGCCTTGGTGTGAGAATTTTCGCCCAAATCACATTCTGTACTGGGCGGCTTGCCCTTTCCCTCTCGGGTTGGGACGTTCCGGTCATGTCCCCGTATCTATCTCATGAGTGCTTAAGAAAGTATACCCTCATCTTTCTTCGATCGCGACCTCACGATCTCACTCACGTAGGTGAACTCTTCTAGGAATCCTGTAGGACGATTCCATAAGTCATATAGACATCGAGTTCATTAAGAGCTAATGCTCAACCTTCCATACAGACAGAGCACTGCAGCTAATGGGACCCGTTAGATGTGCTCTCTAATCTCACACAGTTTGTTGTCCTAGAGCCTAGTTCACGGGATCTCCGATCTCCTAGGTTAGGTTACCACCAATGTGAGCCTTTATACGGGTATAAGCCCCATTCCCTGTGACGCTGCTTGGATGACCTTTCGCGCCAATCCTTTAGTGAAAGGATCTGCCAAGTTCCTTTCAGACTGGATGTATTCTACAGAAATAACACCCGTCTCTCTGGCATGCCTTACCGACTTAAGTCGGCGCTTTATATGTTTTGAGGACTTCATATTGTCCTTCCTACTCTTCGCCTTAACCAGAACGGTTTGGTTATCGCAGTAGGTCAAAATGGCTGGAATAGGTTTTTCCAAAGATGTAGGTCGTAAAGGAGTTCACGAATCCATTCTCGCCTCTCATTTGCTGAATCAAGCGCTACCAATTCAGCCTCCATAGTGGACCGTGTAATAATAGTCTGCTTAGAAGACTTCCACGACACGGCCCCACCGCTAGAGTGAATACATAACCACTCGTAGCCTTCATGTCATCCGAGTCACCGATCCGATTAGAATCACCGAATCCTTCCAAGACCTGCAGGATGACCGAATAGTGTATTCCCAAATTAGGATTTCCTTCAAGTATCTTAGTACTCTTTCTAGTGCTATCCAATGATCATCTCTGGATTGGACGTATAACGACTCAATCTGCATACTGACATATGAGATGTCCGCCTCGTTGCACTAGTTAAGTACATCGTGATCCTATGATCCGAGAATATTTAAGTTAATCCTTCCCATGTCCGGTGTTCTTATGTAGCTTTGCATTTGGATCATAGGGTGTAGCTGCTGGCTTACAGATCCTTAAACCCAAATCAGTTAGGACTTTATCCACATAATGGGATTGCGAAAGAGTAATCCCATTCTCACCCTTTATAAGCTTAATGTTTAAGATAACATCGCTTCACCTGTGTCTTTCATATCAAAATTCGGGAAAGGAAAGACTTTGTGCTATTGATCACATCTATGTTGGTCCCAAATAGCAATATATCATCTACGTAAAGACATAGAATGACACCTTCGCCCCCATTAAACCGATAGTAGACACATTTATCGGCTTCGTTTACACAAAAGCCGACCGACGTCATTGTACTATCAAATTTCTCATGCCATTGCTTAGGAGCTTGCTTTAGACCATACGAAGATTTAATCAATCGACATACTTTCCTTTCTTGCCCCTCAACCACAAATCCTTCAGGCTGTTGCATATAAATCTCCTCATCCAACTCTCCGTTTAGGAAAGCGGTCTTTACATCCATTTGATGTACTAGGAGTTTGTATGCAGCAGCTAGTGCTAAAATCACTCGAATTGTGGGTAAACGAGCCACAGGAGAGTATGTATCAAAATAGTCTTCACCTTCTTTTTGCGTGAAACCTTTTGCCACTAACCGGGCCTTGTACTTTTCAATAGAACCATCAGGTCTACGCTTCCTTTTAAAGATCCATTTGCAGCCTACTGGCTTACAACCAGGCGGGAGATCTGCAATTTTCCAAGTTCCGTTAGCTATGATGGAATCCATCTCGCTACGGACTGCCTCCTTCCAGTAATCCACATCCGGAGATGTGTATGCCTCTGAAAGGGTTCGTGGTTCATCATCCACGACATAGGTGACAAAGTCATCCCCAAGTGACTTCTCGGTCCTCTGTCTCTTACTCCTCCTCAACTCCAAATCTGGAGCGGTGTCATCCACACTAGGAGAAATAGAGAGATCATCTAGGCCGACATATCCATTGTCTTCATTCGGTCTCATAGGAAACACATGCTCAAAGAATGTCACATCACGAGATTCCATCACTATATTAGTAGCGATGTCACTCACCTCGGATTTGACCACTAGGAATCTATAAGCTGTGCTATTAATAGCATATCCTAGAAAGACACAATCAACGGTCTTAGGACCAAGCTTCCTTTTCTTCGGCAACGGCACATGCACTTTTGCAAGGCATCCCCACGTTCGAAAATAGGATAAGTTGGGTTTTCTCCCCTTCCATCCTTCATAGGGTGTTTCCTCCTAATTGCGAGGTGGAACCCTATTCAGACATAGTTAGTGTGAGAACCGCCTCACCCCACCAATAGTCCGACATACCTGAACTCTGAAGCATGGCGTTAACCAAGTCACAAAGAGTTCGGTTCTTTCTTTCGGCTATTCCATTAGATTGGGGTGAGTATGGTGGAGTAACTTCGTGAATTATTCCACTTTCTTCACAGAATTGGGAGAACTCATGTGAGACGTACTCACCGCCTCGGTCCGATCTTAACCGTTTGATTTTCTTTTCTAGTTGATTTTCAACTTCAGCTTTGTAGATTTTAAAGTATTCAAGTGCTTCATCTTTCGACTTAAGTAGATAAATATAGCAATACTTAGTCGCGTCATCTATGAGAGTTAAGAAATATCGTTTTCCACCTTTCGTTAATATTCCATTCATCTCACAAAGATCAGAGTAGATTAGTTCAAGTTGAGAAGTGCTTCGCCCTTCAACGCTATGAAAAGGTTTTCGGGGCTGCTTAGCTTGCACACACACTTCGCATCTTGAACCCTTCTCATAACTGTAGCTTGGAATTAAACTCATCTTACTTAACCGCGTAATGGCTTCAAAATTAACATGACACAACCGTGAATGCCAAATATCATGAACTTTATTGCAATGGGAAACATTGTAAATGTTTACATTATTCAAATCTAGAATGGATAAGCGGAACATGCCTCCGCTATCATAGCCTTTGCCCACAAAATTACCAAACTTAGTCAAAATGACTTTATTTGATTCAAACACAAGCTTTATTCCTTGCCTACATAACATTGACCCGCTAAGGAGATTGCGCGTCATCGCAGGCACGTACAGCACGTCTCTAAGGATGAGTGTTTTGCCCGAAGTGAGCTTCAGGCAAACCTGTCCAATCCCACGTACTGTTGCAGCGGCTCCGTTGCCCATTAGGACGGATCCACCACCTTCACCCTGAAATGAAGAAAAACAAGATCGATCAGCACATATATGTCTAGTAGCACCTGTATCAATCCACCAATCAATAGATGGACTTGCCATAAAGGCCATAGGTACGTACTCGTCCGAGCTGGTGCTAGCCAGCGCGACATGAACCTCAGCCTTTCGGCTCTTGTGCTGACCAGGATGGACCCCCGCCCTTCCGATTGCGGCAATGATTGGCCTTATGGCGACCTCACGCAAACGAAGCGCACGATGTCCTCCTTCTTCTTCTTCATTTTCTTAGGTGTAGCTTGACTTGGGGCTGACTCTTGAACTTGGGTTTCCTGTGTCCTCCATTCTTAAGTTGAACTTGATGAGCTCGAACTTGAGCCTTTCCCGAGCCGTCACGGCTCTAGCACGCTCCTCGACATTAATAGCAATGACACTCATTGAGCGTCAAGCGCTCCTTTATATGCCTCCGGCGGTCACAAAGTCACGCCACGGCGGTAACTTAGCTAAATGACATTGACTTGAAACTTCTCAGCAGAGCGCGATCGCATCGACATAAGTCACGTACATGGAGTCAAGCTCGTGGAGCCGCTCCATCACCGACCGCCCTCAACCATCTTGTAGTTCAAGTAATTGGTTGTAATGAAGGACTCATTTCCATTATCTCCTGAGTATTTCTCCTCGAGCTCATCCCAAAGTTGCTTGGCATTAGTGAAGTTGACATAGACGTCAAACAAGCGGTTAGACAGATGGCGACAAACGGGCTAAGATCGCATTATTAGCATCTTCCCATTTCGTCGTCTCGGGGATCTCGGTGGAAACGCCGGTGGATTTGAGATGATCCGAAGAGCTTAAGGTCATCACCAAAGTTTGGCCTTCTCGCGGCCGCTTGAAATTGACTCCGTCAAACACTTCAGGTTTCACGACATCAGATGAGGAAGCCATTTCTTTCAATATAGATTTTCTGGATTGTTGTGAATATAGCGGTATAAGCATATTTGAATATTTAATTCCAGCCAAACATATCAAATGACCATATTTCCAGCACAATAAGAATGACATAAATTGCATATAAATATGTAATTCTAACTTGCCATTCATAATCATAGATATATCTAAAGAATATAACATGATTACTGCTGAAAATAAACAGCAAAATATCAATAGCAACAATGAAACCATTAAATCCAGCACATGACAAAATAATTGTTTCATGATTGCTTTCAGAACAGAGTTGCGCAAAATCAAAGATTTTGGCCTTCTCATGCACATGTCTATTTAATCACAAATGATCTAAAACCAAAATCAGGATTTGAGCTCACAATCAAGATTTCTACTGTCTCAGCTGACCAAACACTACAAAACAGCAGTTTAATGCTTCCAGTATATATGTTCACAGTCAAGGATATTATTCAGCAATAGACAGGCATTCCCAGAGTGAATATAGAGCATCTGTCAGATGAAAATCATGCAATATATAGCAAAATTGAGAGTGACTGTAAAAGAGCCTCCACTGGAACAATTAAAGACTATTGCACGACAAGTAATCGGAGCATATGAACATATCTAGCCAACAGAGAGCAAGATACTATCGACAAAGAGAAGACTAACCAATGGAGCTCAAAACCCTTAATTTAGTTTAGATCAATTTCATATAGACAAGTTCATCACAGAGCATACACATAAGCCCACAAGCATTCACAGCAGCCCTCAATAACTTGATTAAAATTGCAGATCAAGATATACTGCTGTAAATGAGAAAGAACTGATTATACTCACAGACTGACAGTATTCGAAACTGTCCAGGAGCCGAAATTCTGCAGGAGAAAACCAATCAATGCGGCAAGGCACGATGAATCGCTCACCCAGAAAATCTATCAACCCGCTGTCGCAAGCGAGTGGATGATTCACGGAGATACAATGCCGCTCTTCACTTCTCAGCCGAAAAACAGAGGTGAAGTCGAGGTACAGAGATGCCGCACAAGAACAATAGAAAGCCCTGGCCAAGAGCAATCACAATCACAGCAAGGAGCAGCGCCTCCTCCTTCTCCCTCGGGTAGAGCTCCCCGGTTCCCAGTTCCCAATCCACAAACTAGGGTTTGAGCAGGAAACCAAAACCGAGCCGACAACCAAAGATGGCCGAAGCCACCAATCTCAGCACACCCAAATCGGAGATGAGGAAGAGATCACAAGAGAGAGCAAAAACCAGATCGCTTCCAGTCCCTTCCACCGATGAGAGCCTCGGCCTTTTCAAGAGGATGAGACGGGGTCTGCGAGGGGTGACGCCAGCGATCGGGCCCGAGAAGCCCGCACCAGCCACGCCTCCAACTCTCGCCTCCATCGCCGCCTCCTCCTGCTGAAAATCCGGATCTCAGGGGGGAATCGCAACCGCCACGGGAGAAGCCCAAGCGCCGCACACCACGCACCGCAGGGAGGAGACTCTGTCTCCTCCCCCTTATCTCTTGCGCAAGTGACCGACAGGTGGGCCCCGCCCTAAATTCCAACCGGTGGCATAAACAATTGGGAAATTCCCAAAATGCCCCTCTCATATACAACAGTATCCACATGACTATATGACCCGTCGTGCCTCTATCGAGGTTTCTTCTCTTCTTTTTCTCTTCTTATTATCGGGAAGTTCGATGCAAGAACCAAGAAAAAAGAAAGAAAGTTCCGCATGTCCTACTGTCGAAGCCAACCTAGGAATGGCAATTATACCCGTTATCTGTATACTCATGAGTAAATACCTTAATGAAATCGGATATAGGATTTTTTTTTTATTTACGGGTATGAAATTGAGGGAACACTCTACCCGTTGGGTAAACAGGCACGAGTATGGGTAAGCTCCATCCGTACTTGCCCCGCCCGTTTACCCAAGATATAGATTGACAGGTGGCGCAGCCATAGTAATATGTCTAATTGCTATTGATTGTTATAAACTTTTGCATATCTCTAATTGCTATTGATTGTTATAAACTTTTTTGATAGCTATTATGTTTCCTAGCAACAGCTACTGCTTACATATATATCTGTCATTAGTTCAACTCTTAGATGGTGACTCTCGGTTCGTGGATAAACGAGTATGCCCACGGGCGACGGGTATGGACGAGGTTTTTCACCCATCGTCCTTCGTGAGTATGTCTGTGGACGTAAATCGGAGTCACAGGTACGAATATAAACGAGCACTACCCGTATTCGCCGCGACTGATTACCAACCTACGTTACCTCCATGCTAAGCTAAATCGTATCCTCCATACAGTTTACTATATCTAGGACCGCAGCAATTTCACGTAAATACCATAGAAATTTCATATATAGAAGCAATTTAATTCCCGTATGAATTTAACAAATTCTCCTGTTTCGAATGGAACCATATGCAACATGAATATTCTTTTCTAGTCATGATTTATTCACTCGCTTCTTGAAACAAAAGATACGACCCGAATCCAAATCTGATTTATTCACGTGCATGCAAAATCAACGTAAGCTAGCTAGCATTAATTGATTACAGTATACATGGAATCGACTCAGCGCACACAACTAGGGATAGATAACGAGCTGGCTCAAACTCGTTAAGCATCATGGTTAAACTAGGCTCGGTTCGTTAAGTTAGCGAGTAAAAAATGGTGCTCGACTCAGCTCGGCCAAAGCGCTCAAGCTGCCTCGTTAGGCTCGCGAGCTAAACACCATTTTATGTTCAATGTAATAAGCATTTATAGTAGGTACACAAGTATATATACAACTCCAATTGCATGCATGAACTCGAAGGTTTATGCATCTAAGCAAGAAAAATCTACCCATAAAGAGTGAAGTCATCAACTCATCATTCTTCAATTGTCAACCAAGGGATATTGTGCTAACAAAGTACAAACCATCATATCATCACATCACAGGAATACAAATGACCACAATGTCACTTGAGTTTCCATTTGGACAGTCCATGCGACACAGAAAAACAAAATAGTTCATGTAGGCATAGATAGCTGCTAATAAGAATATTAAACAAAATATCTTCTTAAGTCATGGGATAATTCATGATATACTACTCGAAAAAGTGGCGTGGCTCGAAATGCCACTCGAAAATTGACTTTTACTACATACCACTCTAAATATGTTTAGATTTAGAATATAACATCACCTAGACTTTATTGCGAATTAAAGTTTTTCCCCTTTTTGCCATGGAAAATAACAGTTTTGCCCATCGAAAATGACCATTTTGCCAATGGATGCATAGCTAGAATCGCTAATAACTGAAGATGGTTAGATAGTGTATGAAATGGCACAAGACTTTGGTGCCCTTTATGTACCAACTTAGATGATGATATATGATATATATTGTTTAGTACTTAATTGTTATTGTTTTTTTTGTCCTTTTGAACTGATATTGCTATGATAGAAAAAAATTTGGCAGAGTTTTACCTATGGCAATGTAATAAAATATAATAAGAGTTGTTGCAAGATAACTATTGTAGATGACATGTCAAGTTAATTAGACAACCCTCCATTGCAAAAGCACTGGTTCATGATATGTTAATTGGATAACTGAAGAATCTAACCCTGCCACTATGTTTTAATGGTGAGTTTTGACAATTAATGATAACTATTTGTGGGACTAATATTTTTCTTGAGTTGATGAAATATGATATGTTAGATTCCATGATGAGGAGGACTTACGAAGGCGTCATGAGTTGAATATTAAGTCAAGTGAAGAACATCATATATGTTGATGAAGGGCAAGTGGTGGTTTGCATCATGTGTTGATGCACATCAAGATAAGGATCCAGACTTGAAATAAAGATGTTCGTTATTAAGCTTCAAAAAGATGTACAAAACAAAGGTATAACTACCATAGGCTAAGGATGTATTTCTAGTTTTTTTTAATTGTATCGGTGTTTGGTTGGAAGACTGGATTACTAATATAGGTTACCATATTTTTAAGAAGAGTCTTGTCTAGTAACTTGAGTCTCATCATGTGTTGATAGCTCAATAACTTGCTCTAACTCTCCGTGGCATGATGCTACTATTTGCAAATTTATTTTGTAAATAGTTAAGGCTCATACATTCAATCCTTGTAGCATGTGACTAGAGTTTACAAATGATTGAAGTTCATGTTCTCTACTCTTTGTGGCATGATGCTAAGGTTTGCAAATGTGTTCTACAAATAGTCGAAACCCATGTATAATCCTTGTAATCCATGTCCTTAATCTTTGTGGTATGATTCTAAAGTGTGCAAATGTATTTTACAACTTTATTGTGAATTATGTTTTGACTTTTGTTTACATGATACTACAATTTGCAAATATGTTGAAGTACATGCGCGCAATCCTTTATGTGGTGCTATGACCAGTTCTATATGAGTGTTACAATCGACTCTATGTGAGCGGTTGGACTAGGCATGTGGCATGACTGCACTTTGTGTGGCGATATGGCCGAGCGGCACGACTAGCTCTATATGAGCGGTCTAACCGGCCGTGCGGTACGATCGGGTATTTGTTATCAGTAGTATTTTTCAGAGAGCCATTTTTCTAGTTCATGGTCATGTGGTACGGCTGGCATGTGTGGCGGTAACACCAGTAATGGTTGTAATGGCTACTTTTCTAACTGTTACAGTGGGAATAGTAGTACTGGTCATTAGTTGGTGGTAGTACCAACCCCGACTGATTTTTACTGATTCTTATCTGTGACATCCCAAAAAGTTCTAAATTTTATTTGAATTTTCTAGAGTTTAATCCTCTATTTTCTTTTGAGCAAAAGATTAAAAACAATTAAAGTTTGGGAGAAAATGGTGTTCAAAATGAGTTTATTTAATTTTATTTGAGTTCCTTGCATTTTATTAGAGTTATAGGAATTTTCTAGGATTTATTTGGATCTTTTTGCTAATTTCCAAGCTTTATTCTCCTTTCTCAGGTTTTCTGAAAAAATCAAAAAGAAAATAAAATACCCCCTCACCCTCCAGCCAACGCGTGGACGGCTGAGATCTTGCCCACGTCGCCGCCATCTGACTGCCGCTCCAACCCGCCTACCCTTTCCCCATGCGACACGTGGACGGTCGATCCTGCCCATGCCTCCTCCCGACCCGAATCCCCGCCGTCTGCCCCTCTCCCCTCTCTCGGCCGCCCGATTTCCCTTCCCAGCCATGCGTCGCCATCGTAGTCGCCCGCACCTCTCTCTCTCTCTCTCTCTGCCGCTAGACCCCACCCGTCAGTCGCCCCTCTCCTCCTCTCGCTGCGCCGCTGGCCCGCCTGTCAGGCCGTCGTCTCCTTCCTCACGCCTGTCTCCTTCCTCGCGCCGCACCCGCCTCCGCTCTCCCTGGCCATGCCCCACTTCCGCGCGTGCGACGCCCTATCTTCCCACTCCCCACTCCCGCATGCTCCGCACCCCATCTCCCCCACTTCCCCTCTCCCCCACGCTACACGATCTCCTGCAACCGCCGCCTACCTCCGTCCCCTCCAGCGAGAAATTCCCGCCGCCGCACTCCCCGTCCGCCCTATATATACCCCCCCCCCCGGCTCCATCTCCTTCCTCATCACCTCCCCCCGCTCTCCTCCTTCCTTCCTGAGCTCCCGAGCATCCTCGCACCGTGCCAAGTCCCGCCGCCAACTCCGGCGAGCTCCCCTCGCCGCTCCGATCGTCCCCAAGCATCGTCGACGCCGCCTCGGCTTCGCTGCATCGCCCCCGACCTCGCTCGCCCCTCGGCCGTGACCCAGTCCCGCTGGAGCACAGTTCCCGTCACCACCTGAGCTGCGCCGCAGCCTCTCCTGGCCACCGGCCGCCTCTGGTAAAACCTGCACCACCCCTGAGTTCCCCTCACTCTTCTCTCCCTCCTCCGACTCTCGCCGCCGGCCGCCGCGCCACCGATCGCCGGTGAGCCGTGGTCCCCAAGCGCCACTCCGGCCAGCTCGGCCACATTGGCCGTTGAGCTGATGTGGCGGCTGACGAGGCTGCCATCTAGCAACCGGTGGCCGCCACCTCAGCACCTCCTCGCTCCGTCAGCGCCACCTCATCGCTCCCTTCGGTCCATGAACCCGGTCCATAGACTCAAGGCCCACCTGTTAGCCTCCTGTCCGAATATTCCCCAGCGCTGACGCCATAAGTCTGATTTTTCTTTAGAAAAGTAATTCCATTAATTCCTGTTGACGTCATAAATCAAATTTCCTTTAGAAAAATAATTCCAAAAATCCAGTTTATTCATTTTCTCTGATTTTAAACTTTCGAGAGCTCGTTCTTCTTCATCCTAACTCCGTTGAGCCCATTCAAATTTCTAAATTCATCAAAAAAATTCCCCTCAACTCTTCCGAGAGCTTTTGTACTCATATAAACAGGAGAGGTGCTACCAAAATGTTTAATAGTAGCGCCAATTTGAGACAGTAGTTGCGTAGTGATAGCATTATAGGCTCGAAAGATGGGCTAAGTGTTACAAGAAATCTCCATTTCTGTTTCTTTTATAAATTAATTTAGGTTGCGTCAATCACCTATACGGATTATTAGCTTTCGAATAGTAATTGTACAATAGCGGGTGGTTTCTTGTAATATTGCCATTACTTCTATAAAACAATTGGTAAAAATGAAGGATGGATTTTTGGAGGTACAAAATGAGCGAGGCGATAGGCAATCATATTTTTGTAAGTATGGTGTATTGATAAAGTTTACTTTAGTAAATAACGTATTACTTCCTCTCGAATTAATGGTATCTTTCAGTCCTTTTATCATGATTATGTCACAACCAGTTTCCTTTTTTTTTTTTTTGATTCACCCAGTGTTGAGCGACCACCAAAAAGCTTGGAGGAGCTACCCAAGATGCAGCTGCAGCTGCTTGACCAACCAGACAGGTCGAACCCCTTTGTTATGATGTGTTCGGTGTCGTGCATGTACGGTTAGCTTATATATGGTAATCGGTTTCCACGGAGGTTTCGCAGCCTGTTCCACAACTATTATTATTGTCGCGACCTATTTTTTTATTTTGGTTTATGTCTTTTATCAGCGGCTTGTGGTTTTTAAGCTATTCGTATGAGAGAATACAGAGTAACAAACTTACATGTGATTTTGACCGATATAAATAAAGTCACTACAGTATGTACTATAATTAACTTGGAAAACTCGTCTTGAAAAGAAACTCCGTTTAAAATCTAGTTTCTGTAGAAAAGCTGAAAATCAATTTTTAAAAACTGAAAAGAAGGGGGCTTATATGTGAAGTCACTATGGCCCGACATTCTCTCATGCGAAGTATATCAAGATACGACATGCTTCCGTGTTGTTACAACGAATGTTGTCTCCGAATGCTCCTAGCACTCTAGCCCCGCCAGCTGGCTGTGATCGTTTTGTTTCAGTTTTTAGCTTCTGGCTTATTTTTCTATTCATAAATTTCGTTTTTTTCTGAACTTTTGACTTTTTATTGAGCTTTTAACCGGTTCTTTTTTTCCGTATTTGTTTGTATTATATGTAATGGGCTAACATATTTTTTAATTTTTTTTAAATTTAATTATGCTAAATAAGCCTCTATTAGTTACCGTGTTTTTTCAACTAACTACAGTGTTTTTCAGCCATAAAACCATCAAAAATAAGTCCAAATGATCACCACTGAAGGGCTGGCTTATGTAACCGGCGCGGCGTAGCGCGCCTATCGTCCTAGCTACCTTGATAGCACACAAACTGACAGTCTGACACGGCTTTGCTGATAATGGAAACGGAGTTGATTGGCATTGGATCCGCCTAAGAAGATGGATGACAATGGAGGTGCAACATGCAAAAAGATGTCCCACCAGAGCTCCATAAAAACACTTGAAACCAGTTTTCCAATGACTGTCTTGCTCACATCTTCCAGACATCACACCATCACTATAGCATCAAGAGTACAAGAGAGAATTATCATAACATGCTAGAATGAGCCGCAATCGGAAGCGAGAACACCTAAAAAGCATAGGGTCAAGCGAAAAGTACATCGAACCACCATAATCACCAAATATCATTGCAAATCTTGCGCAGAATCAATGAATTAATTTGCAAGACTCAAAACTTAAGCTTAAACTAGAAAGGATAGTCATAATTTGCAAACTCAAAAACAAGCTTAAACTAGAAGTATAGTCATAAGCAAACAATGTATCCATAGCCCATATCCCAAGAGAGCGCAGCTGGTTCAGTTCTTAAATGTTCCCTTTTTAACATTATGAATAAATTATTCATCCAAGACAGTATGTCCAGCCAAAACTATGAATCGACAAATTACAATTGTATAGTATATGGATAAGATAGCACAAACTGCTGCAAAACGTTGCTCAACGGAAACTATTTTTTCCTACTTGTTTTACAAAAGTAACATCTCAGTCATTGATCCTACAAAGAAAAATGGATAAAAGCGCACATATTCACTGCTCATCCAGAAGCTCATACAATATGCTAGTGCAGCAGCAGATGCTGAGATGTCAGTGCTGAACCGAAAGGCATGGTAATTCTAGTTTCAGATCTTCCCTTGTGAAAAATTATCTTTACAGGCTCACAAATGAAAGCTGGAATTTCACTCGAGATATACAGGTAAGCGCGATCTAAGTCACCTCGAGTCATGCTTTCGGATTTGAGATTAATGGATTTGGCCTTCTCCCGAGCCAAACACGTTGTGGTTCGTTCCTCTTGGCAACCATTGACAGTTCGGGTTCAGGGACAAACTAGTTGAGGAAAATGTGTTGTCAATTCGTTATCTCACTGAATAGGGCTCTGAGTCATTTGTATTCGTGGTATTTACAGCCTTCTCAGTAGACAAATTGCCCATGGCTTTGATACAATCACCTCCAGTTTGCCGTGAAGTTTCTGCGTTGTCTACAGAATGTTGATGCTCGTCAGAATGTGTTCCATGCTCCACCAAAACACCATTGGCTTCAGAACTTGGCGTGCTTGAGGCAGGTGAGAGGGGGGACTGCTTGTTATGCAAATCCATGCGTTTGCCAGACAGACTAGTGGAAACAGCAATCTTAGCACAAGTAATTCTTGTTTCTATCTTTTGGCTCTTGCGAAGCTCCCCATCTGCATGTTTGCCACCCACTATATTCACTGACTTACGCTTCACTGTTGATATCTTCAAGGGCTCATCATCCTCTGCAGGCCTATTGGGCTCCTTTGGTGGCGGATTGAAATCTTCGTCGTCGTCGTCAGCATAGTCCACAAGTCCACCAGATTTAGGCCTGCAAAGATGGGGGCCAAAACGTTGGTGAAGCAACATAAACAAATTACTATAGAACTTATGAAATTCTGCATGATAAGATTTTAGAGCAATAAAACAAGTACACCATGGGAACTGACAATCATCTCAAATTGTGCGTGGAGACAACATACCTTGAGGATACATCATCCGCTTCGCTTCCATTGGCTACCTTAGCCTCACTATCCTGGTTTTCTGCATGTTTAGCCCGCCTAACTGAATCTTCTTCATCACTAAGAAATAAAAACATCATGTCATTTACAGCATAGTCTAGTGCACAGACCAGAGGGTCACCATCCTATATTGCAAACATAATGAAGCAATCAATGCCGAAAATAAATACAGCACACCTGTCCTCGTTGAAATAGTCTTCCTCTTCCTTCTCAAGACCTCTTTCTTCTGCCTTCTTTCTCATGACAGGCACACTAGCACTTAATTTCATTTCAGCACACTCCAAGTACTTGCAAGAACCATATAAAACGACTTCTCACTTGATAGCAAATACTAATGGTGAAATGTTGAGCAGAAATTAAGATTCTATCTTAGCAGTCAGAACACTATAACAGTATTAATATCTTTCTTCATCTAATTCTACAAGCTCAACTCCAAACACCAAAGATGTGCGTGCAGCACAGGGAACAGAAACACTGCCATGACCTGCTGGTTTTTGGATATCTTGGTTGCCCCCAGATTTTCTAAACAGTTCAAAATAAAAAAATCAAACTTAAATTTTCACCTTGGCCAATTTTCATCCAGTTTTCAAATTCAAAATTTGAATTCACATTTTCAGGTGGTTTTTATACGTTTAGCACGTGTAAACAGCAAAAAAACTTAGCAGTTTTTTTTCTAGAACAGCAGTGCAATCCCTGGTGCAGCATCAAGATAAGACACAAGTGTACACGAGAAAAGGTTCAACCTGTTGATGCTTGAGTTTGAAGGCCTGAATACTCCCTAAGTGTTCGAACTTCACAAGTTGATCCCAGAATGACTCAATAACATAGATAACAAGAGATTTTAGACTTTCCTGCACAAGAAAAAATCCAATGAGTAAACCATAATTCATAGTAATTACCAAGTAGTTCTGAGCATGTACCTTTCGTATGTATTCCAACAGTTCGAGTACTCCTGACTGTAGCATGTTATATCTATGCCCATTCTCAACAAAGGCATCAATTATTGGTTTCAACAAGTTGAATTTGACAACATGGCCAATAAGATGCTCATCCTACAAAAGAAACGAAATATCAACTGGGATTCAAATATGATAACTGGTGCTTGCGTTTATCACTTGCAATCAGGGCCTATTTGCTGGCCAATTTTAATGGCTCTATCAGCCAAAAGTGTGTACACACACACACAAACCCAGTTAGTTTTGTTCATAATATAGCATATGGACTTATCAAACCATGATAACTACAAGAATTTTGTTTAATTCAGGAATGAGCTGTAACTTCAGGCAAAGGTGGCATGCCCAAAATTCAAGCAAATAGCTGGCATGCTGCATATACCACCAGCTAGTAACAGTTCTGCACATGGCCCATTATGCATTAAGGCAAAATGCAACCCTGAGAATAACATCTTTGCAGATTGGAAACACGTAATAGCGCATAATAAGTAGTAAAAAATCATAAGTACAGGAACAAAGAGTCATGAAAATGAAATCTCAGAAACCGTAAAACGGATAGGCCAAGGAGGTTAAACAAAAGTAATTGAATTGATAGAAGATCAAATGTTTCCACTATGTCATACATTTCAGCTATGTCAGAAGTGCATAACTTAAGGGAACTTTCAATTTTCCAATGCTTGATTTCCTTCACCAATCCGATGAAACAAATGCAAAAAATAAAAGCTTCTAAATCCAATAATGCCTTACATTTCTGGATATAATAGTACGCATAAACCTAACAGCTGCAACAACCAAAAACTTCTCCCTCTGTTGAGTCAAGGCAAGGATTTTCTCTATCCCATTGTTCATAAGAAAGTTGCACCTACAAGATTATACGATGCCCATTTAGCAGGTGCATAAATAGAGAACAGAAGTTGTCTGTTGGAATAGTGGAAGAAGTTTGCAAGGAGCGTTACTTAATTCTGTAGGGATGATGAACTACACAAAAGCATAATAGTTCACAAACGTTTGACAAAATTTCAGGCTTAGTACGATGCACTTCAGCATTTCCACCAACACCAGCTGATTTAGATGATGTTCCGGTAATAATCCTCGGAGGACAAGAGGATGCTATTACATCAACCAAGTAGTCGAGATGCCTTTCATAAAAAATTTCAATAATGACGTCTCTCTGCACCAGGGGAAACAAGAGTTAGTACCAGGTGAATCTGGTCAAAAACAGGCAAAAATTTTGGATATCTTGAAGTGATTTTAGTGCAGCCAGATGCCGAAATGACAGCAAACTACCTCTCAAAAGAATAAAGAAAAATAATGGCAAGGACGCAAAGTATCCATCAAAAGTAGACAAGCAGCAATATCGGTAACCTGTTAAGTGACGAGCCTAGAAGAGATAGGCGATCCGTGGATAAATTTTTTCCAGTTCAGATAGTCATTAAGCGAAATAGTCAACACATTTTTACTTGAGGGATGAAGACGGCATATAACCTTCAAAACATATTCGATAGAAAATATAACATACATGTGCTCCAGACATGGTGAAAGAATCCATCAATATGCGCAGGATTTCCAGAAATTGACAATGCATTTCCTCACCAAAGTCAGTTACCATGCCTTTAACCTGAAATTTTAGTGATTGTAAGCACACTTTGATAGGGTAGTGACGTTCGAATATAAATTTGACATTGGCCTTCTGAAATGAAACGTCATCTAGAGAAGAAATAACAGTGTGGTGGCATTGAGGAAAAAATGCTAAAAATTGGTCAACTTCTAAATCTTTTGTTAATCACAAAGATATGTGATGGAATTCTCCGCAAACATATGAGCACAATGCTTCCATTTAATTACTATCACTGAGCAAACACAAGATTCTGTATTTGACAAACCGTATATTAAACAGAAGTGCCTAATCTCAAGCTCAGTCATTATTTCTTGTCTTACCAACATGAAGTTATCTTGTATAAGCAGCCCCGTATTCTACTCAAGTTGGACATTTCGAAGGCTTTTGATTCCGTGTCTTGGCCCTTCCTGCTTGAGATCCTTCAGCAGCTCGGTTTTGGACAGATTTGGCGGGATATAATCAGCGGGCTGCTATCCTCCTCTTCAACTCAAGTCTTGTTAAATGGTATCCCGGGTGATCATATTGCTCATCGACGAGGGCTGCGGCAAGGTGACCCCCTCTCCCCGATGTTGTTTATCTTGGTTATGGATGTGTTGGGGCACATGATTTCGAAGGCCGAGAGTGATGGGTTGCTGCAGCCACTGTCTAGGCGCAGCTTACAACACAGAATTTCCATTTATGCAGATGATGTGGTTTTGTTCCTCCGTCCAGAAGCTGGTGACATTGATGTAACTTTAGGTATCCTTAATTTGTTTGGAGAAGCAACGGGGCTCAAGACAAACTTGCAAAAGAGCAATGTGTTGCCCATCAGATGTGGTGACGCGGAGCTTGCAGCAGTGCAAAACCTGCTGCCTTGTGCACTCACAGACTTTCCATGTAAATATTTGGGATTGCCTCTCTCTTTGAAGAAGCTCACCAAGGAACAAATTCAACCCATTATTGATCGCATTGCTGATCAACTTCCTGGCTGGAAAGCGGATTTGATGACCAAGGTCGGAAGAAAGATTCAAGTTCAGTTTGTGCTCACTGGTATGCTCATCTATCTAGTTATGGCTTTTGATTTTCCACCTTGGGCTATTAAAGCAGTGGATAAAATTAGGCGTGGGTTCCTTTGGAGAGGCCGCAAAGATGCAAAAGGTGGGCACTGTCTCGTGGCTTGGGGTAAGGTATGTCTTCCTGAAGATCTTGGAGGTTTAGGAATTTCAGATCTTAAATCTCTGGGCTGGGCTCTGCGAATGAGATGGGTCTAGTTACAAAAAACAGAGCCGCATCGCCCATGGGCTAATCTTCCAATCCATGTCCCGAGCAAGTCGAGCCTTCTTCGCGATGGTCGTTTATTCGAAGTTGGGGATGGAACAAAACCCTTTTCTCGACGACCGCTGGCTCCAAGGTTCCAAAACCGGTACACCTAAATCCCGGTGGAGGCGTCAGACGGTTCCGGCCGGTTCTGGAAAAACGGGAAAACCGGTCAAATTTTGAATTTTAAAATTTGAATTTGAAACCAGAACGGAAAAACCGCCGATTACACGCCTAAAAACGGAAAACCGCTAAAACGGAAAACCCGCTAAAAACCGGAAACACAAGAAAAAGTTGAATTTGGATGTTTGAAGCATATTTAGCTCATACAATAGGTAATCTAATACAAAAGGGTTTAAACCAACATAGAAGATGCATTATGCAATCACAAAAGACTCACAAATATAAATGCACTTGAAAAACCCGGCGGTTTTTCCTCCCGCCACCGCCGGAAATCCGATTCTGCGTGATTCTGGCGCAGAACCACCGTAATCCGATTCATGGTTGGCTCCATGGCCAATGCATCGCAGATCTTGCGCCTCGTCTTTTTGCCGTCATTCCTAAAAGGAGGATCAAACAACGAATCGCCCAGAGGCCCTCACCAACTGCACTGGATCTCTGACATAAAAGGGGCTCTCACTGTTGGTGTAATTGTGGACTTCCTCCACCTGTGGGACGTCCTATCGGATTTTTATTTGCAACCGGATGTTGAAGATAGACATTTTTGGCGGTTCTCATCTGATGGGCAATATTCGGCCAAGACCGCATACAAGGGATTTTTTGTGGGATCTACTTCTTTTGAGCCTTGTGAAAGAATTTGGAAGACTTGGGCACCGCCCAAATGTCGCTTCTTTGTTTGGTTGGTGGCTCACAACCGATGTTGGACTGCGGATCGCCTTGCAAGCCGTGGGCTCCTCATCTGAGCAATTGTTCTTTGTGTGACCAGGCTGCGGAAACTATTGATCACCTCCTTGTCCAGTGTGTCTTTGCAAGAGAGTTTTGGTTCCGTTTCTTCTCTCGAATTGGACTCCAAGCCTTTTCTCCGCAACCCTCAGAAACATCCTTTCATTTTTGGTGGGAGAAGGTGAGCAATGCTGCTAGTGACATGCTAAGGAAAGGAACCCACTCTCTCATAATCCTGGGAGCATGGACCTTATGGACACACCGCAACAAATGCGTTTTTGATGGAGCAGCCCCAAGTGTTGCAGGTGCACTTGCTGTTGCTGAAGATGATAGAAGGTCGTGGTCTTTGGCGGGGGCTCGAAGATTATCCCTCTTGGATGCCCTCGCTCCGGGTGGTTAGCGCCCAGTCTTCCTTGGTCGTGATCTTTTTGTCTCGGGTGCGTTAGTTTCCTAGCAGCAGCAGTAGCAGCAGAGTGTGTGTGTTTAGAGTTGTGTGGGGTGTGTTGTGTTGTTTGGGTTCTTTTCCCATTTTCTTCTTAATATATTGATGCGCAGCTCTCCTGCGTTTTCGAGAAAAATTATTTCTTGTCTACAGAACAGACGGCATAACACATGCACAGTTTGCACTCCACTTCAGCTAGATTGCGAGAGACTTGCAGTAGTGGACAAAATATGAACAAAATAAAGATGCAAATAGTTGGTCATAAAACCAGCTATAACATGAAACACCCTAAGTAGATGAAATTACTGGATGCAATACTGCAGACCTCAGAAGCTGCAACTTACCAGAAGTCCAAGAAGAGAATTTCCTTCTTGCTGGACAATGTATGACCTCAATAGATTAGGGTCCTGATTAAGAATAAGTATGAGAATATCTGTCCTGCATTTGTCATATAAAATGCAGTTAGAAGCTAGAACAAAACGAGCTGCATCAACAATGAGGGGGTGATTTAATAACAGCTGCTTGATAAGTACCCGACTAAAACAATTTTTCTATCTTGACTCTGCAACACTTCAGAAATGATTTCAAATACGCCTTCACCTGAAAGATCCCTGAAGAAAATAGGTGGTTAACACAAAAAGTTCTACTAGAAATTCCTACAGTTAAATACAAAGTTCACAGTTAGCCATGTATGTAAAAGACAGCAGCAGCTTTGGCTTAAAATTGTTTAGGGGAATGGATAGGTTGTATGCATTCTGTTACAGGGAATCATCGTGTTGCACAGCAAGTGTGAATAAACATATGAAAAAGGTGAACAATAAGCCCCTATGTACCTAATTACAAGATATCCTTTAGCAAATCTGAAGCTAAATGATAGCGAGCAAAAGCATAGGGCTGCCAGATAGTGAATACAATGTCACTACCACCTCAGGCACACCAGTATCATAGGCTCTATTTCAAAATAAGACAGGACAAGAGAGTTAAAACTTAATACACAAACAGCTAAGCTGCAGTGAAAAGTCTTTGCATATAAGGACATTTTACTCAAGAATTCAGCCAAATAGTTGCAAAGATCTAGCATTGTTGCATGCTGTAAAATGCTTAAAGCCAAAAAAAAAGCATAAAATAACATAGGATAAACGGTGTTCTAAAACTAGGCCTGTTAAGCCGAATACTAGGCCGCATACAAGGACAGGGTGCCCTCCCCGTTCTGGTTATTACAAAATGATCAAATTAACAGCTTTAGCCAACTAGCCGGGTGCCCAAGTAAAAGCGATGATTATGCAGATTAACGGGCCGGTTACCGGTTATAAGGCTGCATAATCAGTTGGTCCAAAAAAAGAATAAATATGTTAACTAAACATCCATCTATAATTTGATCGGTTGATATTTTTGCAGTGCTAGCCATTGTTGACAAATGACAATTGCTTAATTTTCTTACCTATATTCATGAAGATGCATTAGATTTTGTTTCCCTGATATATGAATTTACCTATATAATTCTAAATTATGAATGATAAAACAATATACAAGGCCAATTTCCGTATACTCACTACAAGGTGGCGTGACCGAATGAATACAGGGAACTTTGAATTGTCAAATCCAGTAGGACTTGCCATAGAAATGGCAAAAAGAGAGGCACCACAATTAATAAAAATAATAAATGAGCTACACAGGAAGGAAAATGGAGTGTGGTTGAGGACATACCAATTCACAGAATACCGCACTGAAATCCAAAGAAACAGACAGAGAAAGCAGAGACTAGATTGCCCGAACACTTCTACTATGCGGCACCGGCATGTCAGTGTATGAAACCATGTCAGACACTTACAAACACGTAACCAACATATACGGGAGCCATATCCAACACGCAATGTTGGCATATCTTCGGAGAAAAAAAGGTGCTAAAAAAGTAATTGACCATGCCATACCCGGCTGGAACCAAACCCAAACATTTGATACCTTCCCTACTTTTTATTCCACTGAAAAGATGCTGTGTGCCAACTTGGTAACAGCACACTAGAAATCATTAGTATAATACTATTAGAATAAGTAATTAACTTCAATGCATACAGCACACAGTACTTTAGGATCCTTCAACACTTTGTGATGCTAAACGATAAGCCTGTGCTCACTGAATACTAGAAGCTTTCAACCAGCTCAACTAGGAATTCAGCACCAATTTATATTTGCACAACTATACTCCAATTTGAGTTGCGTACAGCAATGTTCAAAAAGGCGCTAGGCGCTACAGCGCTAGGCGGGAGGCGAGGAGGGCTCTAGTGCCTAGGGGGTCTAGGCGACCGAATTAAAACTGAGGACAACAGGCTAAGAATCTAAGATAAGCATGCAGCATGCATACGTACATGTATGTACGTACGTACGTATGTATTTGATGCTTATTTCCTCTCTGTTCAGCCGAACACTTATTAGCCATTTTCCCTGTTCAGCCAAACACTTGCTAGCCATCATTTCTCCCTCCCATTTCCCCTGTTGTTTCCTGTTCTGTTCAGCTGAACACTTGCTAGCCATCCATTTCTTTCTTTATTCCTTCTCTTTCTTATCTCCTCCCTTTCTCTCTTTCTTGCTCCTGTTCGGCTGAAGCAATCCCTGCTTATCCCTTCTTCTCTTCTCTCTTATCTCTCCTCCTGTGGCTTTTCCCCATTTCTTCCTCCTGCCTCTTGCCTTTCCCCATCTCTGGCTCCTACTCTCGGCTCGTGTATGAGCTCCTCCCTATGGCAGAGGTGAAGTTGATGCGGAGGATCGGCCACGAACGGTGGACGGGGGGGAGCACGGCAACAGCGAATGCGCGGACTAAGGAGGCGACGGTGCGAATGCAGAGAATGAGAGAAGTCGTGGCAACAGCGTGACAACGTCGCGGCGACGGCTGCAGAGGTATGTGCTCAAGTGCTTGCCTTTTGGAGCGTGACTACCTCAACTCGTCGCCTAGCACATGGGCCACCTCGCGCCACCTCGCCACCTTCGCAACCGACTAGCACCCTAGGCGAGGCGCGGGGTAGCTGCCGGCCGCCTAGGGCGCCTTTTAGAACAGTGGCGTACAGCAAGCCACACAATGAAGTAGAGTTGCAGAAATGACACAGGTTGTACAAAAATATTTGAGATAGGGTTGTAGAACCGACAGAGCATGTACACAAAAATATTTGTGCCATATTTTTTCTTTTTTTAACACATAGAGGCAATAGCCATGTGGCACTTTTGGCATGTTAAGAAAATCGACACATCACCATGGCTGGGTTGTGTTATCATGCCTGTGCAATCTAGCCAGAGGGCATAGGACAAAAAGAAGAAAAAAAGAAACCAAACAAGTACCTACCGAAACAGTCGTAGTTGTTGAACAAGCGGCAAACTCTTACTAAGAGTGCAAAATTCATGCAAGAACAGAACCTGCAAACACCAGAAACGCTATTAGCACTGTCACCAAACAAGAGGCAAAGCATTAAGTACTTCGAACTCCACATTACATTAATTGCAATAGATATGCAGATAAAAGCATCCAGCTTGGTCTGGATCATCTCAACGTGCGAACAGCAGAACAATTAATGCAAATGATGTGGTTCTTAAAAATGGCAGTGAGCATGAGGCTGAATCGTGAGCCCGGCACCCACGTTTGAAAGACATCCAATGGCATTTTTTACATCACAAAACTTTGCAGTGGCATCTATCCGAATTCCCCAAAAAGACAATGCAAGACCTAAAAGGCTAAAACTCCAACATCCTACAGAAAAGCAAACTAGTCTCAGATGACTATCAAATTTAGCAAATCATATAACTCAAAACAAGAACCCAGGAAATCTTGAGCCAAACCCAGATAATCCAAACTCCCCACTGTTAAGAAACAACAGCAGTGCATGCATCAACATAATTCATGAAGACACTCAGTTTTTAGTCCTTAATCATCATGTGCAAAAATGCCAGCAATGATAAATATGATATTTCTCCAACAATTCAAGGGGAAAATCGTATCTGTCAGCAACATCACTAAACTACCTCAAATCACTTTGATTGTGGCAATGCTAAGGAAGTTATGATAATCACTAACAAGACACAGTTTCAGTTGAATGAAAAGGATATTTATAAATATGTGACGAAGCCATCAACTCGCCATTAACAAAAGAATAAGAATGTTTTCGCACCAATTCTCTTTTTGATTCCATAGAAGTATTCGATGATCTCATCCTAGCGAATAATTCTTGGATAAAGCAAGCATCATCCTTTAGTAAGGAAATAACCTACAGACAATTCATTGTCATAAGTGACAAAAAGAAGGAAATTTTATGAGGACATCGACACTAGGTGAGGCTGAAACACTAACAGCAGCATTGTTCGTATGTATCATCGTGTTAAGACTTGCTAGAGTGGCATCATCTAATATTCGCGGTAATATAACATCCTGCAAATGCCAAAAAAAGAAGTCCAATTGTAAAACATGCAAACAAAAATAATACCAACAGAATTCAATCATGTAAAAAACCAAGTAAAAAGTGGCACTGACCTTTAGATAACATAATCTGTATGTTTGATGTATCCTTGAAACCACAGAAACATTTTTAATAGGTATGGCCTGCGGGTGGAACAAAGCTTTACATTAAAGAATCATTTCTTCTGGATCAGGCTAAGGTGTGCAAAGATCAGCATACAGCATACCTCTCTGAAAACTACATGATCCTTTAGAAAAGTACGATGCTTTTGCACTTCAGGAACCTCTGGGTCATCTGTACAGATTAGAACTCACTAAAAATTTTAAAACAATAATGCAACCTCCCAGGCATCTCAGTTAAAATCATATCATACATAATTTCATGATATGATAAAATTATGGGAGAACGAAGCAACAAAGGAGATAGCAAACAACATACATTCAAGGGCACCAATGATAGTAAGAATAAACTCATCGGAGAAAATCTTTTCAAAGATTGATGGACTGTTCAACAATACTGCAGAATGAAAAACAACAGTAAATACCAGTCTAAAATATTCTAGCAAGCAAACTTTAATGCAGATATGTACGTACTGATTCCCCTGACTAATTTGAAGATCATGTGAAGATCATCTAAGTTCTCCAAATCCTCGCACATTCTAAAAATGTCCAGTAACTTTGGAAAAAAGTCACGCTGCAAGAATTTGTAAGTAGAGTAGTTTAAGACTTCATGTTGGATAGGAATAGTCATAACCCCAAAAACAAATGTGGAAATGTCATTTCCTAAGCATCTAGGAAGTTAGTGCCATCGTAGTATCATACTGCTTCCTTCTAAGTTCTAACCAAACTTCAGGCTAATGGTATTGACCATGTCAACTCAACAAAAACAGAGCTAAGAATTCCCATAATTTGTAACATATTTGATAAAATCACTGGCTAGTACACAAGATCAAAATCATCAAATTATGAAGTTCATGTAACTGGGAGGAAATCTCTTAAATTACCCATTTGATCAACATTGATCTTTATTTGATGAATGTTCAACAAAGTTACCTTGAAAAAAAATCAGATCCTAAGAACAACTAGACTCTCAAGCAAACATTTGTATTCAAATGAAATGAAGCAAAACCAAGAACCATTATTTAAAACTAACAGTTTACTACATTGAGACATTGTGTAGGAAGTACTAATATAGTTCTTTAATCGAGAGACGAAATAGTCCCTCAGGATAGTGCTACATACTGCAAAATACCAGCATCATATGTGGAAGAAAATAGTTACGTACAAATACTACTTTGAAAGAAAATTTCTATATGAAATTATTTCATCTTATGTCTCAGCCAGAGTTCACTTCTCCAGTGGTAACCAGCACAAAAACAAATCAAGCGAATGAGAGTATGTTAATCATGAATGGCTGTGCACGATACAACTGTGGCAAAGAAATGGCATTTAAACAGATAAAATAGTGTGGTAATTACATAATAACAATGCAATAAAATAATGTGGTAATTACATAATAACAATGCAATGTTCAACATAAGTAGGAATCTCCCAAAAAAAAGTAGGTCATATAACAGAAATAAAGAGGGACGGTGCACTCATTTTTCATTAACAAGAAGGCAGCAAGCTGATCCCTCTATGGGCTTTTATCAGGGTTGGTGAGCTGGTCGTATACAGCCCCCCACCCCATTCCCTGGGGTTCCTTCCCAATGGGACAAGGTCTTGTTTTACAAGAGAATTAGCACACAAGCTAATGCAAGTAAATAAATATGGTAGAGGAGACCATGCCACGGATAAAGATTAGAATAGATGACTTACATCTTGTGCTATCAACTCTGCCACACGCATCTGATCTGTAATGCCACCCTCCAATATAGTCTGCAGATTTTCATCAACAGTATTTAAACATTTAATAGGGGTTTTGACTTCGTAGCAGAAAGTACAAGTCATCCAAACACCTAACTGAAATTACTGTGCCCCCATTCTGTTGAGGCTTCCACAACAGTTGTGACTTATATGGCCCCCGAAAGCAAAAGAAATGATATTAAGGATTAAAGCCTTTTTCTATGAAATAAAGAAACATATTGAGGATAGTAATATAAAAAATGCTTTTCAATAGGCAAACAGACTGTCCTCATTCTGGAACTGTTTGGTACGATACCATAGTTTCACTCTAGGACAAATATCAACAATAACACAAGACTCCTGATTTTCCACAAGTATTCATCAAGGAGATGGGAATTTGAAAACAAGATCAGCCAAGGCACAAACCTCACAGCCAAGACAGTATGCAAATTACTATGTTATAATGTATTTGCAAAAAAAGACGGCATAGCACTACAATATAAAAAAGAATGAACAACTGTTGCAATTGTGTGTGCTACTGTTAGGTAAAAAAAAAGACGGCATAGCACTACAATATAAAAAAGAATAAACAACTGTTGCAATTGTGCTTGCTACTGTTAGGTAAAATTAATAAGAACAATTTTATATGAGAAGAATAAAAAAATATTTAAACCTTTAAAATCAAAGGAAGATTGGATAACTCAACAGGTGGAAGCTCCCTCAGTTCACCGTTAACAGAGTGGAAGGACCCATCTGCAGGAAAACCAATAATTAGTTACAACAGTGCTATGGAAACCAGTGCTGTCTGAGGCACACATGATGCACAGCTCAGCAGCAAGGTGTGCTGCAATGAGGCACCAGCAATGTGCATGCCATTAGCAGCAAGGCTCAAGGCAATGTGTGTGCCTCTCAGAATAATAGAGTGAGAGATAGAAAGTCGAGAAGAAACCTACGAAAACAAAGGCCCATGGACCAATGAGGCCCAAGAACACACTAGGGTGGTCCTAACTCTCAAGATTTGGTGGATTCTCGGTGGTCACTTTTTTTATAGTACTCATATGTTAACTGCCATGTATGTGCTATATATGTTGTGAATGTTTAAATCTTCAAAGAAAATGGCCAGTGATGTTTGTTTTTGATATGGTCGGTGTTGGTTGGGTACGGATCCAAGGACCGAGGGTAGGGCACTCGTCCTTGAACGGCTGGTCATGCCACCGCCAAGGCTCTGAGGCTTAGTTGAAGAAAAGGGGAGAGACTAGGAACTTAGTTTATTCATTTCTTAATGATATAGGTATAATGATGTCCCTTTTAAAGGGATGGCTAAACTTAACCCCTAAGAAACATCTCTCTATATTAAGGAAATTAATCTCTAATAATAGGAAACTTATCTCTAATACATTGAAATAATCTAGAAGGAAATAAGCCCAAATAATAAAAAAGCTAATTATTATATTCCTAATCCGCGATATACTGGCGAACCACCCAAATCCGTACGTGCTACACTACCCGCGGGTACTGTTAACGCGTTGCTACAGTACCCGCACGATACTGTTCACATTTGCTACCATGCCCGCGGTACTGTTCGCTCGTCTGCTGTGTGCACGCCAAGATCTTAGGCCATAACATTAAACCCCTCTCTAACTATCAAGTGGCGGCCACGGTTGAAGTCCTTTGGAGGGCACGATCAACGAAGCTCCATGGGCAGCAACCCCTAGGCATAGTTTGATGACGTAGGATACGTTAAGGGCATAGGCACCTAGCGCGGGGCAGCAATATCATCCTTCTTGCCTCAGATGCAACAGTTGTGGAAGAGATGCAACGTCGCTGACCCTCACATAGCAATTGTTGTGCTTCACACTTGCGAAGGCACGGTGTTGGTCGGCTGCGTGGAGATGATTGCCGCTGAACAGCGAGAATCTTCCTCCTTAGCAAAGGCACCAAAGGTGAAATCTGAAGAGGAGTCGTTGGTGACATGGCCAGTGCCAATGCCGACGTCCAGGAAAGTGGTGGTAGCGCAACCATTGCAATGGCACGCGACGGCTCTTTCTGCTCCTTTAGCTTGTCCACCATCTCCATAGCCTTCTCGAGTAAGGCCATCAACTCCTTGTTGCTAGCCTTCAATGATTCCAGGATAGATAGTATAGCACCGGAAGCCATGGTGAGTGGCTCTGATACCAAATGATATGTTCGGTGTTGGTTGGGTACGGGTCCAAGGATCGAAAGTAGGGCACTCGCCCTTGAACGACCGGCCATACCGCCGCCAAGACTCTCGACGCTTAGTTGAAAAAGAGGGGGGAGACTAGGAAGTTTGTTTATTCATTGCTTAATGATAATAGATACAATGATGTCCCTTTTATATGAATAGCTAAACTTGACCCCTAAGAAACATCTCTATATTAAGGAAATTAATCCCTAATAATAGAAAACTTATCTCTAATACATAGAAATAATCTAGAAGAAAATAAGTCCAAATAATAAGAAAACTAATTATTATATTCCTAATCTGCGATATACTGGCAAACCACCTAAATCCGTACATGCTACACTACTCGCGGGTACTGTTCACACGTTGCTACAGTACCCACGTGGTATTGTTCACATTTGCTACAGTGTCCACAGTATTGTTCACTCGCCTGCTGCGCGTACGCCAAGATCCTAGGCCATAATAGTTTTTGCCAGATTGTCGTCATATGTAATAGCTATAAATACAAGGAAAACAATTTTGTTCCAAGTTCTATCAAAATCTGTATAGGACTAGTCACTTCTTGGGAATTTTTTTTTTTCATTTTGCGCTTCACGTTTCTTGGGCACACGTTTTGTTCGCCACGTGCCTCAGGCAATTAAGGACCTAGCACCTCAAGTGCCTTTGACTGCATTGACAAACCATTAAATGTTATGGTTATAGGGATAAGTACAAGTCAATGTGCCCTTCAACTTTGTCAATAGAACAATACAATATCGATACATGAACCATATTTTTAGGACTTCCAATCTCATCAAGCAAATCATCTGATCCTTAATCCTTTGATATTTATTCAAGGGCATTGGTAGCACAGTTTTAGTTGTCAAACTAATATTGAAAAATTGAATCCCGTGGCTGGTTACTAATTCTACTAACGTAGGACAAATTTAGACCCTATTCTTTTTCAGCTTTTGGCTTCAGTTTTTAATTTTTCTACAGTAACTAGCTTTTGGACAAATTGTCTTTTCAAGATGAGGTTTACTAGTTAATTATAGTATATACTGTACCGACTTCATTTATATCGGCAAAAACCGCATGTGAGTTTCTGTTACTCTGTAATCTCTCGCACGAAGAGCTCAAAAGTCACAAGCCGCAACCAAAAGGCATAAGCTCAGCCAAAAAGAACAGGCCCTTAGATTCTGACAATAATAGGCTGTTTTCAATAACATAACACAAAGCAGATTTGGTTAAGGCAGTGGGATCTACCATGTTTTAGTTGTCAAACTAATATTGCAAAATCGAATCCCGTGGCTTGTTACTAATTCTACTAACATAGGACAGATTTAGATTCTGACAATAATAAGGTCGTTTTCAATAACATAACACAAAGCAGGTTGGTTAAGGCAGTGGGATCTACCATTTGAATGCAATACTCTAGAGGCTTCTAGAGTTTCCGACGCTGGACGAGGACTTACTTCAAGAGCTGCAGGACACGGAAAAAATAAGACAAGGTAGGAATGAAATGTACAACAGGCTTTAAACAACTCACCACCAAGGTTACTAAACTGAAGGTTTCTCTGAATGTCGCATATGTTGTCCCTGAAGAAAACCACCAAGAATACAAAGTTACAAACTAAGACATCAGTGAGTAATTAAAGAAAATGGTAGTTACACCATGGTTCCTTTTCTTGGACTACCATATGTAGGAGCACCCTGCAGCTTCCTGAAAGCTCAGTGCTAATTCTGTTGCTGCTTCAGGATCCCTCCATGAGATGATTGTTTCTAATAAAGAAAATGGGTATAGCAAGTCACATAACAGATACAAACAGTTACCTTGAAAAACGGAAAAGGATAAGGATAGTACAGTAGTTTACCTTCTTGTTTTCTGTAGATATCTTCAGACGTAATGTTGTGGATGAGTAGTGTTTCATTGTCCTCTTCATCCAAAACAGTCAAAACAAGTTCTTTTGAACCCTGGAGTCAACCCAATATTGATTCAGCTAAGGTCCAAAAATGGTAAGCCCACAAACAGAATACCATGGTGCCATACAGAAGGACTAGCTATCAACTTCATGTTCTCACTCCAACTCATGTCTTAGTTTTCATTTGAATTGATATATTTTACTACAGCTCACTGTTCTACAAATCACCATCGTTGAATACCTCGGCAAGTTTTTTTACAGCTATATTGACAAGTTAACTGTAGCACACAGACCCAATTTGTGGTGGCCCAAGTGGCTCACCTGTGGCTGAATGAGAGCTTATTACCATAGCCCAAATAAGTTTGGGCAGCATATAAACCTAAGGGAACCAGGCTAGCAAATCTGGGTTAACCCCCTTTGGTAAAGCAAGGACTAAAGCCCAACAAAGCTATTATGCAGCCTCCCCCTTTGGGTGGGCTTTTGCAAATTTTAGACCCTGGGGTGTTACAGTATTACCATGAGATGCAGTTAGTGTGATTTTCTCACGCATACAGTTCCAGAAAGGAACATACATATTGGCCTAAAATACATTATACTGGTGGCTGGTGCCATTAGTTTCAGTATAAAGACTTTGACCAAAAAACAAAGCATAGTGATCAGCAAATTGTGTCATTGAATTAAGATGAGAAAGGTTGTTAACAGTCCAGCTGATCTTGCATAATGGCATGAGGAAACAACCCACAGCATGTTGTCACAAGAATGACAGAAATTTAAAAGTGGAGTAACAACAGACTAACTAAATTTATTGGACAACAGTTAAAGAAAATAAATAGTAGAACCATATAAAAGAAATAGGTTGGGTTCTTTTGGACTAGTGGCTTTTGGCTTATGCTACAGTAACTAGCTTTTCAAACGATGTGCCTTTTCATGACAATGTCTACAAGTCGATTGTAATAGGCACTGTACCGATTTCAGCTAAACAGGCCAAAATAGCACGCAGTTGTCTCTCTTTTTGGCGAACAACCAGAATTCAAAAGCCATAACCTAAAAACTATAAACCACAGCCCAAAAGAACCCACCCATAAAAAGCACCATACATAATGACGTAGAATCGAACCTCAATGTAGTCAATAGCAAAATGCCCTGTGCCCTGATCATCCCACTTCCCTCCATCGCTCAAACGGTACACTTTCACACGCTGGAACAAGTACGAGATGTTATAACCATTATTTATATAATGTGAAAACAATACACACAGAAACAGAAATGAGATACATGAACTTTCTTAATAGATACAAGCAGGACTGAGCATCTTGGTTAAAAGTAGCATACTACAATAGTGAAAAGTAGCAAACTATAAAGGACTTGCTCAATAAGAGATGAAGCGTAAGGTAATGCAAACAAAAAGGACAGAATCCTGGCAGTGGCCTAGTACCAGTTTACAGCATGTTACTGACAGAAACAGGTAAACGAGCTAGATTTTTTATTTGAAATATAGCATTCAATTTGCCATGCTGACGAACTTCAAAATCCCCAAAGCTTGAATTCGCATTGAACAAATTGTTATGATTTGGTATCAGCTACAAATCATGAACATCAAAAGTTAAGTGCCCAAAACTTGGTTGTCATTGAACCACATCATGTTCTAGCCCTTGGGTGTGATGGACAAATCATAGCCATCAATGTTTGCTAAAGAGTAAGTGCGCAAAACTTGGTTGTCACTGAGCCACATAAATTCTAGCCATTGAATCTGGCTCAAGAAAAAATCACGGCCATCAATGTTTGCTTAAGCACTCCCTAGAGAGACATGTCTTCATCTTCCTCTCCTAGGCTCCATATAAGCACGCGAAATTCCCAATGCAACACATGGGTATCCAACTAGTTGACTTTGATTACCTGCCAACTAGCAGCAAGTTTGGTTGTTTTGTTGTTTCTAGGTATCAACGTACCAGATTGCTGTAATGAATGCAATGTTGGGTTATTATCCTGGCAACCCATCATAGGATGATTGACTGATTGAACTGACCGAATTATTGAACAGCAAATGGGCTGCACACATACAGTTATCAAAATGATCATCCCTTGCCTAGCAGGTACCACAAGATGTTTTACACAGTGCCCCCAACAAACACAACCATCACCGAAGGGAGCATCATAAGTTCTTTTTTGTTCTCTTCTTTTGGGCGAGGCTGACACATTATGTGGCACCAAGGACAGTTTTTTGAGGGCCACCTGCTAAAAAATTCAACAGGGAACACACAAAAGTACTTGGGCCAGCACAAGGCTAGTTCTCTTTGGCAAAGATATTACACTAAAATCATTTCACATGCTTCAAGTGGCAAAGGATCTCTGCAGGATATATGTTTCGAAACAATTAGAAATGTTCAGATCAATTGTCAGACCTCAATGGGGCAATGGTCAGACGATCCACTTTTGGGTGACTCTTTGGAATGATTCTATTTTGCAATTAAAATGCCCTGAATTATTTTCACACGCTACCAACATGGATATTTTGGTTTGTGACCACTTGGCACTAAAGGATGGCAGTCGAGCGTGCTTCTTTCCATTATCTGAAGTTGCCATTGGTCAGTCAGAATAAACATTGTTATATGCGATTACTCTGTCTAAATTTAGCACCTGAAGGCTCAGATAGAAAATATTATCAGGAAATATGCAAACAAAGCCTATTAACAGCTAGGTTTGGAAGAACAAATGTATGCTAAAAACACAAATATGTATTTTGGATCCTGCTCCAAGGAAAATTAAATACTAGAAGTGTAATGGGGAGGGAATACTTCTTTGTTGAATCTGAATCATGTGGTCTTAGTTCTCCACTTCTCCTAATACCCTGAAAAACTGGTGGCATATGTTTTTCACTTGTCATTTAGCAAGGACTGTTAGAGCCCAATTGGCACTATTTGTAATACTTTTTTATATTTTTTTGTGTTGAAACTAGCAAAAACTCAGGCGGTGCTAAGTCAGTCTTTCTTCAATATATTGTTTGCCCCATGATGCTAGCATATATAACTTCAAAGAAACAAATGTATATTTAAAAAATGTGCAAAATAAATTTGTATGGAAGAAGCTTCTGCTTGTAAATGTTGTACAAGTTTTGATTTGAATAAATTTTCTGTTGGCCTCCCTACTACTGTTCCCCCATCAGAAAAAAGGATATTGCTATGGGCACTAAAGTAGCATAAAAGGCAGCGGATAGCATGTAGGGCATTTTGTTTGGATATGATTGCATTGAGTAGTTGCACGTATTGAGTTTTGATTTGAATAAATTTTCTATTGGCCTCCCTACTACTATTCCCCCATCAGAAAAAAGGATAGTGATATGGGCACTAAAGTAGCATAAAAGGCAGCGGATAGCCTATAGGGAATTTTGTTTTGATATGATTGCATTGCGTAGTTGCACGTATTGACATTGTAGCATGATAATTACTGGTTCGTAATACTCTCAAGATAATTAGACCGATTGTTAGTATCCTGTTCAGGTATTTGAGTGCAAAAGGATGCAAAATTAAACAGATTCTACAGAAAACATAAATTTCAAGTTGAAATATGAAATGTCCATAAAAAGGCCCTTTTTTACAACAACCAATCTGGCCCAGGATTGGTCATAACCACAATAAATGGTCAGGTACCTCCAAGATTCTAAGAACTGGGTGCACCTGCTTAGGTGCTAGCAAGTGTTAAACATGGGGAATAAGAAAAGCATGCAGAATACTACCTCCCATTGCAAATAGAAGTTGTTTTAGCTTTGGGAACAGGAATTTAGAAGTAACACAAAATGAACTTGGTGCCCTTCATTTGTTCCCAAACTTTACCAGCTTTTCTCTTAAATATGTGTGGGAACTGGGAAGAAGAGAGATTGGGAAAGATGTTTCATTTATTGATGAGAGTATCAACATCATTCAACAAGGGTATAATAGGAAGAAATGAGATAAATGCACCTCAAAGTTGTAGAACGACCTATATGTAGAGAAAAGCTCATAGGGGCTTGAACAACTTCTATTTGCAATCTGAGGGAGTAGGAAATAAGATATCCCACCCAGCCAGCCCACCACAAATAACTAAATTCTAGGGTAATGTGCAAATCACTAAGAAGCAGGATAGACGTACTAAATTCAAAGGCGATAACTCATGCAGAACTTAAGTTGAGAAAGTTCATAGGACCAACAATGATGCTCCTCAAGTGAACAAGTGATATACAAAATATTAGATCCCCATACACATTTGCCAAGTAACAAATCAAATTTCAATCTATCAGAACACAATGCATGTAATGAACCTTCATCTTCCATGCAGTTTGCAACTAAGGTCAGTACATAACTACAGTGATGGTTCATATGACACTAAGCAGACTACAAATGGGTTTGTTTTCAGTCTCAGTTATGAACAAAAGAGAATGAACTATTGTTTTCTGTTTATATATACAAATTAATTTGCTAGAAAGTAAGGATTTGACCAATTATATATAGCTAAAACTTAAGGATTTGACCAATTATATATAGCCAAAACTCTTCACTTAGCAGCATTCAGTTCGCTGAAAGAAACTGGGTCACGCAGAGTAGCTCTGCAGTCAAGCATATCTAGTTAGTTCCAAACCTGCTGCTGCAGGTACAGCAGCAAGTGGATTGAACAAAACATGAAACCTTCTTTCCCTCCTCGTCAAGTCATCAGCAGCAGCAGAACAACTTTCCCTCGTCGTCCTCAACACCAGAACAGATTTTACAACTCACTCGTTACTATAATTCAACAAGAAATAAGGTACCCCAATACCTCGATAAACCACCAAACTGCCCGCTCCTAAAGCATCAAACTTGGATCTAGGGCACGTGTGGCTTCCAGGAATTCGACAAGCTCCCCTATCCCCATGCTGAATTCGAATAGCTCCCTTCCAGAACCCGCTACCGATACACGCAACCACACCCACCCAGGCTTGGCAAATGGCAAACAACCCGCCGAGAGTGGATCTACCCATCTAGTCCACCACCAATACAAGCTTCCAGAACCCTACAGAGCAACCGATAAGTGGGGGAGCCCTCACCTGCATGCCGCTGCTATGCGCAGCCGCCGCAGCCTCGCCCCCGGCCGCAGCCTCCCGCCGCTCCTGCTCCCCCATCGCGCCGCGGTCCCCACCTACGCCGCCGCCTTCCAGAGCCGTCTAGGGGCAAGCGAGAGCCTCTCTGCCGACGGGGCGCTTCGTCAGCGGGTCGAGGAAGCGAGCGGCGAAACCCTAACCAGTAACCACCATCAACGAGCTCCCCCTCTCCGCCCTCGCTTCTCGCGGCCTCGGAGTCGCCTTTCCTCTTTTGCCCCCTCTCGTTTTCGCGTCCGCTTGTTTGCTTGTTGGGTAACGATACAAGTCCGACCTCCCGAGGACGGCTCCGCGTCGGACGCTCCGTAACAGGCTATGGCCACGTTATTTTTTCACTTTTGACTTCTCCTTTTAATTTTAATTTTTCTATAATAACTAATTTTTAAATAGAATATCTTTCTAAAATAAAGATTACTAGTTAATTATAATACATATTATACTGACTTCATTTATATCGGCAAAAACTACATATGAATTTCTGTTACTCTGTAATCTCTCGCACAAATAACCCAAAAGTCATAAGCCTCAGCCAAAAAAACATATCCAATAATAAATTGCACCTCCTCGTTGGTAAAAACTAGTAAATGCTCACGCGTTGCAACATAATCATAAACCTTATAGGTGAAAAGCACTTTCGTCAACACAAATATCAAACTAATCAAGCTATGGATATACATTTTCACAGACTAACATCACATTAAAATTGTTTTATCATTTCATACCTGTTCAAATAAAAACATAATTAGTCTAGCTAATATGCACTTCCCTATCAAAAGATCAAACAAAAAATGCATACTAAAACATGATTACACCTCAACACTACCACTCTAATCACGTAATGGTATAATCTACAGGCAAACATTACAGCAGAATACATGAAATTTCACAATGACAATGTAATTATGGACAAAACCTCATCTATTCCATGTCAGCCACAATGTAAAACTCAAACCAAAGTTGAGAAACGCTCGAGGAAATCATATTCAGAAGCATAAAAAGAACCATATTGCTACTACAAAGTTCTATACTCGGTTAATTCTTTTACATGAAGCGAAAACGAAAGTGTAAGTAAGGTGCTATGCATGCATGGATCTGTCCCACAATGGCTAGAATTTGAGCAGATTTTAGGTCAGGGTGTTACAACAAACCCTTTAAATTATGAGATAATTTGTTCAATGCCATAGCAAATAATGGTGTGTTGGAAAATACCGTCACAAAAAAGTGGACTGAAAAATACCATCGCAAACACGAAAACTCTGAAAGATGTTATCGTTCTCACGTTTCCGTCCAAAACAGCCATTAGAGCCTTTTTTTGGAGAGAGAGAAAATTTAATAATACCAACATTAGCCATGTATTCTTCTTCCTCCCTCATTTGCAAACTGCGCTGACAAATGGCCCCACTTACAAGGGAAATAGAAGGGGAGAGAGTGAGGGCACTGTTCTTCATCTAGCCTACCAACCCACGCTCATCCGCCCCTTCATCCCTCTACCAGTATGTGACATCCCAAATTTTTGCTAAAATAAAAATAATTAAATAAATAATAAAAGTAGATTAAAAAAACTTTAAATTAAAACAAGTATTTTTGTGCCTAAATTTTAAATTTGTATTTGCCCTGAATTTTCTGTTTTTGAAAAAGCTGGATTTGAAAAGCATTTTCAGAAAAGCCTAAAATTATTATTGAATAAAATGATATTTTGATTTTATATAAATCCTATTTCAAATTAATTATTTGGAGTCTTTTGGATTTATTTGGGTTTTCTGAGTTTTCAGGAGTTTGAAAATCTATTTTGAAATTAAAAAGTATTTTAAAGTATGAAAATTAAATACCAAAATTAGTTGGAAATATTTTTATTAAGTCCAAAATGTGTCCAGGAGATTCTCTGAATTTTTCTGGAATTTGTGGAGTTTATTTCTTATTTTTCTGAGGCTTAATGGAATTTCTGTGCTTTTCTGAAAAACCCAAAAATCAGAAAAATAAAATTGAAACCCCAGCCTCCCCCTCCAGCCGCCACGTGGACGACCGGATTGCATCCACGTCGCCGCATCTCCACCGCCGCTCAATCCCGCCTTCCCCTCTCCCGTGCCCGCCACGTGGCTGCCCCGATCCCCGCCACGTCGCCCCCACTCGCCCCATCCGGCCGTCCGCCACCCTCCTCGGCCGCCACCCACGTGTCGGCACGCCCGCTCCTCTCTCTCTTCCTTCCGGCCCCCCCGTCGGTTCTTCGCTCGCGCCTCCTCCGTCTCTCTCGCCCACGGCCCCGCCGCGCACGGCTCTCTCCCCTCTCTCGCCGACCGCCGCCCCACTCGTCAGTGCCGTCCCGCCCGTCTTTCTCCTCCTCGCGCGCCGCTGAGCCACAACGCCGCCCGCCCTATCCGGCGCCTCCTCTCTCCCGCCACGCCCACTCCGAGCGCGTCGCCCACCTTCCTCTCCCTCTCGCACGAACCGCGCCCACGCGCCACCTACTTCTTTTCCGTGCCGGCGGCCGCAACCGCCGCCACTCCGGCGACCAACCCACGCCAACCGCTCCTCGCCCTATTTAAACCCCACACCGCCCCACACCGCTCCGCCTCGCTTCTCCTCCCGTGAGTCGAGCGCCCGCAACGTGTGCCATCGCCTCCGCCGCCTCCTCCGACTCCGGCGAAGAATCGCCGCCGCCTCGAGCTCCCCAGCCCCGCTGCCGCCTCGCAAGCTCCGCTGCGTGCCGCGCGCACCTCGGGACCTCTCGGCCGCCCCCCGCCGCCGGAACCCCTCACCGCCGAAGCCCCGAGCCACCGCCGCCTTCCTCGTCGCCGCCCACCTCCGCCACCCGGTGAGCCCGCGCCTTCCCGACTCCCGCGCCTCCTCTCCTCTGAGCGACTTCGCGGCCGGCGCCGCCGCCGGAGCACCGGCGAGCTCCGGCCCGAAGCGCTACCCGGTCGGCTCGCCACGTCACGGCCGAGGCCGACGTGGCGCCACGCCCCTGCCACGCCAGCGCCACCTCATCCCCTCGAGCCCGTCGGCGCCACACACACCCCGCCACTCAAGACATTCCCCGGTCCGTGTACATGGTCCACATGGACCCGGGCTCACATGTCAGCCCCTCCCCCTCTTTTCCCGTTGAAAAATAAATCGGCCGAAAATTAAAATCCCGAGCTGACGCAATGCTGACGTCATAAATCCTTTTTCAGCAGAAAAATAAATCCAAAAATCAGTCTTTTTCCATTTTCTCCCTTTTCAAACTTCCCGAAGCCCGTTCTCCCTCGTTTTAACTCCGATTTGGCCCATTCAAATTTCTAAATTCATCAAAAATTCCCATCTATTCATTTCCAGCCTCATTTCAAATGTTTGAAGTCAATTTGAATTTATTTGAGTTTATTTGAATTTGGTGGGTTATTTTCACGTGTAGACTTCGACGATTCGGGAAATTTCTTCGACGAAGATTCAAGCCAAGTTGAAGAGCAAGGCAAGTCACCCTCCTTGATCATGTTGATCCCAGAATTGCAAATAAAATTATGTTGATTTAAATTATATTGCATGCGTATTTCTATTCAACGTATTTCAATTCAGTTTTAAATATAGTTAATGCCTACTTGTTAATTCCCCCATTGTTATTGATTCCTTATACCTTGTCACCCTAGATTCAAACTCTAGTTAATGCATTAGTGTTGACTAGAGAGTTTAATCAAATGCTTAGCCCTGCGAAGTTATATTATTTGTTTTTGGGAAACTTTTTCACATAAAATGATAACCCTGTTTACATAAAATGATATGTACTCTTGACTTTGGTGAGTCAAGGAGGTTTATGAAATATTTTGAAAACAAAATATGAAACTGGTTTAGACTTAGGCAATTGGTTAGAGTGGTGGGTGCAGGCATGCCCTGTTGGTTGGAGCCGCAGCGGTTGATTGTCGTGCACGGGGGTATGTGGTTGGGCTGAGTCAATTAAGGACCGGTCTGTGAGCTACTATTGCAAAGCCCTAATCGTACTACCACATGGTGGTATGGGACGATACCGGTGAATAATTTGTGAAGTCCCAACTGAGTCGAGTCGTAGGTTGAAAGTGAGCGTGGTTGGTGCCATGTGAAGTCTCACTTGGGCGAGCGTGGTTAAGCCATGAGAAGTCTCGCCTAGGCTCAAGAGGGGTCCCGTGCAGTGGATTCTTCATCGGGTGAAACCTTAGAGTTGGCTCGACCGTGTTGAAGGTTTTGCATTGTAAAGGCCTTGTCATGACTCCTCGCCGCACACCTGAGGAAGTGTGTAACCCGGTGGCAATATGGGATGATCGTGTCTTGTGGGTAAAGCTGTACAACCTCTGCAGAGTGTATAATCTATCCTGGATAGCCGTGCCCACGGTCATGGGCATGCTGAGTAAAAGTTTTTCATGGATTAGACTTTATTTTTTCAAAATGTTTTTGAAAACCTTGCAGATGGATGGAATTCGTGAGAGATTGAAATCTGGTGAATGGATGGAATTCATCAGAGTTGCGCAGTGAAAGCGTGTGGATGGATGGAATCCATACGTGGTCTTTTGGAAAAGATAGTCCGGGTGGGATGCCCGTGGATAGGTTGGTGTTTGGTCGGAGCCTGCACTAACGGTATTATTTTCTATTGCAAGTATTGCTTTTATTTACTGTATTAAATTCAGCAATTTCAATCTACTTATTGTATTTCTTAAATGTTGTTTTATGCAAACTAACCCTATAAGCCTTCTATTGAAGCCTTTATCATTATGTTGCATTTTCCCGGGTGATTTGCGGAGTACAAGTTTGTACTCACGTTGCTTTTTCCACACAGAGGAAGATGACGTCAACTACGGTGAAGGTCAGGACGAATAGGCGCGTCTTACTATCGTTTGCCTGTGGGGAGGCTTGGGTTACGCTATTTATCAGTTTGCTTCCGCAGTTATTTCCTTTATTTATTTTGCCAATATGCGTTGATGTAAGACTTGGCCATAAGGCCGTACCCCTTTATTTAATATATTGAGTCATTTGTGCTTGGTTATAATCTTTGTTGTGACTGTGTGCACTAGCTGATTCTGGACTAGTGCGATTTACACAGAGGATCCAGGAGTCGTTACTCCGGGTTCCGACACTATATCAAGCCCCACCTCATCTTCTCCATTGTCTTGCGATGCCAGTGGGCCATTCTTTCCTCATCCTCATCGTTAGGAGCCTTACCAATAGCCGTCAAGCCGCCCGCTTCACCATCGAGCACGTTGGCATATGCCAACCTGTTGTTTTATGCAGTCCCACCCGCTGTTGTCCATGTCACCAAGTCTGCCTCCACCTCCTGAGGCTTTTTGTGCCAGCCCAAGCTGAAACACCGCCGCCACTCCTCATCATCGAGATTCACCACCGTGCGATGGCCAAGTCTTAGCCACGCCGCCAACCATGCCGACCACCTATTCCATGTTGTCTTGTGCCTCTCCAAGCACGTCACTAGAATTGCCTCTATCCCCTGAAGCCCTCTGCATTGCCACCAAAGCCAGACCACTACTCGAGCTCACCACCGTCAAGCCTTCTATGTCGGCATGTCTACCACCATTGCCAACCATCCTCATAGCACCCCAAGCCAATACACTGCCACCAGAAACTTCCCCACACTGTCATGGTGCTCTTGCGCACGCTATCCAGGCCGAAGGACCACCGCGCCCTCATGGTGCTTTTGCACACGCTATCTAGGCCAGAGGACCGCCGGTGCCGCTCTCGATCTTGTAGTCTAGTGAGCTAACTCAAAATCCGTTCGCGTCACCTGTTCTATCTCACACTCCTATATATCTCAAGATTAATTTTTAGTTTCATCCTCTAAACTACTTAGAATCAAATTTCTTCTTCTCCATCTTTGGTCATTTTCGCCATATCATGCCACATGCAATCGACTGGGGTACAAAATCTAATAATCGTTCTCTTTGTATAACTCGAGAAGTGGTGTAAGCTCTTCTTCCTCAGCAATTGAGTTAAATATAGCAAGGGTAAGTACATAGAGTACTCAATAAGTTGTGCACACATAATGCAATTATAGATGATTGGCTAATTGCAAAGGAAATTACATCCTAACTTGTTTTGCATAAGTGACACTCGAATTTAAATACAAAAATAGATTGAAAGCATACATTAAAACAATAACAATAATAAATAAACCATAAACAAACTTCTTTCAAATAACCCATTCACTTAGATAACATAGCTTTTATTTCCATCTTTGTTTTACGAAGATATAACCCTTGTGTGAAACTTCTAAGCATGTCCATGACCGCGGACATGACTATTTTAATAGTTTTGATTAACACTTAGTAAAGGTTATACAACTTTTCTCACATGATATGATCAACTTGTAATGTCTGTACGCATGCTTTCTTAGGCGTACAACTAAGAAGAACATAATAAAGCCTTCTTGAAACTTCACCCCGACAATGATCATTCCGATGATCCTTGTCCTCATCACAACTCGTACACAGCACATGAGAGGCGACAAGGGGACTCACTGTTGGATTGGTAACAAAAAAAACCACCACGATGTAGCCCTCATAAGCAAATACACCTTCCCCTCTGAGCATACAACTCCTCCACAACCTGAGGTACCAATTTTGGAACTCAATGACTAAATAAGGTAGGCCCTTCCTGTAGAGCATGTAGTTGTATGATGTGGCTTAGTTCAATGGTGCACAAAGTTAAGTTCTTCATTGACATTGGCAATACTATCTATTTTATTATTTCATGAAGATATATTATGTCACTGAGCATGATCGCATAGCACTTTCCATCGTCCCAATCTAAATCACTATCCACCAATTCATTTAAGTGTAGTATATGCCATCTCAGATAACACACAATGCACACAGTTATTCACAAAGAAATTTTATATGCCATTAGTGTAAATTTGATATTTTCAAAATGACATCAATAATCCAGCATGGTGAAGCAAGACTACACCAACCCACATTAGTTCTACCATAGTGACCAACTAGTAGCTAACCAACCTAGGGTGAGGCTCATCGCATACAAATAACACAAGGTGGATAAATGCCAATTAAAGTTCATATCTATTTTCTGAGTAGATAATATTCATGAAAATTACAATGATGCATAATAATTTAAAAAGTAAAATAGTTTGGTAGAACTACGTGCACCAATGATCAATCTAGCACAATTTGCCTTCAAAAAAGTCCTAGTCTAGCACTAATATTTCTTCTCCTACTCTGAAAGTTTCAATGCGTCGATGTCTACACAAAATGAGAGAGAAAAACATAAACAAATTCAAAACAAAACAACAAACGAACTCCAAAAATTTTAAAAAATATTAGAAAATAGATATTAATTTTAGATGAATCTAGAGACTTAAACAGGTCAATCAGAGATCGTATGAAAGAGAACGAGCCCTTAAAAATTGAATCAGCTGAGAAATTCGCAAAAGAAAAGGGAGAGAGCACTAAGATTGAGAGGTGGGTCCCATGGAATTTTCCATAAGCTTTCATTTTCTGGAATTTTTGGGAAAACGATGAAGGTTGACATGTGGAGCCCACATGTCATAGACTCGGTCCATAGAGAACTTAGTCCACACAATTGGTCTAGGTTTGCTTGCATGGCTGTTGACATGGCACATACTCAGTGTTGGTGTGGCAGACACGTGGCGGACGTGTGGCTGTCGAGGAGGTCATATCGATGACAGCAATGGAGAATGGTGGTGACCAACGATGTAACAAGGGCACCGGAGCAATCCAGGAGACACGATGAACTCATCCACCAGCTCGGATTAGGCGAAGAGGGATGGCGAGGTTGGTGGCAGCACGGGCTTGGCCTGCAGCAAAGTCAGTGAAAACAACCTTGATAAGGTTCTAGGATGTGTGTAGGGGTTCTTGGGGTTCTGGCAATGCAAACAAGCTAAGCGTGGGGGCCAATGGTTGTCGGAAGCAATCAATGGCGAGATCTAAGTGACGGTGAGGGCTCGTGATGATGAGGTCTAGCAAGCTTTGGCCAGCATCGAGTAAGGGCAAGGTAAAGGACGGCACAATGAAGGCGAGGATGTTAACAATGGGACTCAGGGCTCACCGAGGTGGTGCAATTCCTCGATGAAGATGATGGCAGTGGTGAAGCTCTGATCTTCAATTCCAGTGAGACGACGGCGATTTTGAGGCCACGTCTAGGGTTGTGAGGACGAGGGCGGCTTAGGGTGTGGAAAATGAGAGAGGCAGTGAGCCTTTACAGTTAGGAGAGGTGGAGCAAAGGCGAGTCCACATTATACATGACAGTGCAACAATGTCCCGCTCAGACATAGCAGGGACGACGCAACTGATAGATCGGGCCTACCTGCGAGTGGCAGCGAGGGATGGGGACACATGGCACTCACTCACACGACACGAGTGGCTTGGTTGGGCTGGTGAATTGGGTTGTGGCGCTAGACCAAGAAAGATTTGACCCACGAAGATTTTGATATTTTAAATTAGTTTTTCTTTTTAGAAATTCCAGAAATTCAAATAAGCCAAGAAAATAGCAAACAAGCTTGAAAAAATTCTAAAAAATACTTTAGAACATAAAAAACTCAAATAAAATATTTTAGATTTATTGTTTTCTAGATTAATTGCATTAAATAAATTTACTTTCTAAAAATTCAAATTAAACTCTATTTAATTTAGAAAATTCATAAAAAATTTATGAATACTCTTTTGACTTGAAACGTTTGAGAAAACTAAAAATTGAGATGTTACAAGGATGCATTGAATAACCGTGTCCAGCTATCGACACCCTCGCAAGCCACATCTAGCTCTTGGCGCTGTTTCGGATAATGTTGTCACCAGCTTCGCACTAGACTCCTGAACATACCCATACATTGGTCTATCTTGACCAAGTAGCGGGTGTTGTATTCCAAGGGCATTTTGGTAATTTCTTGATTGAGAAAAGAAAGAAATGAAAAGAAAAAAGGGCGGGACCCACCTGTCGGTGGGCCGATCTAAGGGGATAAGGGGATGAGACTAGGCCTCCTCCCGTGCGCCGATTCATTTGGTTGGAGCTGGTCTTCCGCAGCGGCGGCTTCGGCGAGAGGTGGCAGCGCAAGTGGCGCTAACGACCCGGGAGCTTCGGCTCCGGCCGTTGGTGGCCATCACATCGAGCTCCTCTCCTCCTCCTTGCATCTATTTAAGGGGGCCGCTTCACCTCGTGAAGGGCAGGGCAAATCCGAGTGAGCACTTGAAATTCCTCTCTTTTATTCCCGATTGGCTTTGGAGTTTGGTATTTGGGGCTTCTTCTTTGCTGGTAACTGCTGGTTTCATTGGTGATTTGTGGCCCTGGTGCTTAGCAGCAAGACACACTTGGGCAGTGCTTCTCGTGTTCTTGTGACATCTACTTCCCTCGACTTTGCTGGTTCCGGTGGGTCCCAAGGTAAAGGGACATTGTATCTCCGTCTACCACTCTCCTCTCTCGGTGGCACAAAGGGCGCTAGTTTTTTTAGGTCAGCACCTTCAGGTGTGCCTTGCCTGGTTCTTGTTGGTGGTTTTGCTTTCGTCGGCTTGGTTCGCTTTTGGATAGCTTTGAGCGTCGTCTACACCGTGAGTATTTCGGTCCTTTTGATTGCAAACATTGTGAGCTGTGCTAGTTCATTAATCTTTGATATATGCTTTAGTACTGGAAATATTGTTTTCTAGTGGGATCGGTTTAAAGCTCGATGATGATACTGGTCTAATACTAACATTGGATGTTCAAACTTGAGCTCTAAATTATTACGATTGCTGTCATTTATTTGTCAATCTTGTAGTCTGTCACTTTCAGAATAGTTGGCTATTTAATTCTGTGATCCTTAGTACTTCATGATATATGCTTCAATTGTTAGCTAATTCAGTTTGCTGTCAAACTTGTTGAATCTATGATTGTTTTACTGGGAGTATATTAAGTTGAAGTATTGTCCTATAGTCACTTGCTTTGCCTTCCTACTGGCTGAAAGTATAAATTGATGCTTTACTTAAGTCTAGCAGATAAATAACTTGTTATTTAAGAGCTCGAGGTTTGAATGTCATTTGACATATCCAATTAGTATAGAGTATAGACCATAGAAGCAGGAAGGCCAAGATTATATCCTGTGCTACATCTGAGAGCAATAATCAATAAATTAAATCTTGAGCTTTATGCTAGATTTATCTATTCCTTGGTTCATGGAAATGCTTGTCGTGTCCATTTCGGCAATAATTTTGTTATATGCATTGGGTATATGCTCTAATATAAATGACATGATAGAATTACATGTTTTTATATGATTTATGTTATTTATATGTTACTAGAATTAAAACTAAATATATATTTACACCGTATTATTTACAACAGCAAATAATAGAGAATTAAAACAAATACCATTCTCTTTGCTTGGCAGCCACTGCGCTTCGCTTGCCATGCGCCACTCGCCTGTCGCCTTCCATGTGCCCAGTGGTGTTTGTTGTGAGGCCGTTGCTGCTCTCCTCATGCACATTATGCCCATGCCAATTTTCCTCTCTTCTGCACACAGATCTATAAGTGTTAAGTATTGTACTTTTACTCCTGGTTGTTACAATCATGTATGTCCACATCTCTTTGATCGAGGAATATCTTTGTTTATGTACTTGAAGAGAATGATGTTTGTTGATCCAAATGCGAAGAATTGAGGACGAATTTTGGAAGTTGATGAGTACGATCTAGTGGCTTTACATTTTGGAAGTCCGGCGAAACGAGGAGCTAGAAGCTTAGCTTTTTGTGAAAATGGAGGTGAAGATGAGATGGGAAGACTATGATATGGTCGAAAGAGCTTTGTAGGCATAAGACGGCTAGGGATTAGCTCATGAGTTCTCACGAGCTTCGGTGAGACGAGCGGCTCTAGTTCCTTCGCTCAGAGCATGACGCATAGAAGAAAACAAGAGGGAAGAGATGCGTCACGTCAAAATGATGGGTTGGTGTGGGCAGCAGGGCAGAAGTTATGGGCGGTGTCAAAATCCAGTGGCACTGCCATGGCTGAGCTAGCGCAAGCGCATGGTGGACGAAGACCACTGGTGCGTAGGCCTAGCGTGTCAGCAAGAGAAGGAGTGACATCCTAATGGGTAGGGTTCGGTACCACTCATTAGCGTCGGTTTTAAGTGAATAGAGAGGAGTTGTAAACTTCAGAAATACGCCTTTGCAAAAGAGGAAACGGAAAGGACAAGTGAAGAAAGCGTATTTTGTCTGCTGATAGATTTGGGGAAATTTTAAACAAAGTAAAGGAGCTCCAAAATTTTTTAAAAGTTTTTTGGAGGCTCTTAACATAGTGCCAATGCTTGTGTAATTTTGCAAAGATTTTTTAGTATCTTAGATTTTTCTTAAAAATTCTATACAGGTCGTTATTTCATTAAAAAGACATTATTTTGATTTGATGAATTTTAGAAACATGTTCAATATATTTAAAGTTTTATTTCTAGTGCAATGAACTTATTTTTGAGTTTTTGAAATGGTTTCTATTATGAATTCTCCTATGCCACCTTATGGATCATCTTTTGAGATTCGATTTTGAATTCAAATTGAATTTCATTCATTGTACATTTCTTTTCGAAATTTGTATTCAAAAGTTATTTTCCAAAAGAATTCCAATCAAAAGCCAAGAAAATAAGATGCATGACAAAAGTTTTAAATTTTACTCATTTTTGAATTTCCTAAAATTTGGGATGTTACCGGGTGAGCGACGGGAAAATGAGAGAAATATGCGTGTGTGAGATGGGAGCGAGAGGAATGGGGCACGTGGTGCGCCAAAAACCCCCTGCTTTATCCTTAGTGTAAGATAGGAGTAAGAGAAGTAGGAAAGTGTAACATCCTATTTTTTAGAGTTTATTTGAAGCTTTTAAATAAAATTCACAATTTGAATTCCTCTATAGGATCGGAAATGGCAACAGAGGGGGTGAATGGCACCTTTTAAAATTTGCCCCCAAGTATCCACAATGAACTCTCCTCTCCGATAGCTATGAAAGCTATGAAGACGATGGTTCAAGCTCTTTGGAAATCCATTTTGAAAGGACATGAGAAGGAACCAAAGAAAAACAAAGCAAACCAGAGGCTGCACTCAACATGGCCTTAAGGTCGGTCTGACTGCCATGCATGGGCGGCCGATCACGGCTCAAGATCGGTTCGACCGCGGCTAGAGGGTCGGATCGACGCTCTTGTGGCGGTCGACCGCCATTTCTGCCGGTTCGACCGCCGATGCTGGCCGGTCTGACCAGCGGCAAGCGAGCGGTCTGACCGCTAGGGTTAGCGGTATGACCAGGGCGCGCAAACAGAGCTCCCGACTGAAGAAATTTGCACAGTTCTTACTAAAAATGTTGATTTCAGGCAAATTGATGAATTTCTGCTATTTCTTTCTGGCCAAGAGAGCAAGAACCTATTCTAAACATCATAGAGATCCTGGAAAACAAGAAAATACATCAGAGAAGCTAGGAATCAAGATTTGAGCCAAAAATTGTAAACAGAGAAAAGAATAAGACTCATTTCCAAATTGCACATCATTCTCAAATCTTTTACTAAAGATCCTGGGAAACTCAACTGGGATGATCTCACAACATGACTACACAAGTTTGAAGTCACCTATTGAAAGGAAATCAAAAGATTCAGACATGCCCTGACTTCAAACCCTAGCTCATGGAGAACAGAGGAAATGGAGTGAAGCACAGGGAAAAGGCAGAAATCAGTGAATCTTCCATTTGCTCTTGGGAATGGAATGGCCAAATGGTCTAGAGTATTTTTCCCATCACAGAGCATCTCATTTTGCACTTCTCAACCAAAGAATCACTCAAAAGCACAAAGAAGCAGAGAGACAACTAAGAACAGAAACATATCCAGGAAAAACTGAAATGCAGACATCTCATGCAAATGATAACTCAAATTGATACAAAGAGATTACAACTGAGAGACCATGTGGAGGTCATCCCGTGTTTATGATGAGTAATTGACATCGCTTTAGGTAAGTCGAGTTTGATTTAGATGGTTTGGACCTTGACGTTGCATGGTGCAACGGGCTCGGTCGGACTTGGTCAGACTTTGTCGTATGGGATTAGGATACTTATTCCGATGATTCGACAGGTTTTGACTTCAGTGTGTGTAAGTATGGTGTGTTTATACCATTTACGCTTTCATGTATCGAACGATGCTATTTGATGTGTTTCTTGTATGCGTGGCTACGGGACATCGCGAGTCGTGGCGAGACACGGTGGACCGGACTAGGCGCAGTGGCACCGAGGTCGAGCGGGTCGATGTGTCAAGACGACGTGGACTCGAGGTGGAGTCGTGACGAGGCACGGTGGACCGGACTAGGCGCAGTGGCGCCGAGGTCGAACGGCCGAGGTGTGCCAAGACGGCGGCTGCGTGGCTTGCGTGGCAAGGAATGAGGAAGCTTCCGAAGGTGCGCGAGGGCGTTTGGTAAAAACGCAAAGCTGCACTAAAGGAAGTGGATTGTGGGTAAAGCGCAAAAGCTAAATGGGTAAAGCACTTGGTGAACCCATTAGCGGAGGCTATAAATAGAGAGGGAGATGGTGTGCTGAATTTTTGAGAGAGTGTATGTAAGAGTTAGGGTTTTATTTGTGTCTCTCCATGGTTGTATGAGATAGGGTTGTGTTCTTGATCTCCTAATCATGTATGGGGACTAGACTTGTTTAGTGAGAGATCGAGAGAGATGAGCTGAGAACTACCCTTGTAATCATGTATGTCTCCGTATCAATTTCAATATGAGAGATTGTGCTTTGAGTTGATTTAGCCTTCTTTTCTCTGGTGCTATATTTTATTTGTTTGAGTTTCTTGTCCTTCTCTCAGTTCTCAAAAGAAACCATGTGTACTGCTGTTTTTACTTGGGCGCATGAATGCTTGGCAGCAGCTCGGTTTCTCTTTGGTCTCTAAGCCTAGCAAAGAAGTCTCTACATTCACCGCAGAAAATTCTTTGCCAATCCTTGCCGTGGCAAGTTGTTTTCTCGCCATTCCTTGCCGTGGCAAGCAACCGAGTTATTTTTCGTGGCTTACTTCTTGCTTTGCCAATTGACAAGAATGGTGCTTGTTGCCTTGGTCGTTGTTGATCTCTGTTTTCGCAAGTAAAGCTTTCGATATGCATGAACCAAACATAGAAACCGAGTAGTACTTCTCTGCAGCAAGTACTTCTTTCTTTTGAATATCTTTTGTGAGCAAAGAAAGTGATTTTCGTTCAGATTTCAATCATTCCATTGCAGTCCAATCTGGTTGGTCCTCTTGCTTTATTTGGTTGGCTTTCTTTTGTTGGCAAAGAGATAGCTCTTTATTTCTTTTGCTTTGAGCAGCAAGAGTAGTAAAAGTAAAAAGTGGGGCACTCAATCTTTCCTTTGCAGCTTTTTATTGTGTTCTCTTCTGTTCGTCGTGGCAGCAAAATCAGCGAAAAAGCTTGCCGTGGCAGCTGTGGTAGCCTACTTTCTTTGCCGTGGTAGCAATTCCAGTTGATTTCTTGCCATGGCCAGTTTTTGCAGTCTCTTTCTCTTGATCCATTTCAGTCTCTTGTCAGTTTGGTTTTCGGCTTGAGTGAGCAATCATCTCTTCTCGTTCATAGCTTTTATAGCCATCGGAGAGTAGAGATTTTTGCGAATACTCTTGGGGCGATTTTAAAAGTCGACATTCACCCCCCCTCTGTCGCCATTTCGGTCCTACAACAACCATCTCAATACATCCCCATACGCAATTGGAAATCAAGTTTCACTACATACTTCTCCTTTGAGAACACACGTACACACACAGAGCACAAGCACTACACTCACAGAGAACACTCTCTACTGCTTGGCTCACTCCCATACCCTCCAGAATGCCAACTCCCTTCACTAAATAGAAGACCTCCCATCCTCTAATAGTAAATCAAGAAATGGCAGCTGCTCTCCACTTCATTTCCTCACACCCAAGCAAGGAAAGAGAGTCAAAACCCTTACAACACAAGGAGGAGGGAACCAGGATGGAGTTTTCCCTCCAAAACCTCAACTCCTCCTCTTTTCCACTAACGGGTCTCCAACCCGTTATCTTCAACCGAATTCGCTTCCGTTCTGCAGCCTCGCGCATTTTTACCGAAATACCCCTGCCGCAGCTTCCTGGAAGCTTCCTGTCGTCGCACGATCGCACCCGGCATCCTGACCGTCTAGACCTCGACTCTTCCCTGAGCCTAGTCCCAATCCACCTCGCAGCTGCCCGTCGTGTCCACCCGACTCCAACCGAGACCTCCAACTCCACCTAAGTCTAGTCCTGGTCTGTTCTGTCACACACGACCGCAACCGACATCCAACCGTCTGGACCTCCGACTCCTCCCTGAGCCTAGTCCCGGTTCTCTCGCCGTTGCCCGTCGTGTCCTCCACCTGTAGCTCCAGCTCTGGTTCCTCGTCTCCCGACTCGCAACCATCTCAGCAGCCTTGATCATCTTCAGCATCACCGACCGTCTGGACCTCAACACCTCCTACGCCTAGTCCCAGTCCTCCTCGCCTCACCATGACCTAGCTCTGAAGTCCTGCAGCCACATAGACAAGCAAACCGTCACATAGCACCGCGCGAAAACAGCATAATCAACATTAGCAATAATAAAAGGTACTCAACCCTAGAATACCCAAAACAAACTCAAACTCTCTAACACAACCGTCAATTACTCATCACAAACATAGGGATACCTCCACATGGTCTCTCAATCTCTCCCTTGATGAGTATATTGACAAACACAGAAAAAACGCATAAAGTTGAGTTTGTTTGAAAGTCATACATGGTCCAAAATAAAAATAATGAAACTTATGACCATGTTGACAAAAGAGCAAAAGAAAGAGCAAGTTTTCCTCAATAGCTCCTGAGAGACCATGTGGAGGTCATCCCATGTGCGTGATGAGTAATTGACATCGGTTTAGGGAAGTCGAGTTTGATTTGGTTGGTTCGGACCATGTCGTTGCGAGGTACAATTGACTCGGTCGGACTTGGTCAAACCTGATCAAAGGGTTTAGATTGCATATTATGTCGGTTTGTCAGGTTTGGGCTATTTCATTAATGCATTTATACTTTCATATATCGAGCGGTGCTATTTATTGTGTTTCTTGTCTATGTTGGCTGCAGGACGTCGAGGCGGAGTCGTGGTGAGACACGAGGTGACCAGACTAGACACGGGCGGTGTCGAGGTCAGAACGGTCGGATGTGTCGAAGACGGCGGAGATTCGATGTGGTTGCGAGGCGTGGATGACAAGGAACGTGGAAGCTTCCCGGAAGGTGCAGGAGGAGCGTTTCGGTAAAAACGCAAAGCTGCACAAGCGGGAGCCGGTTCCGTTCGGAGTTAGCAGGCGTAACGGGTTGGAGACCTGTTAGCCAAAGGCTATAAATAGGTGGGAGGGGCTGCATGCACCTCTATGGCTTTGGGAGAGAGTTAGGGTTTGCTAGAGTCAAAAGAAACTTTGAGAGGTTGTTTTGGCTTTAGACTTTAGTTGTCGAGGCTTTAGTGGTTGAGAGCAGAAGGTGAACAGAGGGTGTTCTGTGTCTCCTTCGATGTGTTCTTGAGTCTCCTTTCCAAGCAAGCATGTAGTGCGTGTTCTTGAGGCTTAGGGAGAGGGAGAGATTGGAGTGATGAGCATGTAATCTTCCTTGTTCTAATGTCCATGCATATCGGGACTCCTCTGTATTCCTTTTGCTTCAATGAATGAAAATTTGAAGTTTGATTCTCTTTGTTCGTGCTCTCTGTTCTTCGTTTCTCCCTTTTGTATGATTTCTTGACTTTCTTGGTTTCTTGTTCTTTCTTGCTGGGAAGGCCCAAAATGGGTTGCTCTATGCTGGGATGATGTCTCAAGATCATTTGATTGAGTTTCCCAAGAGCAAACTTCGTTTAATTTCAGATTTGGGTATTTGAGCCTCTCTTTTCTTCATTTCCTCCTTCTAGGGTTTTATGGAAATCTTGATTCGCTTCGCGAGATGGCTTGAAATTTAGCATGGAGAGTCCAAAGCCTATTGAGTAGCTATCTTCAAAGTTTCATAGCCAAATGATCAAAGATTAGGGAGTAATTTGAGTTTTGACTCAGTGTTGCAAAAGTTTCAGATTTTTGCTATAATCTGAAATTTGTGCTCTTGAGTTGTCATCTCTGTGTTTTCTAGGCCCTATAGGTTATTTGAGAGGTAGACACACTGATCTGGGTAGAGAAATCTAGAAGAAATTCTCTATTTTTGTTGATGTTTGGAGTTCTGTCTTTGCTGTCTGAAAATCATGTTTGCTGATTTCTTCGTGTGGTACTACCGCTCCTCGACAGGTACTACCGCTCAGAGGTACTACCGCTCAGAGGTACTACCGCTCGTCTAAGCGGTACTACCGTTTGCAGTCTGACCTGTTCTGAAATTATTTTTCTTGACTGTTTCTTTCTGGATCTGGTTTATCCTTGTTGCTGTGACTTCCAGTAGTGCATATCTTCTATCTTCATAGCTTCCATAGCTATTGGAGAAGAAGCATAAGTGTGGATACTTGAGGGGTGAATTTAATTTTAGAAAGCGACATTCACCCCCCCTCTGTCGCCATTTCGGTCCAACAATTGGTATCAGAGCCGGTTAGCTCTTTTCCATAGATCTTAACCGGTCTCTAGAGCCATGGCGATGGACAGGTACTCCACTAAGCCACCCGTCTTTGATGGCATCGATTACCCTTTCTCGAAGAGCCGAATGGAGACATACATCCAGGCTCAGGGGTATGCCATCTGGCGGAAGGTGAAGGTGCGATTTGTTGTTCCTGCCGATGAGAACATCAACGCCGGGAACATGGCTGATGTTGAGGCAACGCTAAGGCAAGGAACATCATAATCCAGGGGTTGAGCCGAAGCGAGTTTGATCGCATCTCTCATCTCACATCGGCTTTCGACATCTGGGTGACCCTCGACGCATACCATGAGGACACCAACTAGATCAAGACTGTCCGATAGGACCAATTCAAGCGAGATTACAGCAAGTTTGAAATACTCGCTGGTGAGTCCTTAGATGAGTGCTTTGCGCGCTTCCACAAGATCTTGAGCAACCTCCGAGAGGTTGGTCTCACATACCCCGACTCAGATAACGCTCGTCAGATGCTCGCGGCTCTCGATTTGCGAGTTTGGGAGATGAAGATGATTACCATCAAGGACACCACTAACCTCTCGACTTTGACTCTTGATGCGCTGTACTCGCGCCTCAAGACTCACGAGATTGGCATTGTCTCTTGCAAGTCGAAGTCACAGTCGATGGCTCAGGTCTTTCTTCTTCCGATTCGCTTTGTGGTTTCTCTCTCGCTGCTCTCTGTGACGTAACTGATTATTAGTTAGAGCAGCTTGAGGATGAGCAGCTGGCCCTCCTAGCTCGGAAGTTTTCCCATGCTTACAAGAGGAGGGACAGAAAGAGAGGAGGACCTGTGATTTGCTTTGAGTGTGGTGGTCCCAACCACATTCGGGCAAACTGTCCCAAGCTGGAGAAGGCCAAGAACGACTACGGTGGTTCGGGGAAGAACGACTACACCGACAAGAACCGCAACAAGAAGCCTCCAGCGCACCCTCAAGGCAAGAAGAAGTTCCGCGACTTTGGGAAGGCCAAGAAGCTCTTCCACCGCGTCCTCACCGCCTTCGACGACTTTGGGAAGGCCAAGAGCGACGACGACGGGACGAGTGACCAAGAACCCAAGAGCGACGATGACTTCTCCGAATGTGCTTCATGGCCCTTGAGGGTGAACTGAGCGATAGCGAGTTGTACTCCGACTCGGACGAGGTATGCCCCACCTATGACCAGCTTAATCATGCTTTTCTTAAGCTAGGTGGATTTCATGCTAGAGCTAGGGCTAGGTGTACCGAGTTAGAGAAGGAAGTAGAGAGCTTGTCACGGGAGCTTACTTCACTTAGATCTGCTCCCTCCCGTGACGATTGTGATGTTTGTTCTGCTTTGCTGGATGACATGGAGAAACTAAGGACCTTGCATGATAGTGTGTCCTCTGAGCTAGACATGATTAAGGTGGAGAATGTTAGTCTTCTTGTTGAGCTTGAGTTGAGTAAAGTAGCGCCTATTTCAACTGCTATTGTTGAGACTACATCTTGCACCTCATGTGAGGATAAGGACAATGCTTTTAGAGGTCTTTTATATTATGTTGCTTGATCTGCCCGAGACATGTGAAAATTGAAATAATCTAAAGATGAACCTAAAATGGGCAGATCATAAAATTGCAGAACTACAAGTTTTTCTTCTTGAGCCGATTGCTTCATGTATGAATTGTCCCAAGCTTACTGCTGAGCTTGAAGTTGTCTCCAAACAATTTTAAGAATTAGTTGATGACAATAATATATTAGCTCAAACTGCTTCTAAGGACCCTGTTAGCTCACCATGCATTAATTGTAACAAACTAAAATCTGACTTGATTGCATTGAATGAGAAATGTGTGAAGCTAACTAAGGACCTTCTAGAGAAGCCACTTTTCAGCTTGTGATGTGATTGATGAGAAGGGGGAGAGGCCTCAGGGTAAGGTAGAGACACATAGTGACGTGAACCAACCTGCTAGTAGTAGGACTGTCTCCTCAAAGTCGGCTGTGCGTGCACAAGCCATTCTTTCCTCTACTGTTGGTTCTTCTTCTGCTCCCTTACTTTCTGCTGTCTCTTCTTCCCCCTGCTCTTCTTGCACCTCTCTCTTTCGGGAGTGTCAGTATCTTATGAACACTCTTGAAAGATTTGTATGAGGCAAGAAAAAGCTTAATCTTATTCTAGACCAATCCAAGATTTACAAATTTAATCAAGGTCTAGGATACGATTTTTATAAGGACATGAGGAAGCATCCACCTGCCGTGCTCTGACCCATAGCACCAGGTGTGATCGAGACTGAGCCCAGGACCGAGAAAGTCCAATTTAAGTCAACGGGTTTTGTCCAGGATTTACAAAGAAGGTGATTCCACTGCCGCCGCCTCTCGTAAGGCGAAGCCTCCCCGTGCTACTTCTACCTCTTAGAAGGTGAAGTATCACTGCACCTTCTGTCAGAAGGATGGACACTCAGTCGATCGATGCTTCAGGCGCGCTAAGATCGCGCGTAGAGACCGTGTTGAGTCTCTTAGGCGCATTCAGGGTCAGCCCCAGACTTTGAGTGCACCTAAGACTAACACGAGGTCCAGGTTTGCTTCTTATGGGTTTGGGCAGCATCGAGAATTTGGTTTTTCTGAGTTCTCTTGTTTTCATCCTCATGTTGCTCTTGGTCGTGACTTCTGCCGTCCTGAGGTTAGATCTCGTTTCCCCCGTCGAGATAGCTACCCGCGGCGTGATCAGCATGTTGCTGGTGTCTTGACTCGCTCCTCTGTAGCAGTCAAGCCCAACACCAGCTTCGGGTCTACACACAGACCTTCTGGCTTGTTGAGTGACAGAGAGCGTAGGGTAGATAGAGGTCAGTCGTGCTTGACTACTTCATCTGCTTGACGTGTTATTCAGTATTGGGTGCCAAAATCACTCTTGATTTACCCCAGTACTGAGATTTTACTCTCTGTTTGACTCAGGTTCGCCGGGCAGGGAAGGGAAAAGTTTGGCTTGTAGACTCCGGGTGTTCACGACACTTGACCGGAGACTCCCGTTGGTTTTCTTTCCTTGCCCGTGCTCCAGGTGATGAGACGATCACCTTCGGAGATGCTTCATCTGGGCGCGTTATCGCCAAAGGTACAGTGCGCGTTAATGATTCTTTCATTCTGAAAGATGTTGCTTTGGTTAGTAAGCTGCAGTATAATTTGCTTTCCGTTTCTCAGCTTACTAATGACGGTTTCAAGGTGAGCTTCAAGAAAAACGCTTGCAAAATTCTTGATTCTTCGAGTAGTCTGGTTTGCGGGACTTCTCATTTTGGGAAGATCTTTCGTGCTGATTTTTCTGAGTCCTCTGGTGATCCCCTCCGTTGTTTGGTTACTTCTGAGTCTTGCGACCTTTCCTTCTGGCATAGGAGACTTGGTCATATTGGATTTGACCATTTGACCCGAGTTAGCGGCCACGACCTCATTCGTGGTTTGCCGAAACTCAAGATGGCCAAAGATCTTGTTTGCGCTCCATGCCGGTACGGCAAGATGGTTGCCGCTTCTCACCCTCCGGTCACAGTGACTATGACCGATGCACCAGGACAGCTGCTCCACATGGACACAGTTGGACCAGCTCGAGTGCAGTTAGCAGGAGAGAAGTGGTATGTTCTTGTCGTGGTCGATGACTTCTCGAGGTACTCTTGGGTGTTTTTCTTAGCCTCGAAGGATGAGACGTTTACACATTTCTGATGTCTTTTTAGTAGGATTTCTGTTGAGCTCCCAGGTGCCTTACAAGCAATCCGCAGTGACAATGGCACGGAGTTCAAGAACTCTTACTTTGAGAGATTCTGCGATGAGACAGGTGTAGAGCACCAGTTCTCTTCTCCGCACGTCCCACAGCAAAATGACGTCGTGGAGAGGAAGATCCGAACCTTGGTCGAGATGGCCAGGACGATGCTCGATGAGTACTTTACACCGAGGAAGTTTGGGCTGAGGCTATAGCTACCGCGTGCCATGTCTCAAATCAAGTTTTTCTTCGGGCACACTTGCACCGCACTTCTTATGAGTTGAGATATGGGCGAAAGCCCAGTGTATTTCATTTTTGTGTGTTTGGTTGCAAGTGTTTTATTTTGAAGTTCGGGAACCTAGACAAGTTCGAGTCACGTTCTTGTGATGGTATCTTTCTAGATTACTCGACTTCTTCGCGGGCTTATCGGGTTTGGAACTCCGAGTCTAGTAAAATGGTAGAGACCTGTGAGGTGACCTTCGACGAGGCCAGTCCGGGGACTAGACCCGATATATCAGGTTCTTTAGAGCAGTCTGAGCCCATCTTTGTGGATGACGATGACGATGGAGATGAGGGTTATCTACCCGATCCAGTCCCTCATCCACCCCTTGAGGTGCCTTCTTGCACTACACCTCGAGGCGATCAGCCTATGCCTTCTGTTTCTTCTGGAGCTAGTGGCTCTGTTCCTACCGCATCAGCTCACGAGGTAGAGGCCACTTCTTCATCTCATCCTGGACCTCCTAGACACATCCAAAAAGCTCATCCTTCCGAGCAGATTATTGGAGACCTCTTTGAGCGTAATACTTGACCTCTTTGGAGATAGCATTCTATTGAGTTATGGTTTGATGTAATACTTGTTGGTCATCTTGGATAATTCTCATGGCTCTAAATGGTTAGAATAATCAATCTTCAGCCATTTCATCCATTTCTATGACTGATTCTCTTCCTTGCAGTCTTGATGTGTTTATTGCCAAAAGGGGGAGAATAGTGGTAGAAAAAGCCATTTTGGGAGCTTTGAGGAAAACTTGTTCTTTCTTTTGCTCCTTGTGTCGACATGGTCATTAGCTTCATTTCTCTTTCGTTTAGACCATGTTCGACTTCTTTCTTGCATTTCAAACTCTACTTTGCGCTTTTTCTGAGTTTGTCAATATACTCATCAAGGGGGAGATTGAGAGACCATGTGGAGGTCATCCCATGTGTGTGATGAGTAAGAAAATCCAGCTCCCCCTCAACATATAATGTACTTTTAGTTCAAGTTGAGTTATGATAATATTAAGCTCCAGAATGTAGTCGTCGCACGATCGCACCCGGCATCCTGACCGTCTGGATCTCAACTCCTCCCTGAGCCTAGTCCCGATCCACATCGCCACTGCCCGTCGTGTCCACCCGACTCTGACCGAGACCTCGAACTCCACCTGAGTCTAGTCCTAGTCTGTTCCATCGCACATGACCACAACCGACATCCAAACGTCTGGACCTCCGACTCCTCCTTGAGCCTAGTCCCGGTTCTCTTGCCGTTGCCCGTTGTGTCCTCCACCGGTAGCTCCGGCTCCGGTTCCTCATCTCCCGACTCGTAACCACCTCAGCAGCCTCGATCATCTTCGGCATCACCGACCGTTTGGACCTCAACACCTCCTGTGCCTAGTCCCGGTCCTCCTCGCCTCACCATGACCTAGCTCCGAAGTCCTGCAGCCACACAGACAAGCAAACCGTCACATAGCACCGCACGAAAACAGTATAATCAACATTAGCAAAAATAAAAGGTACTCAACCCTATAATACCCAAACAAACTCAAACTCTCTAACACATCTGTCAATTACTCATCACAAACATGGGGATACCTCCACATGGTCTCTCATCCACTCGAATTAATTCAAGCTTAAAATAAATTTTTATTAATTAAAAGGATTTAATATGACTAAAGTAAATATCAAATGAAACAAAACTGGTTTTTGTTGGGTTCCTTGTGCTATAAGAAATTTTCTAGAATTTGCTAAGATTTTTTTCGGATTTTTGCTATTTTCTAGAGCTCAAATGAATTTATTTAAATTTTTGAAAATAGAAAACTCTTAGAAATCCCGTAAGGCCTTTGGGCCAAAACCCTAACTGGCCCACCTTCTCTCCAGCCCAACTAGGCCTGCTTCGGCTCAGCCGTCCGATCCTCCCAGTGCCACGTGTCATCCATCTATTTGACCATGCACTATTCACCGTCATTCTCACGGGCTCCCGCCGCCATCTCCGATATGAATATTGTCTCGGCATCCGTATCCCCATCGCCTAGGACTCTCAGCCGTGTTCGACCCCGCCTCCTCAGTGTTTAAGCCTATAAAGGTCGCACCGCCCATTGGGTTCCGCGTTTCGCAGCTATGTGCTCTCGTTGAAGTTCGCCCGAGCTAAGTCACCATCTTCGTTTCTGTCTCTAGCCATCGAAGCATCGCCCGACCTCACCACTCAGCCACCACAAATGAGTAGCCGTCGAGCCTCACCTTTGTTTCCACCACCAACTAGCCGTCGTTCGCCTCGCTATCGGAAGCAGCAGCCGCCTTGGTTCGTGCTCGCCCATTCGGCTGCCACCGTCGCTTCGTCTTCTTGGTGAACTTGGTTCACCATGCACCAAGCCGCTGATGAGTCAAACCCGCCTGTCAGCCACACTATTCCATGCATCTATAGACTGAGCCTCGTCAGCACTGCCACCACAGTTGCCATGTATAACGGCCCAGGTTTTTATGAAAACAAAAATAAATAAATTAATTAAAATTAATTAAAATTAAAATATGTATTTTTGTTGCCTAAATTTCAAATTTGGATTTACCCTGAATTTATGTTTTTGCAAAAAGCTGGATTTGAAAAGTATTTTAAGAAAAAACCTAAAAACATTATTAAATAAAATGATATTTTGATTTTCTATAAAAATCCTAGTTCAAATTAATTATTTGGAATTATTTGGCTTTTAATTGGTTTTCTGAGTTTTCAGGAGTTTAAAATGAATTTTGAAATTAAAAAGTATTTTAAAGTATGAAAATATATTACCAACAATAGTTGAAAATATTTTTATTAAGTCCAAACTATCACTAGGAGCTTCTGTGAATTTTCCTGGAATTTTTGGAAGTTATTTTATATTTTTTTAAGGCTTAATGAATATTCTAGGCTTTTCTGAAAAACTATAAATCAGAAATTAAATAAAAATCCCCTTCCCTCCCCTCCGGCCGCCACGTGGATGGCCAGATGCCACCACGCCGCCGTCCGCCCGCCCTCCCCTCTCGGCCGCCACTGTCCGCCCGGACGGCCGCACCCCCTCGCGCCGGCCCATCTGGCCCGTCCGCCCCGCGCTACTACCTCGGCTGTCTGATTCACATCCGACAGCCCGCATCTCCCTCCCCTCTCTCTCTCCCACTGACAGGCTGGGCCCGCCTGTCAGGGCTGCCTTCTTCCCCGCGCGCCCGCCCCCTTCTTCACCGGCCACGTCGCCGTCAGGCTGTTGCGCCACCTCCCCCTATCTCCCGCACACGTCGTCCTTCTTATTCGTGTGCCGCATGCCCCGCACGACCCTCTCGCGCCCAACGCCCATGTTCCCCCATTTTCGACCACAACCGCCGCCGCCCACTCCTCCACTCCGGCGAGCAATTCGCGTCACCCCGTTACCCTCTGCCCCCTATAAAAGCCACCCCGAACGCCACCCCAACCCGCCCACCTCCCTTTGCCCTCCGTTTCCTTCCTTGGCAGCTCCATCGTCGTCGCACCGAGTGCCGCCCGCCGCCGCCTCTGCCCTCTTGCTGCCGGCCATCTCCGGCCGCCCTAGGTAACGTCCGCGCCTACCCCCGAGGTCCCCTCTGTCTCCTCTCCCTCCTCCGCCTGTCGCCGCCGGCCGCCGGCCACTGGATCGTCGCCGTCACCGCTAGGCCCGAGCACCCCCCTTGCCGGCCAGCCACGTCAGGCAGGCCGTGCCTGCGTGGCAGCTGACGTGGCGCCACGGCTCGGCCACCTCGGCGCCCGATGCCACCCGCGCCACCCACCACCACCGCCGGTCCATGGGCTCGGTCCACATGGCCCACGACCCACCTGTCAGGGTGTTCACCCCTGGGCTGACGCCATTAATCCCATTTTTCCATTGAAAAATAATTCAGCCAAAAATTAAATCACCTGCTGACGTCATAATTCCTATTTTCCTTTAGAAAAATAATTCCAGAAATTCCTCTTTTTCTTTTTCTCTGAATTTAAAATTCCCGGAGCCCATTGTTCTTCGTCCTAACTCCGATTGAGCCCATTCAAATTTCTAAATCATCAAAAATTCCCATCTATCTATTTTGGCCTCAATTCAAATATTTGAAGTTAATTTGAATTTATTTGAATTTGGTGGGTTATTTTCACGTGTAAACCTCGACGATTCGAGAAAATTCTTCGACGAAGATTCAAACCAAGTTGAAGAGCAAGGCAAGTCACATTCCTTGATCATGTTGATCCTAAATTTCAAAATAAAATTATGTTGTTTTAAATTATTATGTATGCATATTTTTATTCAACGTATTTCAATTCCGTTTTAAATATAGTTAATGCCTACTTGTTAATTCCTCCATTGATATTGAAATCCTTATACCTTGTCACCCTAGATCAAACCCTAGTTGGTAAATTAGTATTGGCTAGAGAGATTTTATATCAACTGCTTAGACCTGCTTAGTTATAATATTTGTTTTGGGATACTTTTCACATGAAATCACGAACTTTTTTTACATGAAATGATAAGCTTTTCAACTGTACTCTTGACTTTGGTGAGTCAAGGAGGTTTATGAAATATTTTGAAAACAAAATATAAAATCTGGTTTAGACTTAGGCAATTGGTTAGATTGGTGGGTGCAGGCATGCCCTGTTGGTTGGAGCAGCAGTGGTTGATTGTCGTGCACAGGGTAGGTGGTTGGACCTAAGTCAGATTAAGGACCGGTCTGTGAGCTACTGTTGCAAAGCCCTATCGTACTACCACATGGCTGGTATGGGACAGCCCTAGCTGAATAATTTACGAAGTCCCAATCTGAGTCAAGTCGTAAGTTGAAAGTGGGCGTGGTTGGTGCCATGCGAAGTCCCACTTGAGTGAGCGTGGTTGTAGCCATGAGAAGTCTCACTCAGGCTCAAGAGGGGGTCCCGGTCTGGTGGATTCCTTACTGGGGTGAAACCTTAGAGTTGGCTTTGCCAGGTTGAAGGCTTTGCATTGTAAAGGCCTTGTCACGACTCCTTGCCGCACACCTAAGGAAGTGTGTAACTCGCGTGGCAAAAGAGGAATGATCGTGTCTTGTGGTTAAGCTGTACAACCTTTACAGAGTGTATAATCTATCCTGGATAGCCGTGCCCACGGTCATGGGCATGCTGAGTAAAAGTTTTTCATGGATTAGACTTTGTTTTTCAAAAATGATTTTCGAAAACCTTATGGATGGATGGAATCCATGAGAGAATGAAAACCTTGTGGGTGGATGGAACCCATGAGAGAGATTGGAAGCTTGTGGATGGATGGAATCCACGAATGTTTGGAAACGTGTGGATGGATGGAATCCATACGTGATCTTTTGGAAAAGATGGTCCGAGTGGGAAGCCCGTGAATAGGTTGGTGTTTGGTCAGAGCCTGCACTGACGGTATTATTTTCGATTACAAGTATTGTTTTTACATACTGTATTAAATTCAGCATTTGCAATCTATTTACTATATTTCTTTAAATGTTGTTTTATGCAAACTAACCCTATAAACCTTCCATTGAAGGCTTTATCATTATGTTGCATTTCTCCGTGTGATTTACGGAGTACAAGTTTGTACTCACCTTGCACCCTCCCTACAGAGAAGGATGATGTCGACTACGGTGAACATATGGACAAATAGGCCGCGTCTTACTGTCGTTTGCCTGTGGGCAGGCTTGGGCTTCGCTATTTATCAGTTTGCTTCTGCAGTTATTTCCCTTATTTATTTTTGCCAATGGGCGTTGATGTAAGACTTGGCCATAAGGCCGTACCCTTTTATTTAATATAATTGGTCATTTGTGCTTGATATTTATCTTTGTTGTACTGTGTGCACTAGCTGATCTTGAACTAGTACGATTTACACAGAGGATCCAGGAGTCGTTACTCCGGGTTCCGACACCATGTTAGCCCTAGTTGCCCAATCAGTCGTCACGTTATTAGCCCAGTTGTCTAGTGCACTATTTCATCAGTCCATGTAGACTTGCTATTCCAAGAACCTGGTCCACAGTATAGTAGAATTTCTAAATTTCTAGTATTTTTCTTTATATCCAATTTTCCAAAAGCCCGTTCTTCTACATCTTAGCTCCAATTAACCCGATTTTTTCCCTAAATTTATCTAAAATTGAGCTCTATCTTTTAGTTCTAGTTTTAAAGTTTTTAAAGTTCATTTTAAGTTTATTTGAATTTACTTTATGTTTTATTTTGTTTTCTTTTCGTTAGATTACGTCTTCGAATGAGTTGAAGCAAGATTTAAAGATTAAGAGCCATTAACTGAGTAAGGCCAAAGCAAGTCGTGTCCCGTTATCATGTTGAATATATTTTTCATATCTATTGTGTATTATTTTATTTTAAATTATCATGTATCGCTTTTTTATTATAAAACCTTTGCATTGGTAGCTAATGATTTATTTGATTAATGCCTCCTTGATAATTTGAATGCCATAATTTCCTTGTTACCTTAGGATGGGTAATTATTTAGTGATGCAATATTAGCTGTCACATGGATTGTGCATTTAATTTGCCTAGCCATACTTATAGTTATGTTGGATTCATCATCACATGGTAATCAAATAATTAATTTTGACTTAATGAGATACTGAATTGTAGTTGTACCACTGTTATAAAATTTGTGTGATGTGATATTGGTGTGTCATTGTTGGTGGTTATACAAAATTGGTTTTCACTTGGGCGAATGATCGTACAGTAAAGGGGGTGCAGTTCGCATATTGGGGTGTGGATGTGTCGTCTGAGTAATTTTTAAGGACTTAACTTTGTGCGACATTGATCTGAGCCTTACCGTGCAACCACATGTCTAGTATGGGATAGACCTGCCTGATTAATTTGTGACATTTCAATTTCGATTCTGTCATTGTGATAAACATGATTGCTAATTTTCATGAGGTGCAAGAGGGGGTGTGATGACGGAATTGAGTTGAGGTTGAGCATTATAAAGGTTTTATTATGATTTTCTTTAACGTGAGGATGATCACATCATGTGGGTAAAGTTATACAACCTCTGCAGAGTGTAAAACTATTCGAATAGCCGTATCCCTGGTTATGAACAATGCTTGATGATTTTCCTTAAGGTTCACTTTCAATCTATTTATTGTATTTATCTTACATTATTGTTTTCTACAAAATAACCCTTCAGCCATCTTTTGGTAAGTCTTACATATTATATTGCATCTTTGTTATAAATGACTTACTGAGTACTTTATGTACTCACGGCTATATCCACATTTGCTCAGTTAAGAAAGAAGGACCATATCAGTGGAGGTACCAGAAGGAGGATATTTTGATGACTTCACGGATTAGGATTTCGCTTCCCAGTCGATTGCATGTGGATATGTCGAGTGGCTATCAAGCTTATTTTTGTTATCCACTGCTAGTTTCTTTGAGCTCTTCAGGCTAATTAGTTGTGAGCTTAGCCATAAGGTCATACTCTGATAATTATTAATATTTGAGTTTTTTCCTTTATTTATTATGCATATGGTCAATGCTTTATCTATGTTTACACTGTATATACTAGCGTGATTCTATACTAGTGCGGTATACACAAAGAGTCCAATTTGCATATTCGGATCTCGATAGAAAGTGAAGCATAAAGGATAACCGACTAGAGTGGGTGAAGGTAATTTCTATGATTTAAGAACTAAGCAAGATTTCTATCACAAATCAAGACTTACATAATTCTAGTAATATTAAGGCACCACAATTGTAAGTCTCTACAAATATGTTTCTAGCTCAATAAGATGTCACAAACTCAATTGCTACAAATATAAATGCGAAATGGTAGAGACAAAGAAATAACCGAAATAGAGACACGCGATGTTTTTGACGTGGTATCGAAGACTTACGGATCTTCACTAATCTACATTGAGGAAAGCACAACGAATTGGACCAGATCTATGAATTAAGCCTCACTCCTCAAATTCACCAGTTGTTGTTCTTCCTCCACTCCAATATGGCAAACACCGAGAGACTCATAATTGACGCTGAGCCTCTTCACAAGCGCGCAAACCTCCATGAAGCCGTCTAGGTGCCGACAAACACCAAAAGTAATATACTACGATGATTGCTTGAAAGAATCCAACTGCCAAGAATCAACTAATGAAATGAATGTACTTGAATTGGCTTAACTACCTCAAATGGATGTAATTGATGTATATGAGGTGTGGAGAGGGTGCTACAAGTTCAAAGGTATTCAACGAAGTGTTATCTAACTGTCCTAGAGCTGGTGGGTTGGTATTTATACCCCTCACCCTCAAATATGAGTGTTTGAGGATAGAATAAAAAAAATCAACAAATGTGATAGTACCAACGTTCATCGATCGGTATTATCACACCTGTCCTGTAACAGCTATAACAGTCACATTTAATGCTTTTGAACTAACTATTACTATACAGTGCGGTACTACCACCCTCTAAGGTCGGTACAACCGCACGACGATAGTACCGTTTCCAGGGAACAGTACTACTACTTTTCTAAGACCAAAAAATACTTCATAATTAGCACTCTCTGAAAATAGTGTACCACCATCTAATTTTCGGTCCAACCGGGATGCGGATAGTTCCGCTAACTATTTGTGGTCATACCGCTCTACGGTAGTGCCACCAACTGCATTACAGTACTACCAATTTTCCGGGAGCAAAAGTGCTCCAAAATGTACCTATTTGGAAATTTTATACCGCCAACTAAAGTTTGGTTATACCGGGATGTGGTAGTACTGCACTACTTCTTGGTCATACCGTATTACGGTAGTACCGCTAAGTAAACTCTGGTACTACTGATTTTTCTATTAATGTATAATTGGCTTTTAAATTTTTAATTCTAAGTGCATGCATGATTCTTGGTTGATTCAAATAGCATAGGAAATTGCTTGTAAGCTACTAGTCATAATCACTATTAATAGTACGGCATTTAGCATAAAATCCGGTTCTCCACCTAATCTCCAAAGACCGGTTAAATAAAAAGAGATTATAAACTACTTATACCTTTTTTTTATGCCATTGAATGCCATTGATGATCTTCTTGTCAATTCTTTCCATGCATCTCCAAGTCGTAACGCAAATTCTGGGACTAAACTTTCAAATACTTGATAAATATGTTAGTTCTATAAGCACATATTGTCATTAATTATCAAAATATTTTTAAGAGCCTAGATGCTTTCAGAAAGCCACTTTGGAAAATTGGGTATTCATATTAGCTCTGATTTCTTCAAGCAGAAGCTAATATAAACATGCCCTTAATCCTCATAGCTCCAAAGCGATGAGAATGATGCTTATGGAAGATTGCATCCATATGGCAAAGTATTTTGCCAAAGCAACGTTTAGTCATTGTCCTCGGGAAGCAAATCAGACGGTTCATATTCTAGATTGACCATATTCCAAATAGCCTTTGGCTTTTGGTTACTAGCTTTCAGAAGCCCAAAACCGTTTGGAACTCTTGCCCTTTTAACGTGGCTTTCCTTTTTTTTTTCTTCTCCCTTTTTCTTTGCATTGTCCATGGGAGATATAACAGTATTTTCCATTTTTCCTCACTTTTCTTTAATTGAATGCCTAAAAAAGCTAACAGTTGCTACAGTTTAGTTGACAGGTATAAATATGTTACACCATTAGTCCATATAACTAGCATTACAATCTAACAACATTTAGTTGGTGTGTTAGATGCTCTCGAGCCAAACTTAATATGATAAACGTAAATAAGAGAGTGACATATTTTCCAACATGGTATAGTCATGCTATACCATGATGAAAAGCTTACTTCGAATAATTTTCACAAAAAAATACCCGGTTGATGTGCTTAGGAGTTAGACTAACAGGAGCCGTCTGACACTACTTGGTGATACTTGATATAGAAAAGTAATTAGGCGAATATACATTTGCTCATTTTACGAAGAATCTGAAAAGCACACGAGTCAATATCTTTTTGTCTCTATTGTTAAGGTGTGTGAGTATACACAAAGAGATGTATATTCTTATAGTTTTTCCCTAGTCTTTAACACATTTTAAGAGCTTTTCGCATCATAAATGGTGAAGTTAGCAAAATAAAAACTCTCTATGTGATTGGCTGCTTGCAAAAAAAAATAGACCAGTAAAGTATTGACTATGTGCCATACGCCATAATCATTGACGTTGTCATTTTGATTATCTCACATGTTAATCCAAAAATTGCAAATCGTCATCATGCGTCAATGGTTGATATAAACTAGCAGCATGTGCGCAGTGGCACCCCTCGCAAGATCGTGGATGTAAATAATAGGTTATCATATGTATTTATACAAAATTTTATATTTTTTTGTAAATGTAGATATATTTAGTATGTTTGTTGGGATTATTTATTTGCTCTGTGCTGTACGATGATGTATTTGGGTACATAGAAAGGCTACAAAGTGTAAATCTTTTGAATAATTAAGTTGTGTCTAGTGGTGTGGCAGTGAAAAAACTAAAGCAACGTGGTCGAAATAACGTGGTCGACCAACGTAGTCGAAACAACATGATCAACCAATATGGTCGAAACATCATGGTTGATTAACGTGATCGAAACAACGGAGTCGATCAACGTGATCGAGCCAACATGATCGAAACAATGTTGTTGAAACATCATGATCGAAATATCATGGTCGAAATATCCTGGTCGAAACAACAAGGTCGAACGAATATGGTCAAAACATCGTGGTTGAAAATATTGTGGTCGAACAAATGTGGTCAAACCATCACGGTCAAAATAACCTAGTCGATACAACATGGTCGAAACAACGTGGTCAACCAAAGTAGTCAAACAAACGTGGTCGAAACATTGTGGTCGACACAACGTGGTCAACCAAGGTCGTCGAAACATCGTGGTCGAATCAACGTGGTTGATCCATCATGATCGACCCAACGTGGTCGCAACATCATGCTCGAAACAACATGGTCAACCAACGTAGTCGAAATAACGTAGTTGATACAATGTGGTCGAAATATCCTGGTCGATCAACGTGGTCGAAATATCATGATAGAAATATTATGGTCGAACTAACATGGTTGAAACGTTGTGGTCGACTAACGTGGTCCAACATGGTCGACACAACGTGGTCGAGCCAACATGATCGAAACATCGTGGTTGACTACTGTGATCGAACCAATGTGGTTGACACACGTGGTCGATATAACATGGTCGACACCACGTGGTTGACACAACGTCATTAACAAAGGTGGTTGAAACAGCATAGTCAAACCAATGTGGTCGAAACATCATGGTCGACCAACGTGGTCGAATCAATGTGGTTGACAAATGTGGTCGATGAACATTGTCACAACATTGTGGTCGACCAACGTGATCGAAATATCGTGGCTGAAACATCGTGGTCGACCAATGTGATTGACCCAACGTGATCGAAACATCGTGATCGAAAACAACGTGGTCGACTAACGTGGTTGAATCAATGTGGTCAACCTAACATTGTCAACCTGACGTGCTCGAAACATCGTGGTTGACCAAAGTGATCGATACAATGTAGTCGAAACAACGTGGTCGACCAATGTCATTGACCAACATGGTCGAAATATACGGGTCGAATCCTAGAAAATCCTATTATCATTTACTTGTGTTTTGTATCGATTTTAATATTGATTTGAAACTGAAATATGACTATTTTATAAAATCAATTATATTCATTTAGAAAATGAAATCAGTTATAAAAGCAAAATAAGTATTTTTCCAATAGTACCACTCCAGCTGTCTTTTAGATATACCACATCAGTAAATTCCTTTGTGGAGGTGAGAAAAGAGAATGCGCTATCTTTTATACAGGAGATAATCTGAACACACAAATCAACGCAAATAGTAATGAAGCGTGAGAGGAAAATGTGGTAAAATGGGCTTGTTCTTTTTTTCTTCAGTTTATGATTATGGTTTATAGCTTTTGGCTGTTCATAAGAGAGAATACGGAGACATAAATAACTCGCATGCGGTTTTGGCCGATATAAATGCAATAGCTATAGTATGCACTATGATTAATTTGTAAACTCCGTCTTAAAAAGATATTCCATATAAAAACTAATTACTATAGAAAAGGCGAAAAATAGATTTTAGAAGTTAAAAAGAAGATGCCTAATAATATAAAATAGTTAGAGAAATTAATTTTAAAGATGAACTATTAGAGAGATGTTGTTTCTAGTACTATTTTTAAGTGAGATAAAAGATATAAAGATAACCTCTGCCATGCTGATTTGAGCTTCAGCTTCTGGCTTGTATCTTTTTTACTTTCGTCTTTTTCTGGTGATATGGAATTTTGTTCTTTTTTGCTTTTTTCTCTGGTTCATTTTTATATCCATAATAATATAGCTTTTTTATTTTTTTATTTAGTTATACTAAAAAACTACTAACCGTTATAATATATTTTTAATTAGTATAATATAAAATAAATGATAAATAAGACTTCTAACTTAAATAAGCACGGCCTTTGCCCTTTGGACATGCTAGGCTGCTGCCTGAAACCCTCCTCAGCCTCGAATCCTCCGCCCGTCTCCAAAACCCACACTTTCCCAGCCTCACCGCCTCCGCCCCCCTCGACTCGACTCCTCTTATACGCATCCGCCCCCAGTCCCCCACCGCCCTGTACACTAGCCCTAGTCCCAACCTCCACGCGTGCCGCCATGTACTCCACGGCCATGTCCCTCTCCGCGGCGGCGGTGGTCGCCGGCGGCGCCGCCAGGTCCGACGCGATCCGGCCGGCCGGGCTCCGCTGCTGCGGCCTCCGGCCCGAGGCCCTCGGACTTCGCTCGCTACGCGTTTCGCCGCAGGCGGCGGCCGCCAGGCGGAAGGTGTCAGCAACGGGGAATGGTGCGGCCGGGAGCGGCGGATTCGACTACGACCTCGTGATCATCGGAGCTGGCGTCGGAGGCCACGGCGCCGCTCTCCACGCCGTCGAGAAGGTCAGTTTCGCTGCGCTGCCAGCTATGCTCGCGGTGTGTGCATGGTGGGCACCGTCACTTCGGTTGTGATCTGTTCAAATGTAGATCGAGGGAAGGTGGTGTTAAAGTTCAAAACTTGTTTGGACTGGCTGGGAGTTGCTGACTTGCTGTATGTTAAAGTGTAGGCCGAGGAATGGTAAAACCCTACGCTTTGGTTGGTATGCTTATGAAACCAAAGCTGGAAATTTGATTAAGGCAGGAGTTGCAGCCTGCAGGTCTGCTAAAACTTGGCAACGCATATAGTGAAATCTATGCTTTTAGTTCAGTAGCTTGGTGCTAGAGCTCAGTAGCTTGGAATTAGTGTCTTCTGATTACTAATTTTAGGAGATTTTGTAAGTAGATTGTTCTAAGAAGTTGTTGCCTGTTGCAGTAGTTTAACAAGCAATGCTGCAGTAGTTACAGATCAATGCTGTAGCATGAAAACGATACTCAGAAGAAAATCATGTGAAAACATGCAGTTACAACATGAACGCTGCTAAAACGATCAAATGTTATACTTTTAGATGAAGGCATATCAACTGCAGTTAACAATGTAACGTTTTGCATAGATAGGGCAATGCAACGTTTTGCATAGATAGGGCAACAAGTTCAGTGGATTAATGCAATAATGTCCTAAGATGAGCTTGTCTTAGAATGCCCTAAGTTTAGGAAATCCTTGCATGGTCATGTTGAAATTTTATGTCTAAGGATAATTTTGACTGGTAACATCTGTCTGATAAAGGCGCGGTTGTGGTCTATTGATCAGAAAGTGGCAAAATTTGTGGATTTTGCTTGTGGTTTCGTACTAGCAATTCTAGCATTTTTGGGGCTAGTGGTGTGTTGAGTTCTTTTGATATATACTGCTAAGAAGGGGATGAAGATTGGTTTTCTTTTGAGCTTGAATGGGTGCTAAATTTATCATCTGTTTCAGAGGATGACCAGTCAGCATAGTTTTTCTTCTTGTTCTTGGAAAAAAGTAGGATTTGTTCAAATATTGCATTGTTTATTTTATACTTTTATTAGTTCAGTGCCCATGTGTTTGGCTCCTAGATCAGTCGGTTCTTTGTAGTTGTTCTCCGGTGATTTTGTACTGGACCCAAGAAATGATAAAAGATTGATTATTTTCTGTGGGTATTATACTGTTATCTTGTCACCAGAGCTGGAGTTTGTTTTGAATATAGTGGAAACTGCAGTATTCTATTCTTTTCTTTTTTTCTTTCCAAGAATTAGTAATTCTTTGCTAGTTTGATGGCTGCAGCAAAAACTCTGACTTAGTGTGTAATGTTCCAATCAAATGCTAAACTTCTCTTTGATGCCAATAGACGCCTATGACCCATCAATTGTTGGCTGGATTTTTGGGAGCTATCTACTTATCTTATTCCTCGTATGAACTGATGATAGATCCATGAAATGGTACAACTTTCCTTTTTTTTGGACACTGAGCTTTTTCTATACTGCTAGCAATTGAATTATTGCAGATTTCAAGAAGCGTTGCTAATGATTTTGTGAAAATGAAATCATGCAGGGTCTGAAAACTGCCATAATTGAGGGAGATGTCGTGGGTGGGACTTGTGTGAACAGAGGTTGTGTTCCGTCAAAGGCACTCCTTGCTGTCAGTGGTCGAATGCGGGAGCTTCAAGATGAACACCACATGAAGTCTTTGGGCCTACAGGTGATGTGTTCATACTGAAGCATCTGATTGTTGTGCATGATTTGATGTATTGAACAATAGTTTGCAGAATGCAGGGAATCTCAATGCGTAATCATACTGAACTGTGCTGTACTGCTGTCTTAACTCTTAATTGTTTTACTGTTGGCACATCTATTTGATCCACCAATCAAACAGGTTTAGTATATTCTATGCCAGACTTGGGAACAGGAACAGACAGTAATGGGTTCAACTCGTTGTCATGGTAACTGTAATGTTTAGAGAATTAATGTTGAGCTCTGGTAACTGCCTAACTCTATGCAAGTTATTTTTGTTTGTCATTGGTTCTTCTAAAATAGTAAAGATGCCTTGCATTTGCTGTAAGTTTATATTGGCCTACATTGAATAAGATCTTAGGGGGAAAAAAGAAAAATCAACCAGGAATCTGCTTTTTCTCATGGACCATTAAAAGTGTGAACCCTTTTCTTGATGAGTTATGTCCCTGGCTCTGCTAATTGTTTATCATATTTGTAACAGGTTTCATCACCTGGATACGACAGACAGGCTGTTGCTGATCATGCAAATAATCTTGCCTCTAAAATCCGCAGCAATTTGACTAATTCAATGAAAGCTTTGGGTGTGGATATACTGACTGGTATTGGCACAATTGTGGTAAGTCATCTATATACTTCCCTTGTTTGAAATAAAATCATATATTTTGTTAATATGGGTGATGTATTTATTGCAAGAAGTTGGGTTCACATCTTTTGGTTTGTGTATAAACTTTACTTTTGCTCACAATTCTTAGCTACCAATGGATCATACTTGACTGAATTACAGGTATTAAACATGTATCCTAAAAATCGGCATGTTCCGAACTGTTAAAAGACTTGTGTAACACCATTGACCATTATTACTAAAGTTGGTCAACATTTTTTTTGCATATGCACTACATGATAAGGACTCAGACATAGGAGTTATAAATTTGCTTCATAGTTAATTCAGCCTAATAAAACAGTGGTGCTGGAGCACAATGTACATCACTACATCTACATCTCCCTGATTTGGACAGTAAAATAAATTATGTGTTGTTACGCTAAAGCTGAACATATTTATTTGCTGCTATATAAGCTGTCAGGTACAAGCATTGGAATGAGCTGGGTATATTGTACGTTGTGTGCACATGCTGTAGAGTATCAGTTGTAGTAATTAAACTTTGTCTGTTTCTACTGTGTGTAGGGGAAGCAAAAAGTGAGGTATGGAAAAGTTGGTTTTCCAGACAATGAAATCACTGCCAGAAACATCATAATTGCCACTGGGTCTGTTCCTTTTGTTCCCAATGGCGTTGAAATAGATGGTAACTACCGTTTTCTTTGCAACTCTATGTTTTCAATATAATTTACCAAACAAAATGAAAAGAAATATTTACAAAGGAATTATCATTAAGGCACACTTCGGATAATTTGTGTCTCATATTTTACTGAAAAGGTAGGCAAGAATGTAAATGTTAAGCTTGAAACAGAGTAGTGTCATGATCTTTTATTTGATGCACCCTGTGATATGATACTAATTTACTGCAAGGGTGGTTCAGCACCATGCATTTAAGTCATCTTATTTGTTTAATTGTTTTAGACTTGCATATTTAATGTCATTTGAATTTTTCTATTTGGTTAAGTTTCACTGTAGTCCATTTGTGTCGACCATCAGTCCATCATGAAATCTAAAACAGTAAAAAGACAATCCTGAGACCATTTTCGTTAATATTGGAATCACCAATGACAAGAAATGGAAAACAAAAACTACTATTTGCTCTTTCTTGGATATTTTCATGGGTGTTTTTTCCACATTCTTTCAATTAATCAACCATAGAATTTTGGGAGTAACTACAGGACAAACAGGAACCTAATCTAGGTGTTTCCCCTTCTGCTGTTGTTGCTATAGGTTCACACTATAAGGCAGTGAGCATATACAGCACAAGTGCTCATGCTTGCTTTGAGTTCCAATGCTCCATTGTGGATGTTGTGTATTACAGCCACAATGTATTTCGGTTGCTATCTAGGTTTCCTCCCTTGTACTATTCTTATAAAAAGCTTGGTGGATGGTTTTATGCAGGTAAAACTGTATTTACTAGTGATCATGCACTAAAACTTGAGTCAGTCCCTGATTGGATAGCTATTGTTGGAAGTGGTTACATTGGACTTGAATTCAGTGATGTATACACAGCTCTGGGAAGTGAGGTACAAGAACAGTTCCTGTGATGCATGCTACCTAACTACATGCTTAGAAAGAAACATATTTTGATTGTGTGCATAATAGTTTTGCAAGTGCTCCTTTATGGCTTAAGCTTAATCATGAAATAGACATGGTTTAATGCAATGTAGTAACTAGTAAAAAAGGTACAAGCTTAACGGATGAATAGGTGCCGACAAGCGATTAATCGTTATACCGGCGATTAATCGGAATGTAATGGACAAGTATATACTCGCATATATTTGAAAAGTATGAAGTATATTTTATTTCTTAAGATAATTCTACCACTATATATATGAGCTGTACATCAGTTTAGCTACATGATAAATACCGATCATTTTTTGTTACTTCGGTTTTCATGCTAAAAATATATTGCTACGATAGTGCAAGAAATCTTACATAGGTTGACATCTAGATCATACATATTACATACACTATTATGCTGAGACCATGAACTAACGAACTGTAACATGTAAATAATGTGTCAAAAATCAAAATAAGCTGTTGTCATGGTTGAACAAGAAAATGGTTGATTAATCTTTTAAGCCCGTTAAATGTCCTCTGAATAACTATACGTGACGGTTTAACCCTGGCCAACCATCAGTCAATAGTCAGACAAGACAACTAATTGGCCTTAATGTCCGTTTTTTAACACACTGGTTTCATGATGTCTACAAAAATTAAGTTCGACTAATCATTTGATTAAACTGCTACTATAGTGTATTCGGAGGGCGTTTAGTGCCTTGAATGATTAGTCGGTCGTTTGTCCTATTTAATCATATTTTGATTCATTAACTAGAATTCATTAGTTCATAGTGCTATTGTAGTAGCGTACATGATGTGTATTGTGTAGATGTTGGCCTAAATAACTCTTTTTTGTACTATTGTTGTACTCTATTTTTAGCATGGAAATTGATGTAGCAACAAGTTTGCTTGGTATTTAAGATGTTGCTAGTTAAAGATGACTTAAAACTTATATACTTGTGGTAACAGTAACATCTTCATTATCTTAACAATTAAAATATTATTTTATAAACTTCAGATACATATAATATAATTATGAATCTTTATTATCTTAACAATTAAAATATTATTTTATAAACTTCAAATGCATATAATATAATTATGAACTTCAAATACATATAATATAATTATGAAGACCAATTGCCCTTTGAATTCCGATTAGTCATCAGCATAACAATTAATCGCTTGACGGTACCCTGTCCTTTAGTTGAGTGCATAACTTTTTTACTACAATTAAGTAATTGCAAGGCCTGAACATCAACCAAGGGCAAACTGAATAGTAGCATACCAGCATACTTCTCTTGCAGTTGTATATTATTTGATTTTGTGAATCTGTTCTGCTTTGCATATAGTGGGCCTCTTCCATGTTATCTGAATCTGAAGCTAAGGTCAAAGGTGTGATGATTAGTTGACATGTATAACAGAATGTGAGGATGAACTGCGTTATGCAGTGTTGTATGGTCGAATTTTGTTGTCATCAGATGAAGTTTCACGGTTTCACCTGCATTTACACATTTTGATTGAACAGGTTACTTTTGTTGAAGCTCTTGATCAATTAATGCCTGGTTTTGATCCTGAGATTGCAAAATTAGCCCAGAGGATTCTTATCAATCCTCGTAAAATCGACTATCACACTGGTGTCTTTGCAAGCAAGGTTAACTTCAACTCAAGCTTTCTCAGTAATGTAGAATCTTCAGACTTCTTTTATAATTTACACCTTGAAGCATTCGTGTCTCTAGATTACCCCAGCAAAGGATGGTAAGCCTGTGTTGATAGAGTTGATTGATGCTAAGACTAAGGAACACAAGGATACACTTGAGGTAAAACCGTAAAAGACAGTATAAATCTTCCTTTTCCCCTTCAGTTTTTATTGTACATGGTTTCTGCATTTTTTTCAGAAGGCATACTTTTGGGATAGGAAATGCAAACTCTTTGACTATCTATATCAATATATTGTCTTGAGCTGGATGACTTACGTCTTATGGAACAATATCTGTGTATTCCATGCCACTATCCAATATATCATTGCCAATCTGTCAGCCTAGATCAAACTATTTTACCAGACATGCTATTTATGAACTGTTGAATATTTGATATATTTCTGGGAATAATGTTAGCACTATGTACTAGTTAATTTGATGGTTATAGTGTCACATTTTGAGAAGTACCACTCGTATACAAATACTAGACAGGGACAGCAGTAACATCCTTAAGTCGGTACTGTTTTCAATACAAGAGAGTCAAGCATTCATAGTATTTATCTCAGTTTCACCTTTATTAGTTAAACTCATTGTTTAGCTCATGGATGTTATTGATGGTGAACTAATTAACATTTCTGCTTTTTTCTTACAATTACTTAATTTCATCTGAAAAAGTGGGATTTTGTGTTTACACAGGTGGACGCAGCCCTTATAGCTACCGGAAGGGCACCATTCACCAAAGGACTTGGCTTGGAAAATGTGCGTACATGAAAATGTTTGCTGCAAGAATATACAAAGTTTACATATAATAATGTACAAATAATACGCTTCTTCAGATCAATGTTGTTACACAACGTGGTTTTGTTCCTGTTGACGAGCGGATGCAAGTTATGGATGCAGATGGCAATGTGGTATGCTAAATTACATACTACCTCCATTCTTCTTTTACTTGTCGATCCTGACATTGACACGGTCACCAAGACACACTTTTGACTATTTTTTCCTAATTATATATTAATAAAAATTACTAAAACATGTAATGATATGTCAGTACTTTTGATGACAAATCTATCAACATTATTTCCATATGGCAAACCAAAACACTTTTGTGTATATTAGTGGTCAAATTTTTAGATGTTTGACTATGCAGACTCTAAAACTGGATCTATTTGGGTATGGAGGGAGTATCATGTATAATTATTACTGTTGTCTTCCTTTGCAACAAAAATATTTTCGGAGCATGACTCATCGCAACATAAACATCTAATACTATGTAGGTTCCAAATTTATATTGCATTGGAGATGCCAATGGTAAACTCATGCTTGCTCATGCAGCCAGCGCACAAGGAATCTCAGGTAGATAATTTGTTCACTTTTTACTTCTATGCATGTTTTGCTGCAAATTAATTTAGTTGTTTGATAAATAATTGCTCATTTGAAATATAGTTGTTGAGCAAATATCTGGGAAGGGCACCATCCTAAATCATCTAAGCATCCCGGCTGCCTGTTTCACTCATCCTGAGATCAGTATGGTTGGGCTGACAGAGGCAAGTCAAATTCCTTACTCCTATCTTCACTTTCTGTGCTCAACATAATGGTAACATACTCGGTAAAGTGAAATGAACATGTAACCTTTTCATAAATAAAGTAACAAATGTGTTGTAGAGAAGTTGAACATATGTTTTAGTTGTGTTATATAAGGGATAAAAAAACTGGCGGTTATCGGCTGGTAACTGTCGGTTACCAGAGATCCTGGTGGGTACTAGGAGGTGAAAAACCAGCCGAAATCTCGGTGGTTACAACTGTACTTCTTAAGTTGGTTTTATTAGAATAAGATATGATTTGTTGTTTCCTTATATGCCTTTGTTTCGATATTTGTATATGGCATATTGCTTTGTAATATCCCTTTGTACTCTTTATATATTGTATTTTGGGCCTCATAAATATACACACAATATTCATAGCATAGTATCAGAGCTAAGGCACTAACCCTAGTTTTTCCGCACCACTGCTGGGCGATTCGTGCCATCCCATTGTTGCCACCGACGCCGCTCAGGTCGTCGTCGCTGCAGCACCGTCCGGCACAAGCCGACGCCCGTCTGACACCGCCTTGGTTAGCCGGCTGTTCGAGTTGCCGGGCGTAGTCCACCTGTCCGCTGGCCGCCACCAGCCGTCGCCCTCGTCGGTGCCCGCCGTCGCCCACCCGCCCGTTGGAGCATCCGACTGCCTGAGCCGAAAGTCTCAGCTGAGATTTTTGGATCTGATCTGATCCAAAAGTTTCTTTTGTATTAGTTCCAAATAAAAGAAAAAAAGAAAATAAAAAATAGAACGTTGATCTAACCGCCACGTCGTCCAGCGTCGCCTGTTAGACTTCGTTGCCTTGGTTGTCGCGCTATCAGCGCCGCCTACCGATGGCTTCGTTCCATTAGCTGTGATCCTATTCTCAGGAACAAAGCTTCATGGGACGAACTATAGGTTGTGGTCTTCTCTCATGGAGATTACGCTCGATGGTCTCCACCTCTGGGGACATGTCATCGGTGCATGACCTTCACGATCACCGGTTCAGCCTCTTCCCAGGCTGTTTACTTTTGCACCTCCTGCAGAAGATGAGGCCGCCAAGGAGGCATAGGCTACTGCTGCTGGCGCAGCCAATGAGGCTTTTTAGTATGCTATCGACGTTTTCGAGCGCAGGTGTGCTGATGAGATCTGTGTTCGCGCCATCCTAGTGGTCAGTGTCGACGACTCCATCCAACCAGACATTGTTGGTTTGCAGTCTACTTGGCAGATCTGGGAGTACTTGCGTGAGCGATACAAGTAGAGCAGTGATGCTCAGTTCTTTTCATTTCAGCGTGAGTTGAAGACACTTCGCCAGGGAGATTCTTTCGCCGACTTCTTCCAAGCCCTGGCCAGTCTCTGGCTCCAGTTGGACGAGTTGACCTCTCCACTTTGTCAAGAGTGTCATAAAGTGCAGAAGGTGGATCATGATTATTTCGTCTGACGTCGTTGCCCAGAGTTTGAGCCTGTCAGGGCTCAATTGCTGATCTGCTCACCATGACCGATCGTCACCGAGACCCTTTTGACACTTCGGGCTGAGGAGTTTCGTCTCGGGTTAGCAGCACAGTTCGTTTCGACTGTGCTTGCTGCTCCTTCGACTACACTGACGTTTTCTACTCCGACTACGATCTCTCCCTAGGTGCTTGTTTCCGCTTCAGTTTTCGCATCAATCGGAGTTTAGTGCAACTACTTCAAGAACTTCGAGCACGACTAGCAGAGTTGTGCAGTGCGGAAAAAGCGGAACAAGGCGCGTGAGGGTGGACGATCCAAGGGGGGCAAGGAGGCCCTTCCTTGACAGACCAACTCGTCAGGATCTCAGTGAGGTGACTCTATTCAGTAGCTCTGTCAGGCTCTACTTCAACTCTCAGCTCAGCAGGTTCTGCCAGTCTAGCTCAGATGTCTTCTTCAAGTACATCTTGGATTCTAGATTCTAGTGCGTCTTTCCATATGACACTTGATACCACATCTCTCACTTCAGTAGGACATTTTGCTTTTCCTATCTCTGTTCAGACAGCTGACGGTACTTCCTTGTCTGTCAACTGTCAAGACACTCATTTGTTCACTGATTTTTCTGTTCCAATTGTTTCCCATGTTCCTCATCTTACCATGCAACTTCTTTCGGTGGGACAGCTCACTGATTTTGGTTGTAGGGTTAGTTTTGACTTTCACACCTGTTCCGTCCAAGATCGACAGACATGGACAGTACTTGGGACTAGCTGGCGCTGTAGAAATCGTCATATTCTCGATTGCCTCTACCTTTCGTCCACTTCAGTTGCCCCCACCACGTCTACCTCCACTACTGCTACCACCTCTGGAGCTTTTGTGCAATGGCATCACCGTTTAGGTCATCTGTGTGGGTCTCGTCTTTCTATTAGTTCGTTAGGGTGTTCTTGGACGTGTTAATGTTGACACGTCCATGTTTTGTCAGGGTTGTAAGCTAAGCAAGTAATTACAACTTCCTTATTATTCTAGTGAGTCATTGTCTTCTCGTACTTTTGATTTAGTTCATTCAGATGTATGGGGGCTTGTGTCTATTATCTCCAAAAGATGGTATAAATTCTATGTAATTTTCATTGATGATTATTCTTATTTTACTTGGCTTTTCCCTATGTCTAATCTTAATCGTGGTCAGTTTCTTGCGATCTATTGTAGCTTTGCCATGATAGTTTGTACTCAGTTTGAGTCCTTTATCCGTACTTTTCGCTGTGATTCTGCTGGCGAGTACTGTTCTGGCGCTTTCAGACAATTTCTTTCTAAGTAGGGCATTCTTTACCAGACTTTTTTTTGTCCTGGTGCCCATGCTCAGAATGGGGTTGCTATCATCTGATTAACGCACTCTTCTACTTGCCTCTTACGTTCCATAGTTCTGGGCTGAGGTTGTTTCTACGGCTGCATATCTCATTAATATGCAGCCTTCCATTGCTCTTAAGGATGTCAGTCTTATAGAGCGTCTACTCTAGAGCCCCCAGTATACTCACCTTCGTGTTTTTGGCTACATCTGTTTTGTCCTGCTGCTACTTCATGAGCGCATCAAACTATCAGCCAGTTAGTTGAGTATATTTCTTGGTTACAGTTCTGATCATAAGGGTTATCGTTGCTATGATTCTTCTGTTTGACGGATCAGGATTTCTCGAGGTGTTGTCTTTAACGAATATCAACCATTTTTCTATCGATATTCGGCTTCTCGTCCTGATTTCACCGTTGAGACGATCTCCTGGTTGTCTCTCTGACTCGTCACCCATTTCTCCCATCATAGTTTTTCTTTAGTCTGTCTCCAGTGGTTCCTTCTGTACCTTCACCTCCTGTGCTGCCTCCTGCAGCACCGCCTCTTGTTCCTGCAGCACCATCATTTTGTTTCTCAGGGGTGCACTACTCTAGACATCCTCGTCCTTCACCAGACTCCTCTTTTGGTATTTTGCCGACACCGATATCTGATTCCTCTGATGATGCACCTCATTACGTCCTTCGTGACCGGACATCTCTTCGGCCTTCTAATCGTCTTCGTTTTTCTTCGGCAGCTTATGCTCTCTCTGTTACTGAGCCTAGCTCTTATCGTGAGTCTGCTTCTCATTCTGAGTGGCAGCTTGCTATGGCAGAGGAGCTTGATGCTCTTCGACGTACGGAGACATGAGATATTGTATCGAGACCTGTTAATGCTCGTCCTATCATGTACAAGTAGGTGTATAAGATTAAGACTAGGTCTGATGATACTACCAAGTGCTATAAGGCTCGTCTTATGGCTCGTGGCTTTCAACAGGAGTACGACCATGATTACGACGAGATTTTTGCCCCTGTTGCCCATATGACCATCGTTCGCACTCTTATTGCGGTTGCTTCTGCTCGTCGTGGTCTATCTCTCAGCTGGGAGCGAATTTCAGGCTGGGGGAAAAATCCCCTCGCTTGCCCCATAAGCCAAAGCAAAGGTCTAAAGGTCGCGGAGTTGTTGGTAGCGCCAGTTGTTGGTCTAAGGATCACCTGGATTGGTCGTTTCACATGGGCCGATGCATTGTGTCGAGTGGGGCAAGGGTTCGGGATTTCTCGATCTGCGTGAGAAGATCTTCTTAATTGATAAGCCCGGGGGGCTTCTTCCCCCCCCCCTCCCCGCAGTCGAGTTTTTTTAGTGGTGTTTTGCATGAGGAGATTTGCATGCAGCCACCATCTGGGCATTCTGTTCTAGATGGCCACGTCTATCATCTTCGTTGTGCTCTTTATGGCCACAAATAGCTCCTCATGCCTGGTTTGCGCTCTTTACCTCAGTGATTACCGTTGTCGTATTCACTGTTAGTGCCCATGATCCTGCTCTATTTGTTCATGTCTCATCTCGAGGTAGAACCCTACTTCTATATGTGGATGATATGCTCATCATTGGTGATGATTCCTCTTTCATCACATATGTAAAGAAGTATCTCAGTGAGCAGTTTCTGATGACTGATCTTGGTTTATTTACGTACTTCCTTGGGATTGAGGTTTCTTTCATGCTTGAGGGCTACTATCTCTTCCAGCAGAAGTATGTCCAGGATCTTGGTTAGTCTGGTTTGACTGATGCTCGCACTTTTGAGACTCCTATGGAGCTCTCCCTTCAGGTTCGTACTACTGATAGTGATCTTCTTGAGGATTCTACTTGATAACGCCATCTTGTTAGGAGTCTGGTGTATCTTATGAGCACTTGTCCTGATATTGCTCATGTTGTTCATATCTTGAGTTAATTCATGGCTCATCCTACTCATCTTTACTACAGTCATTTTCGTGTTCTACGCTACTTGCGTGGAACAATCTCTCGTTATTTGTTTGTGCAGAACAATCTCTCGTATTTCTCTAGCTCCACCTCACTACAGCTTCGTCGTTCTCTTTCTGCTTATTGTGTTTTTCTTGACTCCTTGATTGCCTGGAAGAAAGAATAGATTGCAGTTTCCTATTCGAGTGCAGAGGCTGAGTTGAGAGTTATGGCAGCTGTGACAATAGAGATTACTTGATTGAGGTGGCTACATACAGATTTTGGAGACCTATAATAGGACCTACGACGCTTGTCTGACAATACATGTGCTAGCAATATTGCCCGTGACCCAATAAAGTATGAACTCACCAAGTATATTAGTGTAGATACTTCATACACTCGCTTACAGGTGTAGGGGGGAGTACTTGCTTTACAGTTTGTGCCCTCAGAATTATATATTGCTGACTTCTTCACGAAGCAACAGACTAGGGTACAACATTTGTATTTTCTCTTCAAACTCAGTGTGTGATCCACCATGAGTTTGAGGGGGGTTGTTAGAATAAAATATGATTGTTGCTTTCTTATATGCCTTGGTTTCCTTATTTGTATATGGTATATTCCTTATGTATGTATGTACGGACGGACGGATGGATGGATGGTCTTTTAGGCCTCATGAATAATATACACACGATAATCATAACAGGTTTAGGACTTCTTTGTGTTAGATTACATATTGTATGAATTAAATATGCATAAATATGCTAGTTCCAACATTTTGTGCTAGGTTTTCTCTGGCTTTTCTCTTTTTTTGTGATTTTCCCCCTTTTAAGCGGGTTACCGGTTTCAAACAGCCCAAATTCAAAATTTCATACGTGAATTTCATCCGGTTTTTTCCCGGGTTTTCCGGTAACCAGCCGGGTACCGTTTTCGCCCGCTGGCCGGGTTTTGCACTGGTTCCAAGATTTCTATCCTTGGTTATAACTAACAACTAAGATCACAAATCTTAATTAATCCTGTGCTTTTGGGATAGCAAACAAATTCTTTATAATTCCCTAATGAAGTTCCTAATAAAATTTTGCAGCCACAAGCGAGAGAAAAGGCTGATAAGGAAGGGTTTGAAATAAGTGTTGTTAAGACCAGCTTTAAGGCAAACACAAAGGCTCTGGCAGAGAATGAAGGAGATGGACTTGCTAAGGTAATTCTGTTTTTCTATTGTTTTCTATTCTAAAATTAAGTTGTTTCTTATAATTGCATCGGGGGCTCATGATGGATATAACAGCCAGACTAATGTTAAGGAGTTTGCATCAGTTGCATGAACTTATACCTTGAAAGTTGCATGTACTTTCTTTTCACTGTAGATGATTTACCGACCTGACACTGGAGAAATTCTTGGAGTTCACATCTTTGGTTTGCATGCTGCTGACCTCATCCATGAGGCATCAAATGCCATTGCCCTAGGAACTCGTGTACAGGTAAGTGTGCCAGGCATTTTGTTATTTATGTAGTATATTTGACTTTTATAAAATGATAAGGCTTATTTGCTCATAACTGTGCTCCTTGCAGGACATCAAGTTTGCCGTTCATGCGCACCCAACTTTGTCCGAAGTTCTGGATGAGCTCTTCAAAGCTGCCAAGGTATGTATGCCATATTTATTATTGTTATGTTCAGAATTATTTGGGCCAAAAATATGGAGAACTTTATGTTATTTTTTTCAGTTTAATACAGGTGTTTCTCATTCCGTAAACGAGCCAGTTGCAGCCTAGTGAGGAACGGAGTGGAAGCCAAATCATCTGCCATAGCCCCTCTTAGATGTCCCTAGTTACTTAACCAGCCTACTATTTACGGGAAATGATGTGTAGTCATTGGCGACCATAATGCTAAATGAGCTCCACTGTTTAGTGCAAAACTATCTATTTATTGAGGAAAAGAGATCTACGTTCTAAGTGTTATGAATAACGCTTGTATTCATATGAGGCTAATGGGCTAGTATATATACACAGAGTACAGGTGGTAAATATGCAAAGAACCCCTCATAACAATGGGGAATAACAAACTATACATATATCTCTAACACCCCCTCAAACTCATGGTGGATCAACAACACTGAGTTTGGAGAGGTAGAAGCGTCTTTGTGCTCGAGTCAGGCTTCGTGAAGAAATCCGCTATCCAAGTTACAAGGCACATATCAAGAGTAATCACCGATCATGCACACAAGTCCTCATGAAAGAAGCATCAACACCAATGTGCTTGGTGAGCTCATGCTTCACGGGATCACGAGCACACCGATAGCACATGTCTTGTCGACAAGAGAGGGTCATTGTAGTGTGAAACACCAAAATCCTCAAGTAACCACCGTAGCCAAGTAATCTCTGTCAAGAGAGCCATAGCTCGCAACTCGGCCTCTACACTTGAGCGGGACAACTGCGATCTGTTTCTTCGTCTTCCGGGCAATAAGAGAACCACCAAGAAAAACACGAAGCGAGAGATAGACCGCGATCGGAGGGATCATTGGCCCAAGTAGCATCCGAATAGGCTGAAGTCAGAATGAGTGGGCGTGGAAAGAAGAGACGGCGAGAGATAGTCCCACGAAGGTATCGCGAACTCGAAGAAGGTGACCGTAGTGAACACGAGTGGGAGCTGAAACAACCGACTCGAATATGAGGCTGGATAAGTGATATCCGGACGAGTAATGACAAGGTAGACAAGACTCCCAACAAGATGACGATAGCGAGTCGGATCGTAAAGAGGCTCGCCATCGAGAGTCGGAGGTGAACATTGAGCTCCATAGGAGTCTCAACGATCTGTTGATCGATGAGAGAGGCGCGATCAAGAAGATCTGAATAAATTTCTCTTGGTACATAAAGAAACCATCCGGAGTGGAAGTAACCTCAATCCCAAGGAAGTAACGAAGAGGACCAAGATCCGACATAAGGAACCGCTCACTAAGACGAGCCTTGACAAAGACAATGTACTCGAATCATCTCCCGTAATGATCATATCATCAACATACGGAGAAGAAGAGTCCGACCACGAGGCGAAGTGTGGACAAAGAGCGCAGGATCATGATCACTAGCTGAAAAACCAGCGAAGTGACCACGAGGAGAAGCGCTCAAACCAAGCACGAGGGCTTGCTTAAGGCCATAGAGAGCGGCGAAGGCGGCGGACCATGCCCTCGAGGCAGAATACCCGGTGGCGGATGCATGTAGACCTCCTCACGCAACTCGCCATTAAGAAAGGCATTCTTGACATCAAGCCGAGAATGCAGACCCGATGGCGAGCAGACGCCACCGAAAGAAGAGTGCGAGCGGTGGTCATGTGGGCCACAGGGCAAAAGTCTCGTCGTAGTCAACACCATGCTTCTGCTGGAAGCCACGGCGACAAGACGCGCCTTATAGCGCTCAAGAGAGCCATCGAGCGAGTCTTAATCTTATAGACCCACTTACGGTGATGGGATGAGAATGAGATGGAAAAGGAACAAGATCCCAAGTACCGATGCGCTCGAGGCAGCAATCTCCTCGGCCATGGCAAGCTGCCACTCGGGGTGAGTAACAACATCCCGTGAGGAGACAGCTCACGAGTAGCTGCGCCACTAAGGCAAAACAGGCAGGAGGCTGAATCGATGGCGATCGCGAGAGCGTAGCGAGGAGAAGATGACCCATCGGGAAGATGGAGCATCGAAGAAGATGAAACATCGGAGAAGATGGCTCATCCGAAATATTCTCAATACGAGGTCGACGAGTGTAGACGATAGTGGGAGGAGCACGGGAGTCGAGGAGGCGACATAGGCGCGCGGCGGGAGGCCACGGGGAATATGGGGAGACTCGGTGGGACAGTGGACGAGGGCAAAGCAGATATAGGAGTATCCGGAAAGGTCAAGAAAGACAGAGACTCCACAGAGGAAGCCAAGGAGAGGCGGGGCGTGGGTAGAATGGACGAGACTCGCCGAAAGTCACATCCCGAGAAACCCGTGATCCGACGACCAACAGGATCCCAAAGGCCGATAGCCCTTGTGCTCGATCTTTATCCCGTAAAGACACACTCAACGGTGGCGGTCGGTTTGGTGCGTTCTCGGGGCGAGGAGAACGTAGCAAGCGCAGCCAAGCAGATGAAGGGCGAGTAGTCGGAAGACGACCACGAGACGCTCAACAGGATCGCACCACGAAGAGCGAGAAGAGGTGGATGTTGGCGAGATAGGTGGCGATGGAAACAACCTCGACCCAAAAATGAGGTGGAATACAGCGGCGATCATCGAGCACGGCGGTCTCAAGAAGGTGGCGATGCTTGCGCTCGGCGACACCATTCGAGCATGAGCACCGTGACAAGAGGCGGCGAGAGTGCCTTGCTCGGCAAGGAAGGCTGCGCAGTGACGAGGAGGTACTCGCCGCAGAATCGCGAAAGACACGAATAGGAGTGGAGAAGCGTGTGTGAATCATAGTGGCAAATTGTTTATAGATAGACAAGGCCTCACTACGAGAAGACATGAAATATATCCAAGTGTGGCGAGAGAAATCATCTATAAATATGATATAATATCGATGACCCCTTTCAAACGAAGGAGCGGACCCCAAACATCCGAATGAACAAGATCAAAGGGCGCGAGACACGGTCTCACTATGAGAATAAGGAAGCTGAATCTGTTTACCTAACTTACACTACGACAATCTAAAGACACATCTCCCGAGACGGACCCGAGAAGACCACGGCGAACTAAAGGCGATGAGGCACGGATCCACACAGATGGCCAAGACGGTGATGCCACCGCTGGAAAGAGCGGTAGACGAAGTGGCGAGGCGGAGAGGCGGCGGCGATGGTGGCGGCGGAAGGAAGGTGAAGCGATCAAGCTCCCAAAGACGCTGTGAGTCACGGCGCGAGGCCGAACCAACAGAGCTCCGTGTGGCGATCCCGAACACAACAAGAGTCGAGTCGAGAACAACCCGATAACCAAGGTCGATGTCGCCAAAGAAGAAGCGAAAGGTAAGGCGAGGAACATGAGCAATGAAGGAACATGAAAGGAGGAGTTGCTAAGAGATCCTCGACTGAGACGAAAGAGATGTACCATCGCAGTAAGAACACCGCGGGAGAATTAAGAGGTGTAATAAAGACAGAGTGGAAGGATCGGAGTCATGTGAAAGGATGCTCCGAATCAAGAATCCACGGGAGGTACTGACCGTGTAGGGGTGGTCTCTCGGTGCGAAGAATCGATGAGCGAACACGCAAAACTCCGTCGAGGAGAACACAGGCGCCAAAGAGGCGCCAGTCGGCTATCTCACCTTTCGGTGAGAGAAAGCTGCTTGAAGAAGTCGATGCAGACGTCGTCGTAGAAACACTAGTGCCAGTAGAAGAACGGCGGGAAAGATGCCGCTTCTTGTAGCACTGGGACTCAGTGTGGCCATCCTTGTCGCAGTAGGAACAGTGAGGACGGCCACCTCCAGACGGAGGACGGCCACCACCACCTGTGGTAGCCGGAGGAGGCAGTAGCAGCGGACGAGCGGCGAGCACGAGGGAGTGGCATCGCATCAGCACCACTCAAACGAGTCTCCTCTGCGCGTATCTCGGTAAGAGCCTCCGGGAGAGTGACACGAGGGTGGCGTGCAAGGAGCGGGCACGCCTTTGCTCGAACTCGGGATGAAGGCGAGTAAGGAACTCGTAAACCCGTGAAACTCTGTGTCAAGACGCGTACATCCGAGCAAAGACGGACGAGTACGGCGGCCGGCGCGACGGCGAAGTGAGTCAAGCGACGCCGAGCGAACTCGAGCGAAAAACGTCAACAGAGCATCACCTGCTGAAGAGAGTGCTCTGGCGGACCACGGGCAGTGCGAGGCATCACCGGAGGGCTCGAGCGCCGGCGAAGATGAGTCCACATCCGAAAGCCGAAGGAGTCCCACAACCTCGTAAGAAAACTAAGGTGGACATCGGCGATGAAGACAAGAAGCGGCGAGCATCGTCATCGTACCACCGAGTGTAGACGGTCCGACAATCCTTGTAGGAATCCGAGCCTCCGGTAGGCGAGGCGGCTTTATCATCGGCTTCATCATCGCAGCAGCCTTATCGGCTGTCGGTGGCAATGCAACAGGCGTAGGCTCCGTCGGAGGAATAGGGCAAGGCGGGCAGGTGACATCGCCAGAGAGGACGCCCCAGAGACGAAGACCACGCATGTGAATGCGCATGTGAGACACGAAGTCGGTGTAATTAACACCATCAAAGATCACCAGCAATGAGGAGGGAAATGGTGCCCATTGGTACGCGGGCTACCGGCGGCGCGATGACTAAGGCAACGAAGTCTAACAGCGGCGCTGGGCGGCGCGCAGTTAGGACGACGTTTTTTTTTTGCTTTTTTTCTCGGTCGGTTTACAAAACCGACTCACGGTCGGTTTTACACCAAACCAAGCCCTCACCGAATAGATCGGCGCGGGGAGCGGCGACGGCGGCGACGGCGGCGAGTAGCGGCGGCAGCGGCGAGGGCGCTGCAACGGCAGCGAGAGCGGCGGCGGCCTGCGGCGACCGGCTTCGGCCGGAGGAGCGAGCGTGGCGCGGCGACGGCTCGGCGAGAAGAGCGGCACGCGGCGGCAACAGCCTGGCCGGAGGAGCGGCGGCGGCGGCGGCGATCCGGCGCGCGGGCGGCGGAGGCGGAGGGCGGCGGCCGGAGTCGGCGGGGCCGACGGCGGTAGGCTCGAGCGGGCAGGCTCGGGCGGAGTCGGGTGGAGCCGACGGCGGAAGGTGCGGCAGCGGCGACGGGAAACCCGTCGGCGGCGGCGGCGAAGCGACGGGAAACCCTAGGTACGCTCTGATACCATGTTATGAATAGCGCTTGTATTCATATGAGGCCAATGGGCCAGTATATATACACAAAGTACAGGTGGTAAATATGCAAAGAACCCCTCATAACAATGGGGAATAACAAACTATACATATATCTTTAACACTAAGTATCAAATATTTATAAATTTTGTAGCCCATGTTGTTCATCCGTACAGTGCCTTTACATGTTATGTGTTGTGTGATTACTCGAACAATTTGATCATCTGACAAGAACGGTGGAATACTCCTTTCCTGCTTTGGAGCAACATCAAGAGACATGATCAAAATGCTTGTGGTTAAATTGGTGTTCATGGCTAGGGGTGCAAATGGGTTGGGTTAATCCCGACCGATCTGGTATCGAATCCGGTCGGTACTGGATTTGAGAAGGGAATTTGGTATCCGGTCGGATTCGGATAATTCATGTCGGATTCGGATTCGGGAGAGTTGTTATTCGACCGAATAGTATCGGTATTCGGATACCAGATAACTATCCGGTCGGATATCTGGTAAGAGCAAAGAATTCATCTTTTATTTTGCTAGTATTTGTTTTTTTGTCATGTTGGTTGGTTGAGGTGTGCAGTGTATAGAAAGTGTTCCTAGATCGTGCAAGCTGAAGTTCTCTAAAAGAAATATGACATTCAGTTGTGGCAACTATAAATATACAAATACTAAAATAGTGTTTTATTTCTAATTTTGCTGTTTGTGCAATTGGAATCCTAAATTTGCTCATTAAGATCACTCTTCCTAGGTAATGGAATGAAAAGCATGTAATTAGAGTATTATTAAACGATGAACTTTGGCATGCTTCAGTAAATGAATAGGTAAATTTGTCAAAAGTCTATTATCCTCAATTGTCTATTGTCTCTACCTTAATTTAGTAAAATTTCTTTAGCCTAGAAAAAGAAAATGTTGTCCGTAAAGAATCAAGATTCATCTTGAAACGCCACACCTCAATGGGCAATTTTGGGGGAAAAGCCACACCATCTTTGGCTGATGAATTATAATCATTATTATGTACTTATGTTTAACAATTTAAGCTTTGAAGTGATGGTGGTATGGTTTAGCATATGTTCCTTTTCGTATGCACGTACTATCTGTCTATATTATCCGTTTTCGATCTGAAACCGTCAAGTATCCGTTCCGATGGCACCGTATTCGAAATTCTGAATATACCGAATTCGTATCCGTATCCGACTTCGAATCCGACAAAAAAAATATGGGTTAGGATATGGTATGAATAATATCTGTCCGAATCTGACCCGCACCCTTATTCATGGCCGACCAGCAAATTCTAACAATTTAACAGTGGATTGAAGTCTGGAAGCCATTCTTGTAGTTCTGTGTACGGAAGTTTCCTTTAGGCCTGTTTCTTTTGGGCTGTATCCTATAGTTTATTGCTATTGATTATGGTTTTTAGCTCTAGTATGAGCGTTCGTGCAAATGAATCGAAAGTTGATAAGCCATTTCTAAAATACTTCTTTGATAAGTTGTTTCGAAAAGGTAAAGAAGTTGTACTATTTGTTTGTTTGAGAAAAATTATAAGTTGAAGTAAGCTGAAAAGAATAAGCTCTTGTCTCTTGAGGTAAAAAGCTCTAAAATGGCGGATGGTTCCCTAAGTAACATCGTCGTTTTTTCTTCGTTTAGCTCAGTTACATGATGCTTGTTTCTCCTACTGCGTAAATTTCAACACTAGGGAGGGGAAACTATTACCTAACTCAGTTCAGGCAGAACTGGAGGTATCCCAAAAAATTTTGTTCACCTAGGGGTGTGTTTAGTTACTTTTGGGTAGTGGGATCGTATATCCTGGATGAGGGGAAGCTAGATGAGGAGAGTCGTATTTTGAAAAAGAAGAGTGTTTGGTTCGATGTATCTGTGGATACAGGCTGAATGAGTCTGTGATTGGTAGGCTGTATGAGTGGATACAGTAGGCTGAGAAGGTGTTTGGTTGGCTGTATAGTGGGGTATAGTGACCCTCGAATGTGAGAGGTGGTATGGTTACCCCCTTCACATGTTTTTTCAGTTTTTTGCACAAACTAAGTTATTCCTAATAGTAATTTATTTACAGTATGACATATTAATTTTTTTTAACTTCTGAAAAGGACGTATTTGACAATATGATATACATGTATATCAGGGGAAAAATGCGATATGCAATTATTTGGTATGAACACATGTTTTGACTAAATATTTGCAACTTTACTCTAAATCAAAAGACATTAATAAAATGAACACTCCAAAGACAGAGTACATAAAGATCTATATTTCTCATAATAAAGAAGCATAAGTATAGTCATATATCTTAGGTTACACTTCAAGCAAGTAGCGCCTACATAATTACAAAAGGTGTGCCTTGAAGACACCATCAGCACATCAGTCCACATGCAGTAATTAAGCCCTACATAATTACAAAAGGTATGCACCATGCACACATCACACAACAGATGTCCATAGTTTCATCTTACATAAATAGTTAGGGCCTGTAGGGGGGAGGATTATCCATCAACCACCAACTAATTGGCATGAGTCCTTACCCTTGCTTTGAGCTGCCCCTCCTGAACCATCCTCATTTGGTGGAGTCCAAGTTGGTAGAGGACCATTGGTGTCGGTACCTCTAGCAGCTGCATTCTCCCCAAGGATCTCCTCAAAGCCTAAACCCTCATTCGCAAGTTGAGAAATGGGGGTGGCAATAGGGTTACTTTCCACAACATCAGAAGGTTCTCCCAAAGGCTCATTTGAGCCCATGGCATACCTCCCAGTGGCTTGTCCAGCAGAGAATATGGCAGCCATCTGGTCATAGTTCTCAATAGGAACATGCAGGTATGGAGCATCCTCAGGGTGGTCCTACATGTGAACACACAACAAGGTCATGATGTTATGGAGCATTCTCGGGATGGTCCTACATGTGAACACACAAATTTAATACCTTGATGTGGCCTTTGTAGTGCTCATCCTCAAGTAATATGGTGTTGGTGGTGTCATTCCATAGAGCCCCACTAAGGTCCCGCAACTTGCATATCTTTGCCCATGCTTTCTTCCACTTCCGGAGGTGGTTACTCACCTGACTCCCAGTGACCTCAACACCGGTTTGCTCAGTTACTTGTCTGCCAACGGTGTTCAAGTGCACCTCCTTGAAGCCTTTCTCTAGCCGCACCCCACTTTCCACCAGCTCAGTTAAACGGCGTAGCATTATGTTGGACATGTGAGATATCCACTTCATGTTGGCCCTATGTTCCGCCATAACCTACCATAAAATTGGCATGAATAAACGCACAAAGTAATAAGCAACACATAAGGTATTAAGCATAGGCCAAAAATAAATCATTACAACAAAGCTATCACACAACAAGTATCGTACTAATTATTACAAAGTCTTGAATTTGAACAAAGTACAATGTTACAGACCATCCCGACATTCACACACGCATGTTTCCCTATTGTTCCACATAGCTAGTGCCCACTCATTCCTCTTCTTTGCCCGGTGTTGTTGTCATACTCAATGTCATGGTCTTGTTCTTGATCTCTGAGGTTTAGAGTCCATTGTTGTTCCCAGGACACACTCATCTTCCGTCAAGTAGTATCCAATTGTGCAAAATGCAGCAGCAAGCACTAATTTTACTTGAGTCTTGTATGGGTGGAATGGTTTATTATACAAAATTCAAACAATTCTTCAATGCACCGAATGCTCGTTCCACTGTGACCCTAAAGAAGAGTGCCTTAGATTGAACAACTCTCTTTGGTCACGAGGATGGTTCCTTCCACTGTACTCATTCAAGTGGTACCAAGCAACCACGATATGGTGGGAGAAACCACGGCCGAACAAAGATAGCTGCGTCTCACGAGGTAGAATTTACCTAACAAGCGACAAATACTGGTCAAGTAAGTTTTTTTCCAACAAATTGCACTTACTAATTGCAGAACTAACTGCACTTACCCGGTGGCACCCTTAAACCATCATCACTCTCCAATGCATCTGCTAGAATAGTGGCATCATGAGCAGACCCCTCCCACCCAGCTAAGACAAATGTGAACTTCAGGTCGAAGTCCACAGCAGCCATGACATTTTGTGTGGTTACACCCTTCCTACCTCGAAAGGCGGCTGCCATAGATGCGGGGACTCTAGCTAGCACATGAGTGCCATCTATAGCGCCAATGCAATCCTAATAAATATGAAAAACCAATTAGTTAAGGGCTGCAATGGCCAAAAATTTGTTCATTGCAAGGTCAAACTAGTACCTTGAAGTATGGGTTGAATCTGCGGTTGGTTGCAATTTTTGGGTGGATGTCATGGGACGGTGGCCGAATCATCTCCCCACGCAACTCTCCAATAGCATACAACACTTCTTGGAAATAACGACTAATAGTTTCTAAACCCCTTCTAAAATTAAGCTCTATCAACCTAAACCTACAATTGTGCCCAACCACTTGTAGGAACATGGCAACTTGTTCCTCAATTGAACAATTAATTGTGTCTTTAAGCAACCTTCTTGTTCTAAGCAATGTGCACAAGTGGAAAAAGGGGCTCTTCTCATTCGAAGTTGTTCTACAGTGCCTATCATCATTATGAAAAATGAACCTAAGGTTTGCCATCCGATTTTGTCTCTTTCACTAAGGGACCATATGTGATGGGTGGTGTACGACCAAAGACGCCTATACACAAATAAGGTGTACGCACACATGGTAGCAACTACTCCATTGCATTACTAATGATTTTACTGGTAGCTTGCGGAAAAATCATCCATCTAAAATGCACACAAACAAGAAATTGTATTACTAATTATTTTACTAGAAGGTATGTTTTGGTTAATCACAATATTATACTTGGCAAAGCAATGGAGGATGGGTAGGATTTACTGTTTCAAGCAAAGATCGAGGTCTCTGTGGTTCTTGCAGCAGCAGATCAAATCCCTGCAATGCGAGAAATATGTTCAAGCTACATCATTTTGTATATAAGGAAAAAATGTAATTGAAATGCAATTGACAAAAATTGCAATTAAAGCTAGCGGAAGAGAGGCGTCGGCGTGGCCCGCCGAAAAATTCCTCGCCCGATCGATCCTCCGCCCTGCTCCTCTCTTGATGCCTTGGCCGAAGCCGCTTCCCACCGTCTCCCTTTTCTCAGCGCTCTCCTGCCGTCTCCCTTTTCTCAGCGCCTCCCACCGGCCGGCTCTCCAACGCGCCGACTCCCAGCGCCTTCCACTCCCAGCGCTTCATCTCCCCGACCCGACTTCCCCACGCCCCACCGGTTCCAGCGGCGATGCGCCGCGCCGCCTGGGCCATCTTCGCGCGCCAGCCGCCGGCGCCCCGCCGCTTGCCGCTCGCTCAAGACGGTGAACCACGGCCGGATCCGTGGCCTAGGGCCGGATCCGGCCGAGGGGGAACCCGCGTGGCGCCTCCACGAGCCGCGCCGCCGCCCCCGGCGACCTCGCCGCGTCGCGCCGCCTCCCGAATGACTTCGCCGGATCCGGAGGAGGAGGAGAGGAGAGGAGATCACTGCTGCCGACGCGGAGGACGCGCAGAGAGCGCGAGGTAACCTAGCCAGCGCTTGTGCTCGACTCCGTCGGTCCCTGGATGAGCAACTCACGGTGGATTTGGCGTTCACTCCGGTCCGGATGAGACCGTATGCTGGGGACGAGCGGATCCCGGATTCTACAGTAGATCCATCCAACCAAACACCCGATTTCTTTGCAAAATACGGTGGAGCTGCATCCGGCCGTCCATGTACAGGTAACCAAACACACCCCTAACGATGCCGAAAATCCGAGACCAATTATCTGAGGAGAGGGCAGATACTTTTGATTTCTATGTAGGGTGAAGGTGATGGGTTCCAAAAGTTAGGTCACCTAAACTTGAGGTCATCAATATGAAATTGCTTATTTTATTTTCGCATCACCCTCTTGGAATCCGCCTGGTCACTGAACCGATACGAATATGTGTAAGAAAAGATAACGCTCCAATTGGCCAATAGACAGTAGTGCATAATGCATAATGGATGAGATAGCTCGTATGGCCGCGAAAGAATACGGGGATTCAGTCAGGGGTTATTTCGAAGGTTAATAGGTCGATAATGGGCCATCATAACTAACATTAAGCATTCTAAGAGTACAAATACCCCCTAATTACATATTTACCGTCTGAATGATATACATTACGTGTTGATTTCTATTTCTGCTTTTTGAACATATGGTTTCTCGACGTAGTTTCTGTTAGAAATAATTTTGACTTCGAGTTTAAGACGTAGTAGAGTCCGTCTCCATGTGTAACTCAAGTTGAAATTGTGTCTAATTTGAAATCCGAATACATATACGAGTACGAGATTATTATCCTATATATTGAGGAAGCTTGTAACCAATTTTGTAAAAGAGAAAAGTAAAGAAAAAGGGGAGCAAGTAAGAGAATAGAGAATTCAGAAATTCTCTTGTGTTCTCTCAATTTATTTGTGATGTGTGCGTTTTCTCCTAGATCAAAATTTTAACAAGTGGTATTGGAGCCTAAACAAGAATCGAGTCGCTGAAAAAAATCCAGAATTTCATGCAAGAAGCAGAGCGCATTGGATCCAAGGGAAGAAAGCATAGCCAGTCTCTGTCACGTCAACCAGAACGGAGAGAGAGGGACAAGATAAAGAAAAAGAGGAGGAGCGCTTGTGCAAGAAAAAAAACGTGCAACAGGTGCAGCCATCACTCGGCTCGGTGCGCAGCAAAGAAAAAAAAGACAAGTCTTGTTTTTCCGTGAACAGGACTTGTTCCGCACAATACGCGGCCCGAAGCATCAGCGTCGGGGTGTCCTTCTCCGATCCGATCTGCTCCCGTTTTTCCGTCTCCGAGTCTGAGCAGACAACAGCGCAATAAAAGGAGCCTCAAGCGAGTACTCCAGAAGCAGATAAATTTAATAGAGAGTGCAGAGACAAGGAGCAAGTTCAAGGGAAAAAAGAAAAATCAGTGCGATTTTTTTCTTCCGTTTCCTCGGTCCAAGAGCAGTTTCAAAGTAGCCCGATTTCTTAATCCGTGCTCAAGATCATATCGCATTTTTCGGAAAGTGGTGTCACCGGTGACGAGGCATCATCCAGTGTGATGACGAAGGAGAGTTCCGCTGTCTCGCTGCATTATTCGATGCTCACAACGAGTAATTATACAGCATGGACAATCAAGATGAAGGTGTACATGAAGGCTCAAGAAGTGTGGGATGCGATCGAGAACGGCAACGTCGATGTGCGCAAAGATCATATGGCATTAGCAGTCATCTATCAGGGCATCCCAGAAGAGACGCTCTTCCTATTGGATAAAAAGGAGACGGCCAAAACCACGTGGTAGGCGTTGAAGACGATGCACCTTGGCGCCGATCGTGTGAAGGAGGTAAAGGTACAAACTCTCAAGACCGAGTTCGAGGTGCTGCGTTTGAAGGAAACGAAGTTGATCAATGACTTTGCTGTTCGGTTGACGGTCATCGTCAACAAGATTTGGCCCCTTGGCGAGAAGGTGGAAGAGTTATACGTGGTAAAGAAATTTCTTCGTGTTGTTCCCTCACTGTTTCTTTCGATTGCTTTGGTCATAGAGCAATTTGGAGACCTAAAGACAATGACCATGGAGGAGGTCATCGGTCGTTTTAAGGCATATAAGGAACACATTCACAACAATAGTAACAAAGGCGACGAACAGCTCTTGTTGACCCGTGCTGAGTGAGAGATCCGATCATCGAAACATAAAGGCAAGAACACTTCTAGGAATGGTGGCCAAGGCCGTCAGAATCGGAAGTTTGATAAGGCAAAAGTGAGGTGTTATAATTATAACGATTATAGACACTTTGCTTCAGAATGCCCTAAACCGAAGATGAAGAAAACATTTGTTGTTGAAGCGCTCAGCGATGATGAATCAACATTGTTCTGATGGTGAGTTGAGTCAGAGATGTCGAGAAGATGTGTCGCCATCCAAGCTCAACTAAGGTGGAAAGAAATTGAAACGTTAAGAAGATGTGTCACCGTTCTGTGTCAAATATGAGTTTAGTAAGTCGTAGTTGAGTCCGACAACCTTAATGTTTTAGAGTCAAGTCAAGATTAAGGGGGAGATTGTTAGAAATAATCTTGATTTTGAATTCAAGATGTAGTAGAGTCCGTCTCTATGTGTAACTCAAGTTGAAGTTATGTCCAACTTGAAGTCCGAATACATATACGAGTAGGAGATTATTATCCTATATATTGAGGAGGCTCGTAACTAATTTTGTAAAAGAGAAAAGTAAAGAAAAAGGGGAGCAAGTAAGAGAATAGAGAATTCAGAAATTCTCCTGTGTTCTTTCAGTTTATTTGCGATGTGTGTGTTTTCTCCTGGATCAAAGTTTTAATAGCTTCTTTATTCATTTTTCTCCAGTCTCGCTCTGAGAATAAAGATAAGGGTCACTTGCGCATCACAAAACTCACTCATCTCGCCCCCGTATCACGCACGTATCTCTCCCATACTTTCTCTACACTTTGCGCTCTTGTTTTTAAAGTCACTTTTTTCAGCCGCTACTTACTTATTTTTAATTAAATACTATCAGCCGTAACAAATATCGACGCCCCTAAAGCCAAACAGCGTGTTGATGCTGCATGCATGGATGCGCGTCAGGAGAATGAATTCTGCATCGTTCATGTGTTCCTTGCCTATGATCTTCGAAGGACTCGCAGCTTGAAGGTGGCGACTTCATCTTGATGAAACATGCGTCTATTAGTGGGAGGCGTTGCTCAGTAAAGAGGTGACCTGCCGTGCTTGCTAGTACTAGTGCACCAGTACACGGTGTTCCACCTTTAGACATGCAGATACCATAGAGATATTGCTGCGATCACTGCTACATTGATGGATGATGATTTACGATGTACGTGAGAAACATAAGGGACTGTTGGAGGAGACAATCGATGGCCAAAGACATTGGATGATAGACCACTTCCACTACTTGTATCCCTACAAATAGGGTGAAAATGAGCTGAGCCGAGCCAGGCTCGGCCGAGCTCGCACGGTGCTGTGGCTCAGCTCAGCTCGGCTTGTTAAGGCACCGAGCCAGAAAGGAGGCTCAGCTCGATGCGTGGCTCGAGCTGGCTCGTGAGGGTTCACGAGCCAAGCTGCCACACGACCCAGTGAGGACTGATGTCAAGGACTCCTCACCAAACAAGGCCATCTAAGGCTACTATCTAAACTTGTAATAAAATCCAGGTTGCAATTTGCGCTATGACACAGATTTGTCTTCCCCAAATACCAATCCATTTTTCAAGGACTATTGTCTAAATATGCATGCAGTAAAGTGGTTTTTGCATGCATGCATGAGAATTTGAGGCCAAAGTTAGAACATTAGACTACACAAATCTGTAGCAACTAAGATAGGAACAATAGGCCCAAATTTCTTCAGGACGAATTAGCCAGATCAATTACAGACAAACGCCTGGGTGTAGAGTAGATACAATAATTACAATAATGCACAAAAGAAGAAACTCACTTCATCGAGATTTGCAGCGTTGACAATGTTGTCCACGGTAATATAGCTAGCACCAAAGCACAAGAGAGCCTCGGAGAGCACCTCCTGGTTCGTGATGAAAAATTTTAGGGGGAAACTCTTGTAGAAACTACTTGATTTGTAAAGTGCATGGAGCAATAGGTGAAGGCACCAAACTGGCCAAGAATGGCCGAATGGGCGAGGAGAGGGATACTGATACCATCCTCTTGCGGCAGTGGATGCGGACAGAGAGGTACAAGTCAGAGCTGGAAGGCGCATCACCATCAACATCAACCACGTGGGCGCAGAAGCTCATGCCTCGTTGCATGCCGCTTACTGCTCTTGTGGATCGGGAGAGGGGAGGAGGAGCGGCCAGTGGGGAGAAGGGAGGACGGTGTCGAGCAGGGAGATGTGGGGTGGTGGCGGCGGGCAGGCGGGGAGATCTGCCGGCCCGCCGTTGGGGAGATGTGGCGGCGGTGGATTGGGCGCAAAGGGCGCAAAGGGCATGAGGATGGGGAGAAAAGAAAACAGATATGAGATCTAGCCTTCGATGTTGTGTTGTACGCATGCACTCTAGACACTCATCGACTCAGCGACTCGAACGAGCTCACGAGCCACTCAGGCTCAGCTTGTCACTGAGCTGAGCTAGGATCACGGCTTGGCTCGCTAGGTAATGTTCTGAGCCCGAGTTGAGCCAAGCCAAGCCTACTACGAGCCTAAATAGCTCGCGAGCCTTAAGCTTTTTTGCCAACCCTATTTATAACTATTGTCACTCGGATGCACTAGCTTGGCTAAGGCCATTGATAGGTATCCCTCCTTCCATTTTTTGCTTTTAACGGAGGAATCGATCAGAATTAGGGATGTTTGGGAGGCTCGTTTCTGGTCAGGATATAGACCGAGATTTTAAATCGATCGGAACTAGGGCTATTTGGGAGGCCCATTTCTAGTCGGGAGTTTAAAATCCCGGTCTATCCATATGGATCCTGGTCAGGAATAGGTCTCCTAAACAAGGCTTTCAGCCTTGACTTTTTTGTAGATTTTTTTACTGTAGCGGCTGTTAACTTTTTATGAGTTAAAAAAATAATAAAAAAATAGTAAAAAGTTCAGAAAAATTAGAAAACATTGCTATATATTTTAGGACCATATAAAAAATAAAAAACAAAAAAAGTAAAAAACTCGAATTTTAGAAGCTAAACGCACGCCCACCTTCCTCCTCTAGAGATATTATGGAAGATATCTTCACCATATGCTAATGGGCAAAAATCTCTAAGCTGTTTGGAGTATATTAGATATAGCAACAGTACATATACCTGGCGTATATATATTCAAAGCCGATGGAAATACCGCTCGTATAACGGAATACCGGCCCCTCGTGCAGCACGCACAGCGCCCGCCCACCTTCCCTCCTCCCATTCAATTCTCACGCCCTGCAGTAATGACCCTCCTCTCCCCCAACCCCAGCCAAGCATAGAATAGACAGCCAGGGAAAGAGAGATTCAGATCCATTCTCGCCTCCCTCCCATCCTCGGTTTCTTCTCCCAGATCCCTCGGATCCGCCCATTCCTCTGGCGATCTCCACCGCCGCGGCCGCCGCCGTCTCCGGGAACGGAGCAAGAAGGCCCAAGGGAGGAGAAGGAAGTGGGGGAGAAGGGCGGACCGGCCATTATGTTTCTGTGGGACTGGTTCTACGGTGTGCTGGCCTCGCTCGGGCTGTGGCAGAAGGAGGCCAAGATCCTCTTCCTCGGCCTCGACAACGCCGGCAAGACTACCCTCCTCCACATGCTCAAGGACGAGGTACCTACCCGCGCCGGATCTCCCCAGATCTGATCCGATCTGCTCGTTTGTTGGTTTGGTAGCTCTGATCGGTGTGTGTTCGTACGTACTTGGATGGATGCAGCGGTTGGTGCAGCACCAGCCGACGCAGCACCCGACGTCGGAGGAGCTCAGCATAGGCAAGATCAAGTTCAAGGCCTTCGACCTCGGCGGCCACCAGATCGCCCGCCGCGTCTGGAAAGACTACTACGCAAAGGTCTCATCCTGTCTATCTTATATCGTGTTGCATTGGCTTTCCCAGATCTAGTCGATGGATGATTGGTTCTCGTGCTATGCGTGTCATTTTGTGCGCTTAATTTGAAAAGAATAGATTTTTCTACCCGTGGGCTTGAAAGGTCGTGGTTTGTGTTTTTTCGATGTTATAGGAACGAGCGAAATCACTGAATTGCTGGAATGGGATTTTGTTTAGGAGTTCAGCATAAAATTTTAGGGGGAGGACGGTAGCATCGATGAAAAATCCCGGAAGGTTTGTTAAATACATATATAGCAGTGTTTGTGCTAAAATTGATGTGGGCAGTCCTTGTTTATTACGAGCTTTGTCGCAAGAAAACAACATAGACTCCATCTAGGCAGATTAATGGAAAATTTAGCACATGCATCTGTTAAATTGTTGGTTGTGACGTGGGCTGACTGGCATAAATAGAGGAAATGCATGAAAAATTACTTTTTAGAAGATCGGTTGCTGAACCGTGCATGCTTTATGTTCATTTTGCGGGTATACTTGAGGCCATTGTGTTTGCCCGGCTATTGTGTCTCTACTATTTTAAAGAGGTGATTGTGAATTGCCCCTTTCGTATGTTTTAAGTGTTTTAGTGATGGGATGAAGGACTAGAACATAAAGGGTTTAAATACTATCTTTATTCCTCTCAATATTCTTTTCTTCATGGGTAGTATTTGCATCCACCTTGACACGTGCAGTTCACAACCTGTGTTCTTTAAAGCTGCACATTTTCTTGTATGTCACGCCACCTCTGCTACTTTTGTTACCTTGAAGTTTTGTCTGCTTAAAATTCCATATTCACACAATGCTTTGTAATATGATGTACTTTGTTTTCGGTAGTCAATGCTTTAAGGTGTATCTTAGATTTTTAGTTATGCAGTAACCAGTCATTGTGCAATGCATATGCCTTTGCTTAGAGCTGGAAGTTTTCATGTTATCTTCTCTACACTGCAACAATATGATAGCTGTGTTTGTAGTATATTTATTTTGCTGTGCATGTTATGTGGATCATTTGGTTATCACAAGTCACTATGATGAGGCATCCAAAATTTTCTTTTGTGATTTAAGTTCTCAAGCTACCCAAGTTTAATATAAAACTCATCTGCCCTCTGCATGGAACAGTGGACATAACATATCAGTTACCTAAGGGCAAGTTTAATAGAAGAGGTGGTTGCCACCTCTAGGACTAGCCAAATAAGCAAAAAGAGTACACGTGACTCATGTGGAGGTAACTAATACAATAAGTTGAGTAGATGTTACCTCTACTAAAGCACTCAAACATTTAATATTTCGCTAGAGGCGACCCTAACCCTTATTGTACTTGCTCTAAGAACTAGCATCGCCTCCAAGTCCTCGTATGATGTGCTAGAGGTCACCTCTTGCATGAGGGGCAGCTTGCCTCTCTCTCCTCTTGTCTCTATCTTCCACATAGGATTGTGTTGACGTGGATTTCGCTAGAGGCGACCTAGTCAGCATTATTGTACTTGCTCTAATGGAATCATATATTTGTCTATTTTCTTTGGTGTTTGGTGTCTTCTTTCATTCTCTCTACCAAATGTGGGAAGGCATGTTTTAGTTGAGGATAGCTGTGACCTATTTCTATTCCTTTACTCTTGCAGATGCATTTGTTCTTATTCATAATTCTTTTTTTGTTCATCTGGTGGCAGCATTTCATATGTTCGGTTCCATTTTTGTTGTCCCAACAGGTTGATGCTGTAGTATACTTGGTAGATGCGTACGATAAGGAGCGCCTTGCTGAGTCAAAAAAGGAGCTCGATGCTCTCCTGTCTGATGATTCCTTGGCAAATGTCCCATTTCTCATCCTTGGCAACAAAATTGACATTCCATATGCTGCCTCTGAAGAGGAGCTGCGGTATCACCTAGGCCTTAGCAACTTCACAACTGGGAAGGGCAAGGTCAACCTAGGCGACTCCAATGTCCGGCCTCTTGAGGTGTTCATGTGCAGTGTTGTCCGCAAGATGGGTTATGGTGATGGGTTCAAGTGGGTCTCCCAGTACATCAAGTAGGGCCCCTGTCGAGACAGACTTGCATACTCTGCCCAGCAATTTTTTTTCTTATTTGTTTCGGTTGGTTGTTCGTCACGACAACAATGATCATCATGACGGTATGGAGGGTATGTAGAGAAAAACAATGCTTAACATTTGGATACCATGTTGAATCTTCAGCCTCAAACCATTTGTTATGTCAAGCTTCTAAAATTCTTTTGCTTTTTCCATAGGACGTTTACTAAGGACTTCATGGTGATGGATTATAAGATTATTGGTTTCTTAAATGATGTTTTGTTTATGGGTTGCAGCTGATTAGTTGTCATTAATATCGTGTCGATTATTTATGCTTCATTCTGTTGACGCATTCGATGCCGGGAATCGCTGGTTTGTCTTCCGACAAGAATGTTATTCCAACTCACATTTTCGGCAATCAAATCTCCAGGTGATTACCTGGTGACAGGTTTTGAAAAATATGGACGGACCCACTTGCTGCATACAACACATTGTTGTGATGGGTTAGTGAATAAAATAAAATAAAAATGGCGTTTGCTATGGAGTGAGTATTCACTGTTTACTTACGTAGTAAACGTTTACGTAACCAGCATGTTTCCTTGCGCGCGCGTGGTCCGCTTCCGTCTAATTTCATTAAATCATTACTATTATAAAAGAATAAGTTGGTGATCATACATCTCTTCTTCTCCAACCGCTCTATTCTCAACTTCTCGTCACTCTCCACTTTTTAACTGATCAGAGTAGTCCTATTTCATTGCATATTCTCTATATATCCAATAAATTTTGTTGCAACGGACGAGCATATGACTAGTAATACTCAAGTTTTGTGTCTTTTACGTATGTGCCTGGAACTATGAATAAGTCTATGTAACACCTTAACTTTTACTTAAAAGTTTATTTAGCATATTAAACTATAAAACCAGATATTTAATCTTTGAAGTTTGTAATACAGTTCAAATAACACATTGATCTGGTTTTACATGGTGTGCCACGTAGGATGACAAGTTGGCCAGGTTAGGTCAGTGATGCGGGACCTAAGGGTTTCTCCCCAACCGAACTCCTAACCGTGCCTCTATGGTCACCACTCTCTATAGTTCTCTCCCTCTGTTTCGATCAAGGAGAGAAGGCCTTATAGGCGCTACCTGTTATTCACCTGAACTTGACCAGCGTGTCATTTTACGTGGTAAAATCGCCCACTCATCACACAAATGCGGGCAATACCACCATTCAACATCAAATCAAGGTGTTATTTGAATTGAATTGTAAAGTTCGGAGGGGGGAGGGGTTAAATGTACGATTTCATAATTCGGGGTGTTAGACGGACTTTCGAGTAAAATACGGGATGTTATACAGACTTTTTCCCTTGGACTAATATTGTGAAACAGAGGAGTACTAGAAAGAGCCATCGAAATGGGTGGAGCACTAAGGCCAACACCAATTTTTTTAGGGGTACAAGGATGATGCACACAACTCATTTACACTGTACACACTACGCGTGCATATTTTCAACACATTAGAAAATTAATTGAAGACCGCAAAGATCTCTTGAGCACGACCATTATTATAGTATTTAACTAAATCTCTAGCACGACTATTATTGTAGTATTTAACTAAAACTCTAGTTGTTATTTGTCTAGAAACAAAAGAAAATATAAGATTATGAGCAGTTTTAATGTTGTTTTCGAACATTTGTGACTCACCAAAGTTTAAAGGTAGATCATGTGTGGCAATTAAACGGACTAGAGATTCTCAAGCTATCTCAGGATTATAATCCTAGTTATGTACTATACCATCGGGGTTGAACTGTAACTGCATTTGCTTTATGGCTATGCCTTATTTTTCTTTAAATCTTTGGGCATGCCTGTGTAATTGCCCGATTCCATCTTAATACTTTGTAGAAAATTCATGATAATAAATTTTGCAAACAACATATCTTACCTGAACTCTGGCCTCATCTCACTTCATTATCTTGTCGAAATCTTGCCACATCTCCAACATGCTGGTCTGGACCTCTTTGAACTAGTGCTTGCACACACAATGACACTCGTAGAGCCTGACCATGATACATCCAGCGTCTGAGGCTGAGATGTTTTATCCCCGAAGGATGAAAGATCTTCCAGATCAATTCCGTATTCACTGGTAAAAAATTATCAAAACTTTCCATGAAGAAGTGTGGAAAACTTCAAAATACAAATAGAAAATTACATCATTACCTATTTTACATCACAACAAAGAAAAGTAAAAATAGTATAAATATATGAAAATTAGTATTGTTATCTATTTTCTTCACTGTAGTTGGATTTTGAATTTTTGAATTTGTGGCAAAAATATTTTGAATTTTGCCAAATTATCACAAAAGTGTATTGAAATTTCACAAGAGAATTTGGAGAATAAATTACAGGTTTGAATGTGGCTGAGTGAGAGGGGTATGCTAGAATTGAGATTTTAAAAAAATTTCATATTTTTAACTCCAAATGTTTAGAAATTTCAAAAATCCGATCGTTTATCGGGCTAAACGGGCCACATTCGTGCCAATCGGGTTGTATCCACCGTGCCATGTCGGGCTAAACATGCCTAACAGACGGAGTTTCGTGCCTAATAGGCTAATCGTGACACCAAGCTTAACGTGCCTAACAGTCTCCTATGTCTATTGGGCCATGTCGTGCCTGTAGTGCTCATACCGGGCCGTCCTTGGCCTGACACTATTTATGCCGTGCTATGTGACAAGCTAACTGGGGTGGTAGTCTAGGCACGGCCTAGCACCTCGTGCTGTGCTAGCCCGACCTGATTCCATCATGGTCATGCCATGTTGTGTCTGGATCGTGCCTACTGTAGTGGGCTGTGGGCCGGCCCAACATTTGGCCACCTCTACTCCCTCCCACGCCCCCTTCCAAAGCCAATCCGTGGAATCGTAGGCTGCCTGCCTGCCCACTGCCTCTACAACCGTAGGTAGGAATCTTTTCCAAAATAATCCATTTTTATTGAAAATAAAAGAAATATACCCGCGGAAATTTTTTTACAGGAATGGCCTCCAGTTGCCCAACCTTTGGGCAACTGGAACCTATTGCCCAACGGGCGCGCGACGTGTAAGCAGTCCGTGGACCGTTAGACAATATAATTGCAGTCACTGAATAGTCAAGCGACTACTTCCAGTCGCCCAACCATTGGGCAACTGCAAAACTAGTCGCCCAGCACTTCAACGACTAGAGGGGCATATAAATCGGCTGCTCGGCCGAGCCCCCCCATTTCTTCTGCTGATGTGAGAGAGGAGAAGGGAGAAGGGAAAGAAAGAAGATAACATGAGAGGGAAGAAAAAGAGAAGAGAGGAGAGGAAGGAGAGGTTCTGCTATTTCTGTGAGGTAAAAATTTTTGTATGTTGTAATCAATATTTTTTGTATGAAATAAATAGTTTGTTTAGTTTATAATTAGTCAGGTAGTACTTCCCTATCGTGAAACACAAAGGAAGGCCTGGTCAATCACCGCACAGGAGTGCACATGCATAAGTTTAAGTACGAACACGCATCATACATACCTATAGGTGGGTGGGGAAAGTGGTTCGGTAGGTTACCTTGGAATCCCGAAGGATCTTCGCATCATGTGTAGCTCCACTCCATCCAGCGCACACAAACATGAACCGTCTATCGAAGTCACATACAACGAGTACATTCTGACTCATGTAACTCTGTTGGTTATAGTGGCTCGGTGCTATGCATCCTAGGACAGATATTGCAACATGTGTACTATCGATCGCCCCGATGCAGTTGTTGAAATGTGGGTGAAAACGTGCCTACTTCAACCTCCTATGGACGGTGCAGAACTGAGGATCCATAGGCCAAACGCTTGAAAGATCAAGCTCTGTTTAAGTTGGTTTTGGTGTTAATGACAAATGCCATTATGAGATTTTGATGTTAATGATAAATACTTTTATATTGTTTTGGTGATAATGACAAATGTATATATGAGACTAATATGTTCGTTCAAGTATATTATAGTTTAGTCTCATTTGGATGAAAAGTTGAAATCAAAGAGGTATGCATTCAAAATCATTTTCTCATATGTTAATGCATTCCTTATATCCAAAATATAGATTGAACTCCTAAAATAGTTCAAATGAATATGCGCATATGTTTTTCTTCATATAGACTTGTATGCACACATTTAGGGGGAGCTCTCTCTCTATGTTTTGGAGTTTCATTAGTATTGATCCATGTTTCCTTTTATACATACATTGGGATCAAACTAGGATCATGCATTCATTAAAAATCTTTTTAAAAGCCAAATCTGTGCTCTGTTTGGAAGAGCGGTAGTACCACAGATTTGAACGTCGGAACTATCGGAGAGCGGTAGTTTCGCGCCCAGAAGCGGTAGTACCGGCGACCGGAAGCTCCGAATTTTGAGCGGGGCCTTTTTTCCAGAGAGCACCCTCCGAACGCATTTGAGATTTCGCGGGATTGGAAGTACCGGCGATTTTAACGCCGGAACTACCGCTGGGTGCAGTAGTTCCGCTGTTCGGAGCGGTACTTTCGGAGCCCGGAAGTTCCGGAGATAGAGCGGAGCCTTTTTTCCAGAGAGCGCCAAGTTTGGTTCCGGCTCAAGAGGAACTACCGCGCCGACTTTGCGGAACTACCGCAGAGCGGTAGTACCGGATTATATAACGGCGGTAGTACCGCACTTTGAATTCAAATGATTTTATATTCAATTTATTATCTCATTATTTGTTAAGATTGTCATGAATTACCAACAAGGGAAGATTGTTGAATCTAGTCCCTCCATTATGTATTAATAGCAAAGTTTGGTAATTAATGATAATTGTTTTGTGGACTAACTTTTTCATGAGTTGGATGAATAGGTTAGATTCCACAAATGAGGATAACTTGGGATGACTTCATGTGTTGAAGATCATCAAGTCAAGATTGAGAAGAAGATAGATTCATGAGTTGAAGGCTATCAAAGAAGAAGAAGATGTGCCATGAGTTGATGCATGATGATCATGTATTGATCAAGTCAAGGAAGACCATCATGTGTTGATGGAGTTGATGAGAAAGATGCATCATGAGTTGATGCATATTGAGATGATGACCCAAGGCAAAGGTATGATTAGTTAGGGCTAAGGATGTGTTCCTAGTCTTTTACCGGTCTTGGTGTTTGGTTGAAAGACCGGATTGTTAGTATAGATTGCCATACTATTAAGAGGGGTCATGTCTAGTAATTTGAGTCTCATCATGTGTTGATGGCTCAACCTCACTTTTCTAGCTCATCTTGGCATGAGGCTTGCATTTGCGAATGTGTTTTGCAAATGGTTGAATCTCATGTGGCGAATCCTTGTAACATGTGATTATACTTTGCAAATGTGTTTTGCAAAAGGTTGAAGTCCATGTACCTACTCCTTGTGGCATGATCTAAGTTTGCAAATGTGTTTTGCAAAAGTTGGAGATCATGCATTATCTCTTGGCATGGTGTAAAATTGTTTATTGCTATCTCCTTTGACATTAGACCATGGTAGTGACTCTTTGGATATTTTTTGATTTCTGCATTGATCTAATGTGTTTGAAATCATGCAAATAGATGGGTTGTGTAGCCCTCTGAATAAGCTTTCCATAGAGTCCAAGATCACTCAATTCCGACATCGGAGTCAAAAGTTATGACCGTTTTTCCGAGTGCTGTCTGTGTTGAAAAACCGGGAGCGGAAGTACCGCGCCGACTTCCCGGAACTACCGCAGAACGGTAGTACCGCATTTTATAACTGCGGTAGTTCCGCAAATGACTGACTAACGGCTATTTTTCTAGCCGTTATGATAGGGAGCGGTAGTACCGCTCCTATAACGGTGGTAGTACTGCAAAATCCTGTTTTTGGCTCCAACGGCTAGTTTTGATGTGTGGGCTATAAATACTCCCTTGTGGCCAGTTGGGATAAGGTTTTTTGGGACTCCATTTCACTCTTTTGAGCTAGTGTGAGGCTCTCCACTCAATTGTGCATGTGTTGCACTTTGTGAGAGAGGAGAGGTGTTCTAGAGTGCATATGTTGCATCTAGAGCAGGACTTTGTGTCTGGATTGAGCTTGTACATTCGTTGCACGTGGTGAGAGTCAAGTGAGGGACTTGACTTGTTACTCTTGAAGTTTGCTGACTCCTAGACAGCGTGGGAGGCGTCGTGCCCGATGATCTTCTCAAAGAAGCTTGTGAGAAGGCCCGGCGTGTGTGAAGATTGGAGCTCACCTACCCGAAGCGGGGAAGAGCTGCCACTAGTGGATTTGAGGTGGAAGCTTTATTCGTGGAGCCGGTCTAATCCATTTGGGCTAACCTCAACGTGGACTAGGGGAGACCGACAAGTCTCCGAACACCACGATAAAAAGAGAACGTGTCATTTGTGGTTTGCTTTCTTGTGCTCTTTTTACATTCAAGCAATTTACTTAGCATTATTTTGATTGCTTGTAAATCTAGAATTGCAAACATTGACCTAGGCTAGAATTGTTGGTGCACTTAGGCGAATTCATTTGACTTAAGCACTATTTGTACTAAACCAACTTGAATTTAGCTTCCGCATTGTATACTTGATTTAGGCAAATAGAAAAGCTCTTTAATTGTTAATATTAATTTGAAGAAAATTTTTAGACCGCCTATTCGCCCCCCTCTAGTCGGCCTCCTCGATCTTACAACGCTTGAATCTATTTTGTCCCTACCTATTTGATTGAGGGGCATCACACGTCTATAGGAATAATTTGAGAGACTCTTTAGATGTCGTCTGACGAGTGGAGTGTATCTTGTAGTCCCATGCGAGTGCCTTGTGCAACTTGTTAAAGACCAATATGCTCATCTGGAACATGTCTCGGCATGATTGTGGGTTGGCGAGCTGCTCCTTAGCCCACTGGAGACAAGTTTTCTCTAGAACCGATCGTGGTCCACGGGAGGACAACTTCCCCTCGTCATCCCTCACAAGAAAAGCATGGCCTACTCTAATAGCAGGAATTGCATGGAGTAATACGAAAGCAATAGCATGTAGTGACAAATCAGCCATAGAAACAAATTCAAAATGAATACTGGTCTATGCCAGTTTCCTGCAGGCACACACGAAATGACAAGTATGAGCACAACCAGAATTTCACATCACCTGACCCGATTGTCTCAGCACCTACCAATAGTGTCAAAACATTACAAATGCTCATACCAGTACTGAAAGCTGCAAGCACACATAGTTATTGTCAATGTTGTAACCGGAGCCACATATAGTGAAATGACAGTAACAAAGAGTAATATGACAGTAATTGGATACTCATGTCGATAGCAATAAGATTCACGGGATGGAAATAATACTAATTAGTTGGGGCCCTTCCGATCAGCCTAGCTCTGCCTGATCCAGGCAAGCCAACCCTCAGGGGTCTTGAAGGTCCCGAACATTTACTGATACCATGCATGCATAAATAGTTGACTCACGTAGTAGCACTCATCGTTGTCCTCCAGGGCACTGCTGGCAATGACTAGCTCCATCAGCTCGACCATTTTTTTTGCCATTTTTCATAGTAGGGAATCACCGACAAGGTGGAGCGATGACGGCCTTTGGATTGCTTGTACAGGTCGACGAATCTCGTTAGCTGGACATCTCGGTAACTCTTGTTGGCTTTCTTCCTATCTGGAGAATCTAGGACATAAGAATGTTTGCCCTTAGTGGTGGCAGATAGTAGGTCGCTCACCTCGTCGTCCTCATGGCCGTGGCTTGGCTCGGTGTCAAGAACATATGCGTCCGTATTTATGCACACGGTCTCATTGAAAAGCCTGTCCAATAGGTCCTCATGGGTGAGGGGCGCCTTCTAGAACTTGCCGATATCTTGCATGGTCTGCAAAGAAAAGAGGAAACAAACAATAGTCGTGAGCTCAGCATGAACCACAGAGCACAGCAGCGAAATCATGCGTAAGGCCTCACCTTGACTTGCTCCTCCCACCACACAAGGTCAGCCACAATTGTCCCAGTGCCTTGGATGAAGACGATGCCGGTTGCATGTAGCTTAAGAGTCCTCCAATTTGCAAGATCTCTCTTTAGTGCATACCACTTGTTCTTCATTTGTTTGTACATGTACTGCCAGCTGGTGCACTCTGCGAACTTTGAAAACAATATTCATGTATCCCTTACCAGAGAGGCACTGCTGCTGCCAATTCATGGCCTCCATTAACTCCAAGCATATGTCAATGAAGATGCTGGTCACCTCGTCATCCCAAACAGTGTTGGGTGTGCGCTTGGGGGCCATCCCTAAAACCCCAGAGCCAGCAGTTAGCACAGTTGACGATACAACAATCACACACAAATAAATGAAATGAGATGTACTATAGACCACATAGCAATCGCAAACATATGCACACATGGAGTACGACACACAACTACGAGAGACAGATTAACTTCAATCGACGACGAAGTTGAGCGGGACACAGTGCGCGTTGGGGTGGAGGCTGGAAGTGGGTGTTGCACATCAAGACGGTGGGCGATAGTAGACATAGCACCTCAGGACAGAGGCTAGAAGTGGGTGTCGCATGTTGGGACGGAGGTTGGAAGTGGGCATCGCATGTCAGGACAGAGGCCAGATCGAGGCGAATGAGGACCGGCTCTGGCCGGGGGGGGGGGGTGAGGGGGACATCTGCGTGTATGGGGACCGGGCTGGGGGGTGACACCAAATTGGGGCGTATGGAGGGCGGATTTGGTAGGGGAGGGGAGCGTTGGATCAGATCGGGGGTGTGGGCTCTGTGACTAGGGGGACCTGGCTAGGGGGTGCTAGATCGGGGTTCAGGGAGGCAAGATCTGGTTGGGAGGGGGTGTCGGACGGCGACCGACGCTAGCGGGTTGATGGGATCAGAGGGGGACGTCGTCGGGAGAGGGGGATGAGGGCTCGCGAAATGGGGAAAGTGACGTCATGTGTGATTTGTTCACATCCTAAGAGAAGCTAGTCTTGTGGGGTGCTTCCAAAAGCGGCTGACGAAAGCACCCCATTCAAATACGCTTCAACTTCTAGGTGCAGAAGCCAAAAGCCAAAACGTGTATGAACACGCCCATAAATCCAGTCACACCACCGAACATTTGCACCAACGATTGCTACAACCCTAATGCAGTATTTAGGTTATGACCCGTGTGTGCCGTGACAAACACGTTTACTAAGAGAATTTGTGGGCCTTTTTTAAAGGGTACAAGTCAGACGCACTCTAAATTCATACTCCATTCACACCACATACTTATGCATGCGTTACCTACACACGCTGAGAAGTTTTGTGGAGACACAAACCTCGTGGAGTGTGACATGTCTTTCACTGAACGTATACATATACCCTATTTCTAATTTATTCGAATAAGGTGCACAACAAGCTGCACGCTTGATGGTACTGCTACCCATCCGAGCAACTGCTCAGTCCTCGAGAACTTGTAGGCCTAGGAGTACTCAAGTAGTTTTTCGGACAAAGAGATAGGCCTCGTCCACCCACGTGCATGTAATTTCCACATCTGTGTGTGTTAGAATGCAAAGAATATAAGCGAGGAAACTCTTGTTCTCATTGGATTCTAAAAGCTGCTTTTCTACTGTAAATAGTTTTTCTACAGTATCTAGCTTTCAAACGGGGTGTCTTTTTAAGGCATGGTCTACTAATCGATAAAAGTATATACTGTAGTGACTTTATTTATATCGGTTAAAAATTATATGCGATTTTCTCTCTCTTCATACAATTCTCTATAAACTATTACTTATAAGTAAATATCAATATAAACGACCCTAAAATTCCTCCAAATTAATAATTTCCATAATTCACATGGTACAACCGCAAAAAGGGGGATTTGCTCATGTGCCTCAAAATTTAATGGCGTTGTTTATTTGCCATATGATATCTCACTGACATATGGGCTCTGGACCTGCATGTCAGTGAGATATCATGGGGTAAATGAGCAAACGCTATTAAACTTTAGGGCAAAAGAGCAATTTTTCCCAAAAACAACTACACCGCCGCAGTCCACGTTCCACAATGTGACCAATTCCTTCAACGCTACCAAAGTCTACCGCCATTCCTAACCCGCGTCGCCAACAGCTCGCCGGAGGAGGGAAGGAGCTCGCCGGAGAAGGCCATGGGGTCGCCGCATCCAGCCAGGGTCGGCATCAACATCGAGGCCTGCGCGCGGCCGATCACCGTCGACCACCGCATCAGCCTCCCCTACTACTTCCGCATCGCGGGCACCCTCCTCCGCCAGGTCAAACCCTAGCCGCCCCCGAAATCCCACGCGGGAATCCCTCCCATGCCTCCAGATCTCGTCGTTTTTTCGCTGAAAGTGTTAGCTTTGTAGTTGTTTTGTTGCGCAATTTGGTGAATTGGGGATTGTCCTGTTACGCAATTAACGAGAGTGCTATCGAGTTTGGTCTCAAATTGTGTTGAATTTTGGTGCTTTTGTGTGGTCTGCGCAGGCTGAGATATATCGGGATGAGAAAAACCTCCTCGACCTGTACGTCATCCTCCTGAGATACTCGAGGTGGGGTGGGCGTTTATCTATCTTGATATCAGCTCTTTAGCGTCGTGTTTGGGTGTCTCATCTGACGTCTGACTGGCTGCAGCTTGCTGTGCGAGACGATTCCAAAGCATCGTGGCTACCACGCGTTCAAGTCGAGAGAAACGGAGTTCTTCAAGAATGCTCCACATAACTCCTCTGTAATTCCTCTCACGAGTTCAATAACTACTGCATTTGTATTTTCAAGTTGTTAAAATGTGCAAGTTTGTCCTGATTAGAAAGCACATCTCGAGCCTTGAATCTATTGCTCATAGGGTGAATAACATTTGGGATCCTAATTGGTCCTGTTGAATTTTGGACAATGATAGTTTTCCCCCCTAGCTGTTTCTCTAAGTGACTGTTGTTTTGTTGTAGAAACTCATTGATGTTCTCAATGAGCTTGAGTCACTGAAGCCAGTTGTGCAGCGGCAGATCTCTGAGCATAACAGAGGAGTTACTGCAGAATCTAATAGTCTAAATGGAACTTATGCTGCAAGTCATAGGACAGAGCAGCATACCACAACCACTTATTCGCCTCAGGTATGCATGGCATTGTACAGCATTCCCTACCCTGTAATATTTTGAATCATTCTGGGGGAAAAAAAGAGTTATGCACTGTCAGCTTCTCAGATGCTTGTTCTGGTTATACTTTCTCATTCTTTTTCTTCTTCAGCCATTTGTAGGAAGCAATAATGGATCATTGCAAAAAATCTTCCATGGTGGGAGACATCAAGTTGCATCATTACAGAGTGTCCAACCCAATAGGCAGATCAGCAAACGGTGTGTGTATCTTTGGGTCATATTTTATGTCTATCATATGCTGTGTTTCATTTGGCTGAAGTAAAAAGTAGACATCAAGTGATTTTCAGATTGAACGGTTGGCACCCATTATGGAAAGGGAAGATTAGTTGACATGTTCGTTAGGTAACCTAAAACACTGAAGTAATTGATCAATTTGTTAAGACAAAAGTTAGGCTTATAAGGAAATATTGCCTGCATACCACCAATTAAGGGAAAGGAAGATTAGTTGACATGTTTGTTAGCTAACCTAAAACACTGTCGTAACTTGATCATTTTGTTAAGACAAAAGGCTAGGCTTATAGGGAACATATCGCCCACATATAGTAACTTAATTTTGAGAGCAGGAATTTTGCAGGAAACATAGTATATCCTTCAAATATCCTTTGGTTTTCCTGCATTTCAAACAGGGCCTTAGTTTCTTGATGCGCAGCAGGTCACAACTCACAAGTCTGAGTCTTTACTGAGTGGGTTGACTTGGGAGATTTTCAGAGATCAAACTCTAGTTGACTAGTTCAAAATTTTTCTAAAGTAATATAGTTTTGCTTGGCACGAATTTTGTTGTGTTTATTGATCAGTTTGGGGTGTCCTTCAGTTGTATAATTGGATCAGCCTGCTAGAAGTTTAACGCTGCATTCAGTGTTTCTGGTAATTGGTCATTCTACATATTTCATAGTTGTAAAGCAGTGAAGCATCATTCTTCTAGCAAGAGGAAAAAGGTCAGGTGGCTTGCAAACTCAGTTATACTGGTCTCGCAAAAAGTCAACAAGAGTGAATTTATACGCTTTAGCAGAATTATAGCAAGACTGTTCATTTTATTTGCATGCACCTGACTCGGTGTTTTCTTTGTTTATATTTCCTTCTCTTATCCAGTGTGCTTTGTGTAGATGAAAAAATCCATTATATTTTCCCTGTATTGGCAGCCATGTGTGTTAAACAGGTGTACTGTTGAAATATTTTTTTGTGTTACTAAACTAGAACTTTTTCATTTGCTGGCTAAATTATGTAGATTTGTAAATCTGCCTTTTCCAAAAGAAGAAACACTAGCTAGACACTCTATATTAGGACCTAATGGGCTTCATGGACAATGGACTGGACCAGTTGCTGGAATCAAGGTATGATTATTTTTCCTCTTATTTTCTTAATTTGTTTGCTTGATAATTTAACCATAGACAACCATTATCTTATCTATTTCCTTACTGCTGCAACATTTCCTTACTGCTTGTTGCAGGTTCAGTATCCAAGCAATCTTGAATTAATGCAAAGTGATATCACTAGGTGAGAACTCAGACAGTTTTAGCTGAATATCTCTAAAACTAAATTTATCTGTTTGTTTCTCTTTTATTCCAAACCTTGTGCACAAATACTCTCAGTGTGGAAAATTGAGATCCCCCTTCTTTCGAAAGTGGTCCTAATTGGTCCCTCCACTCAATATACCCCGTTTGGAACCTGGGAAATTCGTGAAATTCTTGTAGGACTTGAACTGTTTCTAGTGAAATTCCTGCAAAGTTGGAACGTTCCAAACAGACCTAGAATAATCCAAATGATATAAAACTACAAAGAACAATTAAAGAAAATATAAAAATTCATGAATAGTTAGAAATTTTATTCTTCAGATCTTCTTTTGAAATTTTATTGACTTCTTTTTCTTTCTTTGAGTTTTTTTTGGAAATTTTATGATGTTTAACTATTTTATTTCCTGAAAATTTTATGATATTTAACTATTTCATTTCTTTCTATGTATTTTCCATATTTTCAAAATTCCCTTTTTTATATATGAACTTTTGTATATCTTATATGTCTTTCTGAATATTTTCTCATATATTTTTAAAATACTCCCACCGATTATATGCACACTCCTTTTGAGAGTCCAACTAACAATTAACCAAACTATGCTTAAGTGTAGTAACACCAAAGTGTTACTGATAAATTCACATTCGAAAGTAATTCATATTATCATAATTATGTAGTTACTAATAGTATACCATAAGATAAATTAATGGTAAGAGTTCAATTTTGGAAACTTTGCCAGGTCAATGGTGCCTTATATTTTGGATGGAGAGAGTACTGTACTGATGTTTTAATGATTTTTTGTTAATTTTATAAAATTTTACCTTTTGATTTATTTACTTTTAGAAATATTTTTAATGACGATGTGCTGTGCCATGGTAGAGCCACCTGAACAATTTATTTATGTGATGGACTTAATTGCATATATTTTCAAAGAAAGGGGATTTGATTAACTAAATTGAAAGAAAAAACACTTATGCAGAAGATTGGAATAGAAGAGAGATTACAGGAGGAAAGTATTCATATTTATAAGCAAAATTATCCATGTTCATAGCTATATGGATTTCTTTCTTATCACGTGACATTACCATCCCTCGCTTCTGCAGTTTAGTACCAGCTATCTTGAACCAAGATGGTCTGCATGGTACCAGTATAGCATCTCTGGATAGCACAAAAAATGATAATGAGGATATGAAATCTGTTCTGTCTCTTGATGATGGTCGATGGTCTGCACCAGCAGAAGAATGCACCTCCGTGCCTTCTGTTAGTCTGGAAGAAGAGTTGCCCCAGTTGAATATTAGACAGCCTTCTCCCCCACCAGTCCTGGCAGAGGTACATCCTGAGCGTAGACCAATTTCTCCATCAAGCATTGCTGATCCAACACCAGGACTTGCTATATCAGAAACCGGACGTTATCAGAACTTGCATGTTGTAAGTTCGAAGTGCTCCTTTTCCTTTTCAAACCATAGCATTGTTCTGAACCTACAGCTTTATAGGAAATACATGATTATGGATCTTCGATCTGCATTTATTTGTAACTGATGTATACCGTTGACTTAGTTTGGCTGATGATCTTAATTTTACCCTGTTAGCCGGTGAAGTTGATGGAGTGTTTTCTAAGGGTTGCTGAGGCAAACACAAAAAGAAGTTTAGAGACATGTGGGGTTCTTGCTGGTACCCTGGTAAGTACTTGCCCCCAAAGGAGATGTGAACAGTGATTTGGCTGGAGTACTAACATTAGATTGTATGTTTATGTAGAAAGAGAGAACTTTTTATGTGACAACCTTGATAATTCCAAAGCAGAAATCCACATCTGATTCGGTAAGTTATTGTTTTGGCCTGGATTTTTCTTGCATGTTTCTTAGTGCAAGTTATTCACCTTATTGCAACGCAGTACCTAAAAGGCTAAATTGCAGCACTTCAAGAGATTACTGAATTACATAGCTTTTTTAACTTTATAGTGTGAAGCTACAAATGAAGAAGAACTATTTGAAGTTCAGGATGTGTGCTCACTTTTCACTCTTGGTTGGATTCATGTAAGTTCATAATGAAATTTGACACCATTGATGCTTTTCTGTTGTTTGCTCAATTCAGTAAGGTACGTGCACTGTATCCCTTCCAAAAAACAGAAAGAAAGAACGAAAGAATGAAAGAAAGAATGTACATGTACTGTACTTGCAATATGTCTTAAGGATATACTGATGAACATGTTTGCTCTAGTTCTCAACCTTTTTAACTCTTAAAAAAACCTATTGAAGACAAGCTGCCCCTCTACCATGGCTAACTGCAGGAACTCTGCTTAACCACAGCAAATGCTTTATAAAGGTAGATAATGTAATATCTAATTCTTTAGCTTGCATTGGCCTGTCACTGTTTTTTTTTGGTAAGCTAATTGGTACGCCCCATGCTCCCATCGCACATATTCAAGAGGAGCGCTACTATGCCACGCTATACCGTTCGGATCGATCCGAACAGTATAGCATCCAACTAGCGCCGCTCCTCCTCCGCCACCTTCTTTGCCGCTTCCCTCTCCTTCCTCTCTCTTCTCAACGCCACCCTCCTCGCCTTCTTCTCTGGCGCCGGCCTAGCTCCACGCTACTCCTCCGCCTCCCCCTGCCCTCCACCACCACCCGCGATTGTCACCGCCGTTGTCGCTTCACCGCGCCGCCCCCCGACCCCTCCCCGCCACGCTGCCCTGTCCAACCTAACTGCCACAGCCGTCGCTGCCACCGCCCTATGGCTCCGCCCACTGTCGGGCCGCCACCTTCCCCTGACCTCCTTCTATGTCTAGAGGGAAGGGTGAACCCATAGCGAGGGAGCCGGATCCTGCAACGGAGGAGAGAGAGGGGATGACGGCGGCAAGGAGGGAGGGAGCAGCGGACGGGAGTGAGAAGGAGCACGAAAGGGAGGGAGTGGCAGCATGAGAGTGAGAGAGGGGGATGGTATACCGTCCAGTAGTTTTTCTCATTCAAGAGAGGCATTTTAGGTACATGCATATGGTTGTCATTTGTGTTATCAGGTTGAGGGTCTCCAGTTCTCCACAAGCATTGTAGTGTATGATGCAGTGTTTTTGACTTTTTTCTGGGTAATTTACCATATGGACGAATTTGACCTTGAAATTTGACATGTCTCCATAGTTGTATACATCCATGATTTTTTAGAACATTTTGGACAATGCATCATGCACTTCACAAACACAAATGGGGGCAGTGCCCATAGGGGTATCAGGTAATTTCTGTATTTAATATTGGTTGCAGGAGATTCATGACAGTTGCATCTCATGCAACAGTTTTTCTGTAACTAGAACAATCATTGTATTACTCAGGAATTTTATTTGTTGATTGGCTGATTGCTTTCATCATGAGTTAGTTGATTTCCTCACCATTTTTCTGCTCCTTTCTTCCAGACACATCCAACACAGTCTTGCTTCCTGTCTTCCATTGATCTCCATAATCATTATTCATATCAGGTAATGTTTGCAGACTGGATCCCACAATACCATTACCACTTATTTAGTGCCACACTTCCATTTTAGTTGTGTTTGCGTTGCCCTCAGCACTTGGTAATGTCATTTGTCTTATTGATTCAAATAAGGAAAACACTAAGCAAATGCATGTCCACATATAACAAGATCCTGCAATCTAGTTATTGTTGAGATGTTCACAATTGAAATTCAAAATGCATGTTTGCAATGCATGAATTGTAGTTTCTAGATCAATAGCTAAATGAGATTTGGTTCATCTTCCTATGATCTTATTTGAACCCTGTATCAGGATAGCTACTTTTCCCATGTCCATGACACAGTTTCTTGTTGTTTGTTTGATCCTATCTGGAGTTTTATTGCATACCCAAAGATGATTAAACTTAGCAAGATGTTATTCTGTCGGTTTCATTTCAATATCTGTTCTTACATGTTCAATAGTTACTAGTTAGTGTGTCCTGCTAATTTGCTTACTATTCACTGGCTAATCAAATTGAAAATGTAGTTTTTGCATCTAGATTTTCTACTTGATAAATCTGTTGAGGAAAATTTATTATTTTTATTTGATCATGTGTTTGGCATTTGTTTTTGTTTCAACAGGTTATGCTACCCGAAGCAATTGCAATAGTTATGGCACCTACTGACACAAGAAAGTATGTTATCCATATGTTCTGTTGACACCCAGTTTTGTGGTCAATCTTTTTCACTGTTACTTATCATATAGATTAGTATTGGTGGATGCTGATTTTCAGGGGTTTTTAGTTTTCATTGCTGCAGATTAGATCAAATTATTATTATTCTTATTATGCTGAATTTCATGCTTTACTGCCAAAGTATTCGCCAATAACTTGGTTAACAACGGAAAGGCTTGTATTGTTTTTAAGATTGTTCTGTCCATGATCTTCTTGAAATGTACATCCCCCACATGTCAGAGATACATTGGGTGGTATTATCCAATTTGGTGATCTTCGTGATGGTAGTGAGCAATATTCCCTTGCTGTTTGCATCAGGCGATCATATGATCTTGATTACATGTTTTGTTTGAACAGAACACACGGTATATTTCATCTCACGGATCCAGGTGGTATGGGCGTGATCCATGATTGCCCAGAGAGAGGATTCCATCCACATAAGGCTCCTTTAGATGGCTCGCCAATCTATGAGCATTGCTCCCATGTGTACATGAACCCCGATATAAAGTTTGATATGATTGACCTCCGAGAAAGGTGAGAAAGCTCAACTTCATTTGTCAAAGTTTGGAGGCTATACTACCGGCTGCTGAACAAATTGTCTTCCTTTTTTTAAACTATGCTGAAGAATTGCGAGTACTGATGCAAGTGATTGTACATAGCTATTGTGTGTATAGAGATCTGTTGAATTAAATCATTGGTATGTCCGGGGAAAGTCAAGAATTTGTTGTAATTCATCCCTTCTTTTACCTCTTGAGATATACGCTTGTAAACCAAAATGCCGAAGAAGTGCTCAGTCTCATTTTTATGCCAAGTTAATTGTAATATCACTGGATATTTTACTTTTGTTTTATTTTTCTTATTTTGAGGCGGGTAGGTGTTTATTGGTCTTGCAATGTTCTGTACCTTGGCAGTATATCGTATATCATTGATCATCTATTTTTTTAATTGACGGTTTGTGAGAGCGTGTACGGTATGATGATCCCAGTTGAGTGGTACTGCCTGTAATAAGGGTTTTGTTTGTTTCGTTTGCTCGACAAAATCACATTACACATGAATGAGCAAGTCCGTGCTTGCTTTGTCCTAGTTCAAGGCAAAGCTGTTTGTAGCCTCGTACACAGGGTTCAAAAACCCGGCGGTAATCAGTTCTACCGGTGGCTACCGATAGAGTAAAAATTGATAGTTTTTTTATTTAATTTAAATTTTAAATATAAAAGTTAGTTTCCGTAATGATGTTTATATTGTTTAACACAAATAGAATGTATTAGAAAGATGTATGCACCTTACGTGCTTGACTTCATACTTTGTGTCATAAATATATTAGGAATTTTCAATTTTAAATTTGGAAATTGGTTTTTAGCGGGTTTTCTTCGTTTTTTGAGCAGCAACTGGCTGGTTTTTTCGTTTACATATTTCAAATTTAAATTTTGACACTTGAAATTTGGCTTTTTTTTTAGTTTTTCCGTTACTGCCCCCGACTAGGATATAGGCCGGTATCGGGTTTTTGTGGTTGTCAGTGGGCAAGGTTAGAGGGTGATCCATGACGAGGTTGAGTGGCGAGTTGTGTTGATTCGAGGGTGGTGGGTTGTGGACATTTTGGCTGATTTAGCGCTATTGTGATCGGTAACTACAGAAGTAGTGTTCATCACAAAAATTTATAGATTTAGCACGAAGTTGGCACGGCTACCGCACAGAGATGCCTCCCAGTTGATATGCACCCCTGCTGCACAGCCGTCGTACGGTGGAGCCAAAACCACACAGCCACAGTGCGGTGGCCCTCACCTCCCGCATGGCCATCATACGGTGGTCACTGTTCATAGCAATTAGCCATTAATTTATATTAATTTATTTCTAATCAGTGAATTTATTTAGTTGTACTGCTTATAGAAATTTTTTAATATAGCAAATGAGCTTGAAAACTTGTGAAAGATTATGTGGAGCCTCTCGACACAGTGTACTTGATTGTATATTTTTTATAATTTTATCCGTCTCGAATTTTACTCGAAAATTCATATAATTATATTGTTTGTATAGATTTTTTTATATAGAAAATAAGCTCAAAAAATATGAATTTTTTTGGAGGATTCTTACACAATGGGCTTGATTGTGTAATTTTTTAGAATATTATATTTTGTAAAATTGTCTCAAAAATTAAGGTTTAGGTCTAAAAATCAGGATTTTAATTGGAAGCCACGCGTCAGCTGGCTGCCTGGAGAAAGAAAAACTGCCATCTAGTGCCATCTGTCATTTGACAAAGCCAGGTCCTCACTCCCATTGGCCATCTGTGTTTTGGATATGATTGGCCCTCCCTTTCTTCGCTTCTTTGGACTAGCTTACCCTTAGATAGCTACTTTTCTATCAAAAAACATGTCACCTCCTCCTGTCACCTCCCATCACCTCTATCAGTCCCCCGTCTAATCACTGTCTCCTACATGTGCATGCATTCATACGTGTGAGAGAGAAACACTCGCTATGTAGGTGCTATAAATAGCGAGCGAGAGTGATTAATTTTCACCATCACGATAATTAATCAGTCATAATTAGTTTAGTAGCGGTATTTCATCATCATTATCACACTTCTGGAACCTTTTTGTTGCAAGCTATGTCTCTACCTGCCCTTCTGGAACCCTTCTACGATGAGGATCACTGGTGCAAGCTGTGGATTGCTGGTGAAGCGGATGCCCTTTGCCCCTGCTGCTTCGATCGGGGAGGGATTACTGGGATGAACAGCGACCACCACATGGTGGCCATGCAGGAGGGGGAGGCTGTCGCATGGTTGTCGTCTAAGAGTGGGTAGCATTGCACGGTGCCCATGAGGTTTTGGCTCCAGCGCACAGCTGCCGTGCGGAAAGGGTGCCTGTCGGGCAGGAGGCGTCTCTGTGCGATGGCCATGTAGACTTCACGCCAAATCTGCAAATTCTTCGTGGCGAGTGCTACTTTGTAATTACCAATCACGCTAGCGCTAAATCGACCAAAAAGTCATGGGTTGTGGCTAAGACAGGTGGGGAGAGCAGGTAGAGCGTTGAGACAGCAACATGTTGTGGTAGAGATGCACGACGTGAAATGACACCAAATAGATACTAGTAGGGAAGGAGGTGACATCGAAACCACTAGGAAAGGTAGGCTGTTTGAGTAGTTTAAGGCTATGTTAATACAGATACATGGCTTTTTGAAACGATTTATTCACTTCTTTCGCTTTCGTCTCGCTTTGAAAATAAGTTAGAGGCATAGGAGCATAATGTACCTTATTCCTAGTACTCTTGTCTCATACACATATTTCTTTTTCACTTTTTTCAACACTCGTCCTCCTAAAAGCCATTTCTTTCAGTTGCTACTATTTGTTTTCAGTCAAGAGAGTTTAGCTGCAACAAAAAGCTATCAGCGGAATCCAATAGGAACACCCCTGAGGAGACGGGTAGGGTAAGGTAGAGCAGAGTTGTTGCAGAGAAGATAATACACCGATGCCAGCGTTTTTACTAGTAATTTTTAGAAAATTCGGACCAAAGTACTACAGCTAGTCCGTCCAAAAGGAAAAGGTGAAGAACTGTGGCTAAAATGACACAAAGCCGTGTTTGAAACATGGATTTTTTTGAGGATTTCTTTGTGATTATACTGTTTACTGCGAAATTATTGCGTTTCATACTTACCCTAACCGGTCTAAGAAAAAAGGTTTCATTCCTTCTCCCTCCAGGGAGCAAAATTTCAAAAATAGCCCCTACGAAGCTTCGTCCAACGGTCATATCCTGGAGAGAGGCGGTGCCTTCGCATCCAACGGTCACAAGGAACCAGATAAATAGCCAAGAGACCCTTCTATTTCTCTCATTTCCACATATCACCTCAAGGGAAACCCCCGACTTCTTCCAGCTCTCCCCCCTTCTCCCGTTTCTCCGACGAGTCGAGAGCAGCGGCGGCGGCCGAGCCCGAGCGGAAGCGCAGTTCCCCCTGGAGGCGAAGAGGAGGACGAGGGGAAGCGAGGGAGATTGAAGGCGGCGCCCCATTGCTCTCCCCCATATCCCTCCTCTTTCCGCTTCGGCAGCCGGCTCGTGCTTACCCGAGGCGGCGGAAGAGAGCGAGGGGACAAGGAGTGGAGGGAGGCCGGAGCAGGAGAAGTTCCCAAAGTCTTCGTGGGCGTCGGCGAATGGCGGAGAGGGCGCGGTGGCCCGTTGGTCGAGGCGAAGCCAACCGAACGAGGTGGAGTTCTCCCTCTCCCTCGGCATCGATGGCGACGAGGGGAGGCGGGAGGGCGCTGAGGCTGTGGTGCCTCCTGCCTCCCCCGATTCCGTCGGCATTGCCTGTCTCCCCGTAGCCGTGAACGGGTGCGGCGAGGCGGCGGCGGCGGCAGTGGAGGGGCCAGGAATCTTCTCCCTCTCCACCCTTCTCCTATTTCTTCGACGAGAGCAGCGGCGGACGTGGAGTCGGAGGCGGCCGAGCACAGGCGCACTCCCTCGCCGGTCAAGGGGAGGACGAGGGGAAGCGGGAGGCAGCTTAAGCGGCGGCGAAAGAGAGCGAGGGCGAGAAGGAGTGGAGGGAGTCTGGAGGAGGAGCAGCGCCCAAATTCCGCGTGCGCGTTGGCGTATGACGGCGAGGGTAAGGCAGCCACAAGTAGTGGAGTTCTTTCTCTCCCTCTGCATCGACGGTGATTCCAAGGAAAAGGAATCGGCGACGAGGGGGACGAAGGGAGGCGCAAGAAGTGGAGCTGAGGCGGTGGTGCCTCGTGTCTCCCGCGATTCCGCCGGCATTGCCTGTCTCCCGTAGCCTTAACGGGTGTGGCGAGAGGCTGCAGCGGCGGTGGAGGGGGGAGGATCGCAAGTGGCCGCCGCGGAGCACGCGAGCAGTTGGCGGACCGCAAGAGCTCCGACTTCGTCGGCAGCGGCAACCGTAACGACCAGGAGAACGGGCGGAAGCGGCAGGCGCTAAGGCGGAGTCACCTCATCTCTCTCCCATATCCCGTCCCTCCGTTTCTGGCGTTGTCGCCTGCCTCCCCGTGGCCGTGAACGGGGGAACGACATGGCGTAAGCAGGCGGGGAGGGCGGAAGAGGAGAAGTGGCCGGCGGTACGTGGAGCGTGCTGCGGTTGTTACGTTCTTGGGCCAGAGTTGGAGCCAAGTTCTTGGCCGTGTAAGCCTCTTTTTTCCCCAAATGCGAACACGTCTTTGTTTCTGAACCACGTTAAAGATTGGATATTTGGTTTTGGATCAGTTAGTTTCTCAGAGTCTCTTGACCCAATTCTTGTTGTTTTATATGGTTCAATTATCTGTTAGCCTGTCGATATTATTCCGGAGCTGGCATGCTGTTTTGAACAGTGAATGATTGGATATTTCTTGTAGGCGCCTAGTTAGTTTTTTTGGGCTCAAGTCCTGCAGTTTTATGGTTCAATTCTGTGTTGGTTGCCAAATTAGATTGGAGCCAGCATACTGGATAGGCAGGACGAGTTTAGAAAAGGGTTGTAGCGAAAGTACAATAAAAAGTGGCATATAACCTTTCTATGCATCCAATTGTTTGTCAAGTTTGTCAAGGCTTCCCAACTTTATTAAAAAAATACAAGCTGAGAAATATTGAACTTTTGTGCACCTGCTTTGTTTGCAGTAGGGTGGTAATGAAGCACTCGGTCTTATTGATGCATTTTTAGGACAATTATATGGTGGTTGTCCTTAGTATTTTCTGTCGAGGCTATACATTGTGCTATAATGTTGTTTGCTTCAATTTCTTACATGTTATGGCCTGAAGGATTTCCTCTTAACCGCAGATGCATGGCTTTCACTACTGAAATGTGGAGATTGCAGACTCAAACTTGCAGTCCGGTATTAACTCTCAGCTTCTTTTATTTCATGTGCAGCCCGTTATTCATTTTTTGGTGTTGAATAACAAATTGGTGCCTGCATCATGGAAAAAATATTATGCCATTTCTCTTCTTTATTTAACTAGTATGTGCATACAAATTTAGGATAGATGGATTGGGTTAGGGTGTGTCTACATTCTACAGTTTAACAGAATGTAGAAGGCCCATGAGCCTTTTTTGGGGGCATAGAACTGGAATATCACAAAATCCTGCAGAACAATTGCTGTTTTTAGAGCCGGAATTTTTAAAAATTCTGCAGAATGACTCTGCTGTTCCTGTACATTATGACCCATTAAAAGTAGAACATGCTGTGGTTCTTCTAAATCTCAAACTCCCAATTACTAATATTCAGTTCAGTGTAACTTCATGGACGGTTAGCACTGTAGATTTTCAAATTTAGTCCTAGTTAAATGTACATCCATGTTGACTGTTGAGACATATCTTAATGTTAGAGTATGCATATTTGGATGCCCTTCTCATTTTAAGGCAGATCATGTTAAATTCTCATATGTTCTTGTGTTTTGTCTTGTGTTTTGTTCTTCGCTAGAATATGTTCTTTTATATATTCAATGTCAAAAGCAATGTTAATTTTCATGTTTTTTATCAGCAAGTTCTATATCTTACTACAGTTGGCATTGACATGCAAACGACTAAAAGAAATACAGCAAAAGAGCTATTTTGCCTTGTGTTTTGTTCTTCGCTAGATGTTCTTTTTATTAGTATCTTCTCATTATTAATTGAGGCTTATTAGCTTTGCTTGCGAGTTGCTACTAATTTGCAATTGTATTTTCCCCCCTTCTAAATCCTATGGTTTGCTTATTTATGTCTTGTAATCCTGAAAATTTATAGATTGACATTTATGAGCACGAACAAGTATGGATGGACCAACACACAGGACAAGGAACTAGGAGGAGCATCTCATTGCTATTAGTTCGCGTCTTGGTTCTCCTACTGTCCTACATATATAAACAAAGTACATCCTTTCCCCCTTGCTGGAAAATTGCTTGTTTTTCATGAATGGTGGCATCCTTGTTTTCGAACTATACTGTTCACATATCATCTAGTTCCTTCTAATAATTAGAACTCTGATTATAAGTATGGACCTGTTGTGGCTACTGACTAAACAGTAAAGTAGGAGTGGAGTAATTGTGATGGATGAACAATGCTCACCCCTTCTCCATGTTCAGGGCGTGCATATATTTCTCCATGAAATATAATTACAATCTTGCCCTTACAGCTATATGTCTCTTATGAGGGCATACATGTCATTACATATATTATAATGGGCCTTACGGTTCTTATCAGGCCGGATGGGCTCAGGTGGGGGCCACCTCTACTACAGGAGCCTCTCATGGTAAAGGGCTTCTCACGGGCCGAAACCATACCGCCGAGCCCTTTGGCCTTCTCCGTCCCGCGGCCTGTGATGTATTCCGTGTTGGGCTGTGTGGGCCGAAATGGTGATGTCGCTTGACTGAAGTCGTACCGCCCCGCCCCGTCGCGCATAGTGGGACATGCATTGGAATGCTGCTGGCGCGTCGTGCATTGCCGGTTGGAGTTGGACCGCCGTCGTGCGGTCATTCGCGGTGTCGTGGGACACGTGTGCACGCATGGTTGGCGGGTTGTGCGGTGTCAGTTTTCACCGGTTGGGCTTCCCGATCGTGGGGCAGCCGAATAGGCATTAAAACTACGGTCGCCGTCGCCGTCGCGTCGCTGTCCTTCACGCTTGGCTAGCTGCGACAGACTGCCTTTTCACGCCTGCTCTTGTGCGCGCTGCCGCCGTATACACCGCTTGCTGCCGCCGTCCACCGCCGCCGTACCTCTTCCATTTGCTGGCCCCATTTGGTAGTCGGTGCTGTGAGAGGCGCTGTGAGAGGCCGAGCCGAAAGCCCGCCAACGCCGCCTGCCTTTGTCTGAAGTACTGTAATAGAAATGGCCCGTGGTGATGATCGCTCTCGCCAGTCCAGTGGTGGTGCGTCGTCGAGCCGCGGCGGCACGAACTGGTCGGGCGCGACCCCTCGCTGGTGAACAAGCGTTGGAGCACGGCGAGGAAGCTCAATGGCGTTTGCTCGAACGTGCTGGGGCAGAGCCTGGTGACCGAGGAGACCATATGGTCACTTTTGCGTGAAGGGAAGCTTTCGGATTGCGGCGTGGTTTGTCTACCCTCCGTCGCTGAGACAGAGCCGTACCACATGGATTCGGAGGCTGTGGTCTTCGTCGCGTATCTTGAAGCTGGGTTTCGATTCCCGTCCACCCTGTTCGTTGGTGTTGGCCTCCTCCGTCCCACGGCCTGTGATGTATTCCGTGTTGGGCTGTGTGGGCCGAAATGGCGATGTCGCTTGACTGAAGTCGTACCGCCCCGCCCCGTCGCGCGTAGTGGGACACGCATTGGAATGCTGCTGGCGCGTCGTGCATTGCCGGTTGGAGTTGGACCGCCGTCGTGTGGTCATTCGCGGTGTCGTGGGACACGTGTGCACGCATGGTTGGCGGGTTGTGCGGTGTCAGTTTTCACTGGTTGGGCTTCCCGATCGTGGGGCAGCCGAATAGGCATTAAAACTACGGTCGCCGTCGCGTCGCTGTCCTTCACGCTTGGCTAGATGCGACAGACTGCCTTTTCACGCCTGCTCTTGTGCACGCTGCTGCCGTATGCACCGCTTGCTGCCGCTGTCCACCGCCGCCGTACCTCTTCCATTTGCCGGCCCCATTTGGTAGTCGGTGCTGTGAGAGGCCGAGCCGAAAGCCCGCCAACGCCACCCGCCTTTGTCTGAAGTACTGTAGCAGAAATGGCCCGTGGTGATGATCGCTCTCGCCACTCCAGTGGTGGCGTGTCGTCGAGCCGCCTCGACGCGGCGGCTCTTCTGGCCGGCGTAGTTCGTCGGTGACCGAGGTGGAATACGAACTGGTCGGGCGCGACCCCTCGCTGGCGAACAAGCGTTGGAGCACGGCGAGGAAGCTCAATGGCGTTTGCTCGAACGTGCTGGGGCAGAGCCTGGTGACCGAGGAGACCATCTGGTCACTTTTGCGTGAAGGGAAGCTTTCGGACTGCGTAGTTCGTCGGTGACCGAGGTGGAATAAGCGCGACCCCTCGCTGGCGAACAAGCGTTGGAGCACGGCGAGGAAGCTCAATGGCGTTTGCTCGAACGTGCTGGGGGCAGAGCCTGGTGACCGAGGAGACCATCTGGTCACTTTTGCGTGAAGGGAAGCTTTCGGACTGCGGCGCAGTTCGTCTACCCTCCGTCGCCGAGACAGAGCCGCACTACACGGATTCGGAGGGTGTGGTCTTCGTCGCGTATCTTGAAGCTGGGTTTCGATTCCCGTCCACCCTGTTCGTTGGTGAGGTGCTGCAGGTGTACGGGCTGGAGCTGGCGCACCTGACACCGAACGTGCTAGTCCGCCTGGCTGTCTACTGCTGGGCTTCGCGAATGGAGGCGGTGTGGCCAAGCGCCCCTTTGTTCGCATTTCTCCCTGACGCACGCTGTCAACGTCTCGCCAACTTTGGGAGTATTCCAACTTCGGGAGCATCAACTTCGTACTACGTTCGACATGCACGAAGCTGTTCCCGGCGAACGCAACTAGCGGCAATAGCTTCGGTGGTCCTCGACCGCGACGACGAACATCAACATGAGGGACCTCGTGGAGTACCTGATGTTTGGCGTGGCTTCGCTGAGCCGCCCGTGGCATGTGCAACCCGGACCTGACCGCGACGACGACATTCGACCTAAGATGCCGACGGTTGTAGCTTTAACTCTTTATTGGCAGAGCTCCTCGAGGACGCGGAGCGGGCACGCGGGCGGTGTTCCTTGGGCCATATGTGGCCAAGGAGCACAGCCTCCGGGAGGCGGTGATGGTGAACATCGGGCGGATAAACCGCATGTGGGAAGCTCTCGGCATTCCTATGCCGAATGCCAGAGCGCCTATGCCGGAGCGTGCCGTGCCGACCATTGGTCGGGCTCGCACCCGGGTCGGGCTCTCCTCACCGAAATGCCCGGTCTCCCGCCATCCGACCACCAAGCTCGGCGGTCGTTCTTCCCGAAGTGTCCATCGAGGTTGAGGCCATTGCAGTTACTGGCTCCGACCTGGCGGAGTACGCTAACTTAGACCTGGAGGCGGAGGCAGATCAGGGCGCGACCAGTGATCGCGAGTGATGTGGGCGACTGCAATAGTCACCATGGACCCGACGCGGATGCAGGAGAATGCGAGGCTTTGTCGCCTACGCCGGCTGCGGGGGGCCGACAAGGCGCTCCCGAAAGCGCTGTGTGCGAAGCGTGCGTAGCTTCACTCGAAGGGGCGAGCGAGCGCTTCCAAGTGGCGGTGGCAGTGCTCTCAGAGGAGTCGGACTCTAAGGCGGAAGCCGTGGGGCACAAAGTGGAGTCCGTCGCGCTGCTTGTTGGTGATGCCCCCGCAGTTGCCCCTTCTACAAACACCGGCGTGGCTGCTTCTGAACGCTCTTCACCCATCCACGACGCAGGTATAAACACCTCTTGCGACTTTGTGAGACTTCCCCAATCTTCGTCAGCATCAGCGGGCCCACAGTCTCCGGGGCGCGCACAGGGCTTGAGAGACGGAACCGGTTGCGGGGGGACCCGCCGTGGATGTGTCATCAATTTTCGCCCCTGCGGAAGCCGCTGGCACGGAGGCTCGGCGCTTAACCCTGGCGGACTTCATCCCTTGACCCGAGGCGTTGCGAGCTTTCCAAGGGGTCGTGGACTGCGCGGATGCTGGCTTGGACCGGTGAATGCTGTCGTCCTGCGGACCAGAGCTCTTGGAAGGTACTTGCGCGCACTCTTGAACTACTTGCCTTTGTAGGGATGTTGCTAACTGCTGTGTTATGCTGGCTCTTGCCCTTGTCCGCGCTTTACAGGCAGCGAGGACTCGCGAATGGGGTGGCCTGGAGGACCGACTTCACGCTGCAGAGTCAGAGGTTGCCGCCGCGCGGTAGTCCACGCTCATGCAGCCTGCACATCGAAGGATGAGCGCATTCGCTTCCTTGAAATCGAGGGCGTGAAGGCTATCACTGATGCGCAGGCACTTGCGGAGCGGACTCAATGCATGACCTCCGAAGAACGCGAGGGCTTGCTACATCAGATCATCGGGCTGGAAGAGAAGGCTCGGCTGACTGCGGCGATCGGGGAGAAGGACCGGGCACTGGGCGACACCTCAGTGGCGGCGTGGAGCTCGATGGAATCTCCGATCTTGCTGTCGTGGTGCCACCTCGCACCTTCAGGCCCGAGGACCTGTCGAACACCCTTCGGAGGATCGAGAGGCTTTAGCGCTCGCGCTGAGTGCCGCGTGATCCTTCGACAACCACTGCTCGATTGTGACGACCCGTATCATCCTCGGCCTTCACCACCAGGGCTGCCTGCACGTCGACGAGCTGGCTACCCCGCGGCTGGAGCTGCCTGCCAGGAGTGGGGTGATATCCGGAGTGGTGCATGCGGTCCGATGGATGTTCCGCATGTGCCTTCCACCAGCGCATCTGGGACTACATTGGCGAGGCCGCGGCGAAGGTAGCTATGAGGCGGAGCGTGCAAGGTGGTGGCGACCTTGGGGCCTGGATTAATGAAGTCCCACGGCGTGACGAAGGTGATGCCGCCAGCTCCGAGCACGACGTCGATCCACAGGTGTGATGCCGAAGCCCCATGCCCGCGCATGTAGCCTGCTATGTACCCTGTGTCAATGTTATTTAAAATGGCGCTACATGGCCCCACCCTTTTGGCAATACAATGAAAATTTTCAAGTCTTGTTCTCATATTTGGTGCTTGTAGCGAGCAGGTGCTTGATAGGGGCCGCTAAGGTCCGACGGCGCCTTCGACACTGGGGCTGGGCGGAGGATTATCTGCGTTTTTGGGATGAGCGGCGTTCGGCGGGAGAGGCCTCAACGCGAGAGTACGTTAAAGTAGAAGACGAATCGGACAAGTAGTGCCTCCGAACAAGTCTGAATAAATGTACATGTAAATGCTATTCCTCGCACATTATATTGAAGTGTTGCCCAAGGCAAGTGATTTGTGCTCTGTATTCGTTTCGCAAGCGTGTTTGTTTTCCGAAGACACTTGGCACGGCGAGAAGTGCTTCGAAAGATCATCGATAAGTAGGACTTCGAGTGCGAGACGAGTGCCGCGGTTGTGCCCTCCGGCACTTGAGACGCAATACTATGTGAAGTAGGCTCGGGACGAAGGGCCGGCGCAGGCCCCTTCATTTTGCAATAAAGTAGACGTGCGCGTGCTCTGTCCCTAACCTTTCGAAGTGGCGGCAGCGGAGCTGGCGGCCTGATGAAGTAGGCGCGCGCGCTCCATCTCTATCCTTTCGAAGTGGCGGCAACGGCAACGGAGCTTGCGGCCAGATGAAGTAGGCGCACGCGCTCCGTTCCTAACCTTTCGAAGTTTCGGAAATTTCGTTTGTTTCGCTACCCAACGAGAAAAAAATATTTCGGCTAAATATTTTCCTTTAAGTTTGAATTAGGAAGGTTTAAAGGACCATGAAATCCATTGCTGGTTGCATCTTTTCTTCTAGCCCAATGGCTAAGTCCCCCCACGCTTGTCCCACAGGTCCTGGGATCGAACCCTCAGTTCCTACTCCCATTTTTTGTATTTTTATGGAGGGTGCACTGACATGTGGGTCCCACACAGGAAAAATAAAAAGAAGCGAGCTAGGGATTCGAACACACGACCTCTCATTCACGAAGAGAGCCCCCCACCACCGGACCAAAGCAGACATTGCGTTAAATATTCACTTTACGCGTTATTTATCCTTAGTTTTAAGGTTCAAAATTCAAATAGTGTTTTGAATTTTTCAAACGAAATTAACGAAATTTTAAGGATGGATTTTAAGATGAATTTTTAGGATTTTCTAGGTTTTCTAATTGCAGAAATTAGATTAAATCAATTTGAGCTCAAATAAATAGCAAACAAATCTAGAAAAAAATCTGCGAAAATATAGAAAAATTCCTTGTAACACAAGGAACTCAAGTAAGACATATTTAAATTAATTGAAGTTTAATTTAGTCATATTTAATCTTTTTAATTTCAAAAATCAAATTAAGCTTTAATTAATTCAAGAAAAATTGAAATGACAAAATTTTATTTTTAAAGCTCTAAAAAGACTCTGAAAATTAGGATGTTATAAGATATATCTTGGAAATCATATTCCATCCATCTAGCATGTTCTTGGGCAAGTTCTTATGTTTGTCTGGTTTTCGAGAGGTGATTTTGGGGTTTTGATCATGTGGGCGATTTGGCTTGAGTTTATACTGTGATATAGCTTGTTATGACATGTGAGAACCCATCCAAGGTCATCTAGATTTTCAATGACTCATGAGTAAGAGTAGATTAGGGTTCTCCTCTTTTGTCTGGTTTTAGTGCAATGTTATTTGTTTTGGATAAATGTCAGAAATTTGGTTGTGATCTTCAAAATTCATGTTGGAATAGGTTCCTAACGTCCTAGATAGGACTTGTGCTAAGTTTTATTTTGTTTGAATCAGTAGTTTAAAAGTTGGCTCTTTTCTTGGATCGTATGCAATGTTGTTCTACACTCTGTCTCGACGAGCGGTCAAACCATAGGGACCCAAACAGTACAATCAAGGATCCCAACGACCGGTGATGCAGCGGTCCAACTAGCCGAGTGGTCAGACCAGTTCGTAAGCGGTCCAACCGGGCTGGCGGTCAGACCATGTGTTGGCTAGTGGTAGTACTGGCGAGGCTGAAAAGTTTCAGGTGGCCTGTGTTCTTTGGCTGTTGCTTTGGTAAGCTTGTGAGTTTGTGTTTCCGCTGCATATTATTAGGTTTATGTAAGTACTTGACCAATCCAATGTCACGTCACCATGACCTTACAAATAGCTATAGGTAAACATTTTCAGCACTGAAATGATGCCTCATAGAGTCTCTCATTCCCTTGATTACTCACATGTAAATAAGAAGTCAATACATTTGAACCAATTTTTTATACATGCGTTTACAACAACAATCCCTTCGTGTCATTTTGTCCAGTCTAATTACTTTTTGTCCAATTTTCACACTGGCACTTGATCTGTGGCAGGTGCACCCTGCCTGTTGGTCTAACCGCTCTGCTGATCTGAATCCATCTGCCAATTGGGAACTTGAGATTAGCTTTGCAGTGGCTTTGGCAATCAAGAGTAGATAAGTAAGACATCGAATTTCAAGGCAAGTATAGGGCGAATAAGATAAGAACGAGAGCGAAAGGGGACAGGAGAAAGTTTTGAACACAGGAGGAACATACTGATAATTAAACAAACAACATAAAGGATTAATGAACATAAGTTTACAAAAGGCAAGTGGTACACAGACCACTTAGGGTTCATGGTTACACTTGCATTACATTACAAAAGTACTGCTACTACTCTGGATAAGTCTACACTAACGAGCAACTACTCCTCCATCGCCTCTGGAGCTGGCAGGGTCAGAGGGGCTGCAGGACGGAACCTAGCACGGTACTCCGCTGCAGTCATCCTGCGCCTAGGCCTGGACTGCACAGAAGAACAGGAGGACTGAACACTGGGAGACTCTCCGCAGTCAGAAGCCTCGCCTGCCTCGATGGCCTCGTAGCGGAGAAGGGACTCGGAGATCCGCACTGCCACGGGCGCCCCACGGTGTCTCGCGAGTCTGGACTCCTCAACTGCGTTGTCGTAGCGGACAACTTGCTGCGCCATGAGGATGGCGATGCCTGCAAGGCGGGGATCGTCCTCGCCAAACTGCGGAACTGCTAAACCTCCACGGCGCTGCTGCGGAACCAGGTCGAAGGGTGACCCCGTGAGCTCCAGGTCGTAGTAGTCTCTGAGGTACAAGGCAGCCTTCTGGGCTGCGTCCTGCACTGCGTCGTCCTTGTCGATCCTCCTCGCGATGAATCTCGGCTCAAGGTCTGGGCGGACAGGCAAGGGCGTGAGAGTCACCCATGCCTTCCACTCGTAGCGCTGACCCTGGCGGAAGCGTCCGACAGCGTGAAACACCGGGCTGTGGTATCCTGTAGCTCCGAGATATCTTTGCATCTCCCATAACTTGCGGGGCCAGCCATCCATGCTGTCGGGGCGGGAGAACACGTAGTGCACTATCTGCCGGAAACGAAATTTTAAAATTAGACAAGTGAAGCAGTAAACATTTTTGCAAAAGTAAAACTTAAGCAGAAGTAAATTAAGATAGATAAGGTAGCAACAAGAGAGGAAAAAGACAGCAATAATCCTTATATTTTTCGTAAACCCTTTTTATGGCTTAAATTAAGTTTTGCGATAAAATCGCTTCTTAATTTGCCTTAGGTCTCAACCTACGGTCAAAGAGCCTGCTCTGATACCACTTCTTGTAACGCCCCCGTTTCCAGGGGCGCGTACAGACACGGCATTCCGCAACTATTCACGCATGAACAGTTATGGAGTGTTGTGCAAGAGTATACCATTGCATGCTTACAACAAAAGTGCGGCATATATTTCACATATGGATTAACATCCAGTTTTCAACAACGGGGCGTGCAAGCCCAAAGTATAATTACTTTACAAAAGCTCCAAGATCCGCTTGAGCGCGCCGAAGACCTAAAGCCAAGGGCCGAGGACGTCCCTGAGGGTTTACGAAAATGTTTACTGCTTCACTTGTCTAATTTCAAAATTTCGTTTCCGGCAGATGGTGCACTACGTGTTCTCCCGCCCCGACAGCATGGATGGCTGGCCCCGCAAGTTATGGGAGATGCAGAGATATCTCGGAGCTACAGGATACCACAGCCCGGTGTTTCACGTTGTCGGACGCTTCTGCCAGGGTCAGCGCTACGAGTGGAAGGCGTGGGTGACTCTCACGCCCTTGCCTGTCCGCCCAGACCTTGAGCCGAGATTCATCGCGAGGAGGATCGACAAGGACGACGCAGTGCAGGACGCAGTCCAGAAGGCTGCCTTGTACCTCAGAGACTACTACGACCTGGAGCCTGGAGCTCACGGGGTCACCCTTGGTTCCGCAGCAGCGCCGTGGAGGACGATCCCCGCCTTGCAGGCATCGCCGTCCTCATGGCGCAGCAGGTTGTCCGCTACGACAACGCAGTTGAGAAGCCCAGGACTCTGCAGAGACAGCTGTGGGACGCCCGTGAGCAGGTGCAGCATCTCCGAGAGTCCCTTCTCCGCTACGAGGCAGGCGAGGCTTCGATCGCGAGAGTCTCCCGATGTTCGATCCTCTGTTCTTACATGCGGATCCGTGCCTAGGCGCAGGATGACTGCAGCGGAGTACCGTGCTAGGTTCCATTCTGCAGCCCCTCTGGCCTTGCCAGCTCCAGAGGCGATGGAGGAGTAGTTGCTCGCTAGTGTAGACTTATCCAGAGTAGTAGCAGTACTTTTGTAATGCAATGCAAGTGTAACCATGAACCCTAAGTGGTCTGTGTACTACTTGCCTTTTGTAAACTTATGTTCATTAATCCTTTATGTTGTTTGTTTAATTATCAGTATGTTCCTACTGTGTTCAAAGCTTTCTCCTGTCCCCTTTCGCTCTCGTTCTTATCTTATTCGCCCTATACTTGCCTTGAAATTCGATGTCTTATCTACTCTTGATTGCCAAAGCCCCTGCAAAGCTAATCTCAAGTTCTCAATTGGTAGATGGATCCAGATCAGCAGAGCGGTCAGACCAACAGGCGCACGTGCCACAGATCAAGCGGCACTCGCCAGTGTGATAGCAATGTTGGAGCAGAATCGTTACCAGGGAGAACAGAACATCTTACGAGTGTTAGATTAGCAGGTGTCAGACCCAGATTTTATAATCCGGAATCTACTGTGTTTAACTGCACTATTCCCTGGATCAGTAGATAGTACACCTGATTACGAATATCAAAGTACATATCATGCGGAGCGTAAATATAATAGTAGACTTACTCATGGGCGATTAGGCGAAATCAATAAATTGCAGCGGAAGAACGAAGCACACATGTGGACCTTCGAGACATGCCCACAGCGACCAAGCTGGAGGTTCGCGACCTAGTTCTCGACATCTTCATCTTCTTTGCCATCGTGATCCAAAAGTATTATTGAAGCGTAGCGATCCGCCTCGCTTCGAATTTGCCGCAAAGCGGCGTGAGCACTCCGACCCCGTGCTCGTGAATCAACACACGAATGCGTTATATAACATGTATGGCTAATCAAGGATGGCTTAAGTTTATTTTCTTTGCGAAGAGTGCTTTTGAATACAATTACTTAAAATTCACGAGACCTAGCATTTTGAACAAAAGCATATTGTTCAAGAACATGCAATAATAATAGCGATCGATTCCATCCACCGTTATATGGCATCCGCACCATATAGCAATTCTTGACGTTATAGCCGCTTAACTTACCACTGGGACGACACCGGGACAATTCCAAACTAGGGCCTTACATCGCCTTCCACTTTTCCAACCCATCATAAAGCATTTTGAAATAGAACTATATCCGGTTAAGTTCCCATGTCCGCCCTTGACCGTAGGCACGGCTATTCGAATAGTTTTAGACTCTGCGAGTTTGTACACTTTCACCACAAGAGACAATCAACTCATTGCCCACACGATTCCTTAGAAGTGTGGTTGAGCGGTTTCATCACGATGAACTGTTCAAAGTACCTCGCCCCTTCCATCATTTCACCCTACGGGCACTCCCACTTGCGGTGGGTCCCATACGTTGTGCGGATGTTCTCCTACGAGCGTCTAGCATTGGACACCTCGCTAGCCCGCCACAGCAGAACTTCACTCCTACGAGTGTCCCATTCAAGCCGCCTCACCGATCGCCACTTGCACTACTCCACACCTCTCTCTGGAAGGATGACTTTCGGTCCCAGACATCTACTAAGCCAAGCTATACTTTACAGACTTGTGGTTGTCTTTGTTTTACACAGAGGTCATGACAAGATTCAGATCCTTAAAGATGTCGGGCGGTTCTACCACTAACCCACTTTGTGCATCCACTGCACCACATTCACACCCTCAAACCAATCCGCCCAGATATTTAAGCAAGTTGGGGATTTTGGGAGTATAAAATAATCATGTCCAAATATATGCCAGTCATTCCCACCATGACTGCCCAAATCAATTTCTCATGAATAAAAGTGATGCTTGGGACAATTTCTTGCCCCGGATTCCTAATCAATGCTAAGCATGGCATATAATTAAGGACTTATTTTCAAAATGTTACTATTATATTTTGCTAGGCGACAAGGTTCACACATTCAAATATTCCAATGGAGGTAATATTATTCAAGGTAAACAATGGGCACATAACTAGAATATTAAATTAAGCATGTATTTGCATATAAATTAATGACATGCAATTTGATAATTTAAAATAAAATAATTTTGCGTAAAACATAGGATCAACATGATCAAAGTATTGACTACTTTGGAGCGGTTTATCGCGGTCTTGAGCTCACGCAACGCTTTATCTTGGGCTTCGATCTCTATCTTCGCCGAGCTTGATCTCATTGGATCCGTTGAATCTTCACGGCTCCAACTCCTAATTACGCGACTAGCGATCTGAATCAAATAACAACAAATACTCAAAGAGCCAAATAAACCCAAATAAGCTCAGTTTAGTTCCATTATTATTTTATCCATGCTTTAGTTTCTACTAGGCTTAGTTTCATTTAATTTTAGTTCAAACTTAGCCATCTAAGGAAAACTTGGTTAGCATCATTTTAGGTGACCCTAATTACGGTGTTAATGGTTACATGCTTATCTTAGAGTATCTGTATGTTCGGGAGATTATTTTGTTCTTGGATGACCTAGGGCCATTATGTTAAAATATGCCAATAGGGTTTGTTTAATTGTGGCTTGACCAATATTGGGCATATACATGCTAACTAGGGGCGACTTTATTAGACATATACATTTATCCAAAGAATGCTTCTCCTAATCAATGCCTTAGTATGTAACTAGATTTGCAATGTAAATATTAAAGTTAAGCTAATTATTTATCATGACACCTAATCCGAATTCAAACCATACATAAACTCCCTAACTTTTCCTAAGCCTTTACCTTAGTTTAGGATTTAGATCTAAAATGGATGCTAAAGGCATACTAGTCAGACATACATGTTAATATCTAATCCCTGACTTGACATGTGTTAAGCGCGGGTGTATCTTAATAAATTTTATACCTTCTATGGATGTATTTTTAATTAGAATTTTTACTAATTTTGGACTATACACTAAACCACATTTTATTAATACCTTGATTTGATAACTAGTCCTCATCTAATCTAAATATCTAAACTATATTTGTTGTTCATATAAATATTAAAATTTTATAATCTTATTCATATCCTAATTAAATTTATTAACTTTTCTAAATTATTCTCAGATTTTCCATGAGTTTTCTTTACTTAATATGGACCACAAAAACTAAAACAAAAGAGGTGGAGACAAAGTGGGACGGACTCGAACACAGGACACAGGCAATGAGGCTTGAGTCTTTGCCGAGCCAACCAAGTGGCGGAAGCCTTTGGCTATTATTAGAAGAGGTGGCAAATTAAACGAAGCATCGTGCGGGCGGTGGCTCCAATACGAGTATGTCGGCGAACAGAGGAGGCGGGAAAAAGCGCCTGGCCGGCGAGGCTGCGACGAGGAAGGAAAAAGGCGGGGTAGGCCGCGAAATGGGTTCCGGGGTGGTGGATGCCGGTGGGAGGCGGCGTGGTACAGGCGGCCTTGGTCGGCGAGGCGGCCGCTCGGCGGCGGCGGTGGGGTGTGCTTGGGACGGCAGCACTGGCGTGGGAGAGCTAGCAATTTGGCTTGAGCGGAGCATTAAGGGATACTGAGGAAGCTCACCGATGTATTTGCGGGGCGGAACATGCGCCGAAAGGTGGCGGCGGAGCGGGTGTTGCTGTGATGGGGCTCACGGTGGCGGCGAGGCGCGGAGAGATACTCCGTGAGCGGTGCAGGACGATCGCGGCGGCGAGTGCTCAGCTGCGATGAATCGAGGAATGGCCAACCGGCGGGCGGCGTGGAGAATGGCGATGGCGGCCGGAGGTGGGAGAAAGGAGGATGAGGAAAATGGGGAAGAAGGGTAGAAATCTCGATGGGCAGGAGGCGTTGCATCCGGGCATTTGTAGCCGCGGATGGGGCGAGAAACGCGGCCGAGTCCCGTTAGGCGTGGGGACGGGTGGCGCAGGAAGGACCGGGCGGAGCGGGGTTTATCTTCGGTTCCGGCGCGGGGCTCGGCGTGGGATGGCACGAGGCTCGGTGATGGCGATGGATCGGCGCGCGCGTGGCGAGAGTGGCGACGGGGCGAGGCGTGCGCGCGTGCTGCATGATGTCGAGAAGGACGGAGCACACGCGAAAGAAGAGGAAGGGAGGAGGAGGAGACGCGAGAGAGGAGGAAGCGGGCGGGAAAGGAGGAGCTGTCGGCGCACGGACCGCAGGCGATGGAAGGAGCCGGCACTCGCCACGCGCGGCAGAGGAGATGGCGCGCGGGTGGAGCGCGAGGTCCGCGACAGAGGGTCAAGGCGGAGCGAGGGTGGTGGCCTACTGGGTGATGGTAGCTCAATCTTCTTTCTTTCTTTTTTTGTTTTGTTTTGTTTCATTTTATTTATTGTGTACATATACTTTTATACACTATCTAGGTATACATTTAATATGTAGATCTGCATGTATATGTTTCTATTTATTTCTATTTTATATATGCACATGTATATTTGTTTTAGTTATATACATACGTATACACACATATATTTATTTATGTGCACCTTCATTTTATGTATATGTATATGTTTCCTTCATGCCTATATTCTTTTTGTATAAATACTTTTAGGTCTTACACATCTTTCTAGGCCCTTTTATAATACTTATTGCAATATGAGAAATTGTTATGCTTTATCTTAAATTTTTTTATTTTTTTCCTCTTATGTTGGATTGTAGTTTCATTTTGAATCCAAAATTAAAACTTTCTTTTACTTCCATATTTTCTTTTATGGCATTTTTCAATTCTAGTCTTATTATTATTATTGAAACCTTCAAAATTTAAGAAGCACTGTGAAAATCCAAATTTCAAGAAAATCCTTCGTGCAAATAATTCTAAAGCTTTCTTTTTCGAGATTTAAAATTTTGGGATGTTACAGCAGGCCCGACTACTTGAGCAGATTGCGGCCAGATCTCCAGGTGTACAAGGTGGAGGAAATACCACTCGGGAGGGTTCTCCAATTACCCTCCGATGGGCGGATTTCCAAAAGACACGTCCACCGGTCTTCTCCACCTCAGCTGATCCTATAGCCGCTGAGGATTGGCTAGTGGATGTGGAGAGGAAATTACAGACTGTTCAATGTGAGGATAAAGAAAAGGTGATGTATGCTTCCCACTTGTTGCAGGGCGCTGCGGCAACATGATGGATTAACTATCAACGCACACTTCAGAACAAAGAAGTGAATTGGGAAGAATTCTCGAAAGCCTTCCGTAAGGCGCACATTCCTGATGGCATTATGGAGGCTAAGCGTCGGGAATTCTTGGCGCTTAAACAAGGTGGCCGCACGATTATGGAGTACTTGCATCAATTTAACCACCTCTCCAGGTTCGCTCCGGATGATGTTGATAAGGATACCACAGGATACCACAGCCCGGTGCTACAGGATACCACAGCCTGGTGTTTCACGCTGTTGGACGCTTCCGCCAGGGTCGCAACACACCAATTTTTCCCTCGCTGCCGTTCTCGGTGAATTCTGGAATGCGGGAATTTTTCTCGATTCCTGTGGAAATTAAACTATTTCCTATTAAATTCTTGCATTCCAAACGGAGCCTAGAGCCTAAGTAGTGGTAGAGGATATGTGTTTGGATTTCTCTCTATTGGTCTTTGTTTGGTTCATACAGCTTTGCTTGAACTGTACTGCCTGAGACGTACTTTGCACTTCACTCCAATTGTATTTCTCCACATGTTTCATCTCATCATCTGATATTTCCGATATGCCTTTTCACAGGTATCTTAAGCTCTTGTGTAGTTCTTTCAGGTGGATGTTGCTTTCAATGGTGCAACCGTGCAAGCACACTCCTCTGTGCTGATATGGACATATCGTTCCAGCCGTATGCTTTGCTATCAACTTAGCATATCGTTCCAGAGACCTTTTCTTTATGACCTACTATTTATTTTTTGGTGACTATGCATTACATTTTGGGACACCAACGTATATAGATCAATGCCATTACATTTTGGTATATAGATCATTTTTTCTGTAGCTCTTATTTTTCCTGTTGTTTCTACCTAAATACAACAACCTATGCAAGATTCTGTGTTTCTGTAGCAAAGGTATAAGAATTACAATGAATTCATTACTGCCTTAGCTGTTTATTATTGCCTTAATATTGTCTCTGCTATCATGGTTTGTTACTTCACTAATAACTAGCAAGAGTTCCCACGCAAATTGTAATGCATAGTCCCAAAGCATACTAAGAAGGACCTTTATATGATAGCACAACGTTGGTGTCCCAAAATGTAATGCATCTTGATATAACATTAAGATATTGTAATATATTCATCTAGTTATTTCAAAATGATCTATATACCAATTGTATGTGTGTCATATTTTCTTCTCGATTCATAGTGAATTTCTAAATTGAAGTCAAAATTGTGTAATCTTTGGTTCTCTACGAATTGAAGTCAATAGCAAATATGCACATCTGAAATTTTAATCTGTGAGTGTGTCCGGATTTTCTTATGGTTGATCAATAGCAGAGGAGAAAAATACCTTGTTTGTAGATGTTTCTCTTTTCCAGTATTAACGTAGTAATTTCTAGCCCTTTAGAGCACACGTGGTGGCTCGAACACCTTGCACTATTGAAGTATATGGATTCTTGTAGATGTCATCTTTTATTTTTTACTTGATGTGATCCCACTCGATAAATAAACGGCTATTTATTTTTATAATATTAGATAGAGTTGTATTTGTTCGAGAACTTTATTTACAGCTGACTAATATCAACCGTTATAATCTAGCCTACCACAATCGATGATGTAGATTTTCTCTGTTCCACTGATTAACATGGTAATTTTTATCCGTTGAGAGCGAATGTGGTGGCTTTTTTGACATGAAAATGCTTATTTTATTTCTGAGTTTCAGACATCTAGTTCTCATCAACTGTTTTTTTGGGTGGTTGTGTGAGATGTACTTCGTTGAGTTTTGAACTTTCTTGCCAAAGTTACCAAAATGCTCTTTTTTTGGGTTAACATTTTACATGAGAGGGAAAAGGAAATCAATGGATCATTATGGAGTCAGTTTCTTTTATACGTGAACAGGCATATTACGCAATTTTGTTTGATATAACTATGTATAGAGAGATTAAGAAAAATGCTCTTTTTTTGGGTTAACATTTGCTTTCACGCTAACATTGGTTGCTCAATTAACGACATACGAGACTCCGGCTGGAGGCTGCTAATTCTTTGTGCCACTGTTCGTTTTTTATATATTATTACTACTGTTGTAGAGTTGTCACAATTTATTTTCATTGCAGCTTCATTTGGTTGTAGAGCAATATTGTCTCAAGTCCATGGTTCCTACTTCCAACTAATCATGGTTTGCTTCAGTTATGGCCCAGTGTTGTGCTACTTCAATTGACCACATAACAAAGCCAACTAGAGGAAATTTGCTGCAACCAGGGTGTCCAAAATCGCAGTTTGCTTCGGCTATGATGAAGCATGTACAAATGATGCATATCTTTTCGTGTCACATATCTGCGTCTGCTCGATGGTGTAAGATGTTTGTGTACTAAAGTTGCTCACCTGTATAAGACGTGTATGATGCTCACCGACGATTGATACATCATTTTTCTCGGCTTGCCACTTTATTTTTCTATATATCACTTTTTTCCTGTTCGTATTGAAGATGCACGCAGCAACATGCTTGTTATCTCACTATTAAAGGCAATCCCTTGTTGATTTTATTCGTCTCTGCAGGCCCCAATAGCACGTTTCATGTTTTTTGGACATGAAAAACAGGAATTCCTTTTTTTGTGTGTGGGAAACTCATGTCCAGTTTCATGACCTTCATGACTTGCTAAACCTTCAGGCCTTGTACCAGCAGATGGAATACGTATCTCCCCTCTGCGAACGGAAATCACCCTCGATATCAGGAATGGAAAAAGGTTCGGTGAAGGTGATTAACAAATACATGTTACAGCTCTTTAGCATAAGGGTATCTGTAGTGTATGAATATAGAGGGTCTTAAGCCTTTAAGGTCAACCTTATACGTTACAGGGATGACATTAAGCAGGCTATAAGCAAAAAAGGTTTAAGGTTGGTCTTCAAGCTAAAGACATGGCTACAAGTATTAAAATACAATTTTTCTTTATCTGCCGAGTGGAATCATCTTAAGACGTCTTGGGTTATATACATTAAAGCGTCGGCTTTAAGGTTTAGATGAGATCTATTTTAAAGTTTCTTGGGTTATATACACTATGGATACCCTAAGGAAGTTTGTTTAGGAGATGCATCCTGTTTGCCGGTATACAAACCATTACCAACCAGGTTCTGGCTCGGACCAGCCAGCCGTCTGCCACCAACAAAACGTGGCTGGTCGATGAGATTTTGTAACAATTGAAGATGGTGAAGCAAAAGCTGGAGTAGCTCAGTTGGTTAGAGCGTGTGGCTGTTAACCACAAGGTCGGAGGTTCAAGCCCTCCCTCTAGCGGCTTTTTCGAATTGTTTTTTTCCTCTCAATTTTTTTTCGGTGGGAACCCCAATATAGCGACAGAAAATCAGGAAGGTGGAAAAACATTCAAAGGCTTCCCTGCTTTGCTTTCATCCGACTTGAACACTTAAAATCAGCTAGCAGTCTATCCGAATCCTTCCTATCCCGATTCTACCACAATGGGACACGATACTGTTAGGAATATGATGGTGATCCTGGCAACCTAAGTTCCAAGATAGGAACTGAACATCAGCAGCACTAGGCTTGAGCGTTGAGCGAACTCCCGGAGCAACTTACAAATTCTGAAATCAAAGACTACACGTTGCAATTGAGCACATCCCAAGCAATATGGGCCATAAATCATCGCCTAACAATCAACAACACCTACAGCCTAACAGTACTGAGCCCCCTCCCCTCTCCAGTGTCGGCGCTCCGCCGGCACCGGCCACCCACCTCCTTCGCCACTCTTCCCATTAGGCATGTCTTCCCTTAGCAAGACCTGGTTGCGGTGGGCCGTGGAAAAGGGGAGCGATGGCTTGACCAAAGCCCCCTCTCTCCGTTGCTAGCCCGCCCTCTCCGTTGCTAGCCCGCCCTCAGGAGCTCGGAACGATGGTTCCCCATCCTACCTAGCGGCGGTGATTGGCAGTGCGTCGGTTGCGGCAACCTCAGCAGCGGGCCCCAGCTCGGTCTCCGTGGCATTGGCGATTCCTCCGCCCCCGACTTTGTTGCTTGATCCCCCCACCCCCTCCTTCGCAACTTGCAAACAGGCCCCATCGGCCTTAGGTTGAGGATGGTTGGCGCGTTGTGCAAAATAGGCATCACTGGAGACGCGTCGACCGAAATTTGGACACTGTTGGACCCCTAAACAATTTAATTTCTATTTTTGACCCCTTTTGAAATAAATTCCAAATCTATACCCCTCCTCACCGCGCGTCTCTCCGCTGCCGCCACGTCGCCCGATGCGTGCGGTCGGGACGCCGACGATCGCCATGGCGCGCTGGCGGAGCGCGCGAGCTCCGCCATGCGGGACCGCCTCGCGTGATCGCGTGTCCCCGCTCCGACCGCGTCCCTCGCCTCGAGCGCGCGCGCCGCCCCGCGCGCGTCGGCCCGCTGGGCGCGCGCCCGCCAGTAGCGTGTCTTGACGCCGCCGCGCGAATCTTTGCCATTCGCGTCCGCCCTTTCGGCCAAAATGAAAAAGCAAGAAGACGCTAGGAAGGCTTTTTCTTGTACCCACCGCAGACACGCGTCAGAGCCCAAAACGGCCCCCTCCAGAGCACACGCGCATGCGCACTTAAAAGCGCAAGGAGAGGGAAGAAATGCTTGGCCACCAGAAGATCAAGCACGGTGAAACGAAGCCGAGCGAGAGAGTGAGAAGCGAAGGAAAGTGACAAGTGAAAACCCGTGCATTTGAGTTGTGTTTGTTCGGAATCTGCGGTTTTTGCAAATACAAAAGTTGTAGATCGTCTCGTGTGCTTCAAGAAGAGGTAAGTCTTGTGCCCATGAAACTAAAATTTTATGTATGTGATTAGTTCATAATTAGTCGATTAGCACAAACCATCGTTTGGTAATGTTATTTTATGTGAATGTGTGATACGCGATGTCAATATTTGCACGTTATGTATTTGTAGGTAATCTTTATGTGAATATATGTATTATAAGTCAATGTGTCATACAAATGTGTATGTGTAGGTAAAAATCAACATATGATGCATGCTTTATTGTAGTGTAGATAATGTTGTATTTTATGTTGAAGTTACGTGTTGTAATGTAGTTAGTTTGTGCTGAAGAAAAGAGAGGAGCAAAGCCTAAGAAGTTGAATTGTTTTCGTTTGGAATCAGTGGACTTGGCAAGTAGAAAAGTTGTAGATCGTCTCGTGAGCATCAACAAGAGGTAAGTTTTGTGCCCATGCAACTATAATTTTATGTATGTCATTAGGCCTGAATTAACGAAACCATCTTGTGTTACTGTTATTTTATGTCAATATTTTATACGCTATGTATGTATAGCAAATCTTGCATATGTTTAGCATGATGTATTGTAGTGTATATAGGGTTTCATTTTTTTGTGAACATACGTACTGTAAAGTAGTTTCAGTTAGGTGGAAAATATGAAGTTGTATTGTGTAGATGTTGAGAAAACACATATTTATGTTAGAGCAATTGTAGGTGATAACAATAGTACTAGGATTAAAATAAATTAGAAATAAATTTGATAGATTAGAAATAATGGAGGGTGAAAGGTGCAGTATGGTGGCGAGCAAAGTAAATGTATGGTGTGGGGAGGAGCGGTGAGGACTGTGCGGTAAGTTTGCAAGTGGGAAGATCTTGGTCTGCGTGCTAGTGCGCTTGTTGGTCAGATCAGATCGTATAGAATCGAGGTGGTGGAAGGAGAAAGAAATCAGAAATGGCATGGCACCCGCCACCACCTCTACTCTACTCTAGCCCAAAGATCTTTTCGCTTTGAACTTATCCCAAAATCAAAATAAACGGATACCTTTTGAAGTGAATTTTTGAATGGTTTCTGGACTTCAAATCTATATCTATTTGTTTATGTCGTTTGTCGCGTCTCAAAAATGTTGACCGTAGTTATTTGTAGTGTTTATGTCGTTTTCTATCTATATACCACTAGAAATTTACATAGACATTTACTTTTAGAAATATTTGTTTGCGTCCAAATGTCGTTTGCTACATAGACTGCTTATGTCCATAGTTAGAAAAGATTGTAGTTTAAACAATGTGTATGTGTTGAAAAAGTAAATATTTATGTTGGAGCATTTGTAGGTGGTAAATTTGTAGTAGTTAGATTAGAGACAATTTGTATAATTAGTATGCTTAGTGAATGACCGTAGTATGAAGGTCATTTGATGAAAAAAAATGATATGTATATTTAATTTGATGTATGGTACAATTAGAAAGTGAAATAGTTACAAATAAATCGTAGATTTAGAAATACAAAACATATACTAATCAAAGCTGTTAATTAGATGGTACGATTGTTACATGTCGTGTACTAAAATGGTTGATTATGCACTTATGTTAGGTACACAATGGTGGCATTGAACAATTGATGGTGTTTTATGGGAGTGGTCTCGTACGTGATGGGCCGTATGGGGCGGACCTGTCAAATTGCGAGCGGACCGTGATCCGGGCACTCGGTCTGAGCGCCATGAGCTTGTCTGAGCTACGGAGGTGTGTCCGTTCAGCGTTCGATCGGCTGCACCGCAAGGAAGAAGTTACGGATCGAGGCGATCTATGCCTCAATGGTGGATGACGGAAGGGGAGCATATGGCAACTTCGAAGGTGACCAATGACGCCTCATGGGCGAACTACATGGAGGTCATGTGCAACCACGATGCTGCGATATATGGCGTGCCAATGGTGTATGTCGAGTTCAGAGAGGCGTAATCATCAGCCATGGTTGGTTGTGATGCCGCTGGTGGAGATGTAGTGGCCGGCGGTCATGAAGACGCTTCTGCGGGAGAACATGTGGGCGAGGAAGTGGGTGATGAAGACAATACGAGGCGTGCGGAGAATTTCCAGCCCAACGAAGGTGTGCACGAGAGGTGGTGGGCCGCCCGTATTGACTGTCATGAGTATCTGGGGGACCAGGTGGAAGAAGAGGACAGCGAGGAGGAGGAGGAGGTGGAAACAGGCAGTTCTGGAGAGGACGAGGATGGCGAAGGTGCACCTGGAGGGGTGGTAGGTCGTGTTGTTACGACGGACGGTGCATATGTGTCGTCCAGACTGGACGACATCGCAGCGGCAGCCCTAGTTCTGCCACAGGCGGAGGAGGGAGAATGGGGGTTCAGCGAGGGCGCACTCTTTCTCGGGGCGGTGCTTCCGAATAAGAGTCTTTGTCCGGCGAGCTATTGCTAGACATGCCGTCAACATAAGCCGGACGATCGGGTCCACAAGTCAAAGCCGGACACGACGTTGTGAAGTGTGTGGACGGGTCATGTGGTGGCAAAGTTCGTGCACAGCGGTACAAGGGCGTTGGCACGGAGTTCGGATAACGGTGCCGCAAGATCACGATTGCGAGCTTGCGGGGCCAGAGATAGACACCGCAACATGACATCACGTTATGTTGCGGAGGTGGTCACGCACCTCGCCCGGTGGATGTGTCAATTACCCGAAGGTTCGATGGCGCGAGAGCGAACGAGGCGGGCTACGGTGAGCTACAAGAAGGTGTGGCGCGGCGGAAAGGTGCGACGGAATGTATGGGGCGACGAGGAGGCGACGACCGGTCCCAAGAATGCTGAATCAAATTGCACAATCAAACCGCATACACTTACATAAACAGCGGAGAGGGTCCATCCTACGAGGGTCCGAATCTGTTTCATTCTTGACAGAGTGTTCGGGCCTTCCATCGAGCGATACAAGGGTTGGTGGTGCCGCCCGGTGCTAACGTAGATGGGACGTTCCTATCCGGCAAGTACAAGGGCACTATCCTTACGCGATTGCAGCCGATGCAAATGACCGATTACTCGATGGCATTTGCAATTGTGGAGAACGAGAATACAGATAGTCGGCTTTGATTTCTTTGCAATTTGAAGAATGCCGAGTGCAAGACAGGCCTGAAGTGTGCCTTATCTCCGACCGCAATGTAGGCTTGCCGTCTGCGTTGCGAACGTTGCGAATGGGACGCAGCCCCCGCCCGATGGATCGATGTGAAGAACGCGGTGCATGAGGCATATTGCGGCGAACTTCCACGAAGGTTCCGTAGCAAGGACCTCATGAAGATGTTCAAGAAGCTATGCATGCGAACCGAGCGGAAGTTCGGCGCCTGCGAGCGGCTCGATCGAGGAGGCTACGAAGCATGTGCATGCGGCGAGGGCCGTGGAGGAGGCTCCACAAGAGTCGGGTATTCTCACAATGGGTTCACCCAATGCACCGACTTGGAAATGTGGTCTTTGTTGCACGACACGGTGGGGCGAGGTATGGGATCATGACAACCAACATGTCCGAGGTTTACAATGGTGTATTGAAGGGCGTCCGATCCTCGCCGATCACGGCAATTGTGGCGAGACTGAACCGCACACCGTCGGTACTTTGTGAATAGAGCGAGGATGGCGCAGAAGCACGTTGAGGAAAACAAGCAATACTCGAGGTCATGCAGCCTTCATGGACGGGAAGATGGAGAAGGCTCGAACCCACATTGCTCGGCCCATTGATGGCTTAAGGAGGAAGTTTGAGGTCCGCATAAGGCAGAAGTATGTCATGGGTCACATTAGAGGGGAGCGCAAGCAGGTATGCACGATTGGTGATGAAGCATCTTGCACCTGCAACAAGCCCCAGCTTCTGCACAAGCCATGCTCCCATGTGTACGCGGCTGCGTTGTATGGAACCGGATCGTCGACACAAGACATCTCCAAGTACTACGACATGCAGCACTTGTATGCAACACGGAGTGCAGAGTTCCATTCCTACGGGTAGACATGCACTACAGGGAATTATGGCCGGGGGAGATAAAGTGGGTGCCCAACGATGCACTGAAGCATGTCGGTCGTGGAAGACGACAAAGCCGTCGCATCCGCAACGACATGGATGAGAGCCAGCGAGGGGATCGTGTTCGGCGCCCGAAGTGTAGGCTATGCAAGACCTTTGGCCACTCCTCGATCGGTGCCCAAACAGTAGGCATCAAGCAACGCCCGTAGTACCAACCACAATCCATATGTAATGTATTATTCAGAGGTGTACGCTAATTGTTGGCTCGATGGTGTAGCTATGTATTGCACATTACCATGTTATGTATATTTTCGCACATTCCATATGTTTCCTTGTCGTGTGGGTCATATTCGTGTGCACATTTTATGTATGTTTTTGTACATTCCGTACGTTTCCCTGTCATAACATTTGTTGTTAATTATGTTGTTATTTGTTGCACATTTTGTTGTAATGTACACTAACTTGTTGTCCTTCTTTGGCAGGACATGGCGTTCGAGCTGCTAGAGCCCCGTTGGGACGAGCACCACCGATGCCATGTGTGGTTGTCGGCACCCGCACACGGGCCTCCTTGCCGTGCCTTAGGGCCCCGAGAGAACTGGCGTCTCGACCATCGGTACATCCCACTACTGCGGGACACCGGTCTGCTGCCCATTGCCCGCATGTTGGATCTACCGCATGGGTTCCAGTACGATGCGCCACTGTTGTCAGCTCTCGTTGATCGATGGAGGCCGGAGACTCACACCTTCCACATCGGTGGGGAGATGACGGTTACTCTGCAGACGCCACGATGATTACAGGTCTACCCCTCCGTGGTGCCGCTGGTGCCACCCCGGCGCAGATTGGAAGGTCCGTCAGGTCACGGTTCGGTCATGCGATCCGAGACAACGCAGCTGGGTGCCACATGGATGGCTTCGCCGCTTCATGACACGTCCCGCAGACGCAGATGAGGTTGCGGTGCGGGCGCACCGCTGCATACCGCTATATCCGCTTGGGTACGTCTTGTTCCCTAGCACGATCGGAGACTCCGTGCGGCCTAGCTACATACCGCTAGCGAGTCCTGGCGGATGGCTGGCCCGGCCGCAGCCGTGATAGCCGGGATCAGCGGTCCTTAGCTCCACATACCGAGGCTTGTGTGACGCCTCGCGGCGCACCGCGCCAGCGAGCCGATCCTAGCCGCCGCTACCTTCTCCTTCGATTGTGGTCATGGGAACACTTCCCGTTGGCGTGCCCGACTTTGGTCGCCGTGGTGCACCCTTATGACCTCATCCCGCGATTGTATGGTGGTGACGACCCGTTGATGCGCCCACAATGGGTACACGTTGGACGCATGGTCGCTTGAGGTGGGCGAGGAGAGACCGAGGCGTGCGTACTCGGATTTCCACCGAGGTTCGAGCTTCGGCGTTTGGCGGCGTGGCGGTGGCCATGGTCTCCACGATTAATTGCGAACACGGCCCCCATGGGTTGTCATACCGGCGAAGCGAGATCGAGGTACTTGGATGACGACCGCCACTTGGTGTTCGCGATCGCGTCGAGCCGCACAACCCACACCGAGTCATGAGACGATTCGGGCTGTACCAAAGATGTCCCTCCCATGGCGGGATGCCCTCTTGCGGAGGAGTTCCACCGTATGTCAAGACACCCCAAATTTAATTATCTGCATTAGTGTCAATGTCGACTGCATCGATTGTGTAATGTCTCAATGGACTTGCAGCAATCGAGGAGAGGGCGAGCGATCAAGCGGAGAGCCACACACGGACGTGGGCGGACATGTGGTCTGACCATGCGCATACGATGCTTGTGGATGAGACACGGCCGTACGACCCGGACGACCCCGCGCCGTACAGGGCGTACCTTGACTGGTACGCTCCACGCACCCGCTGTAGGCTTATTGCAGGGGAGCCACCACAACCTCCACTTCATGCTGTTCACGAGGCGGCTATACAGGAAGGTCCAGACCATCATCTAGCGGCACGGGTCGACGAGGCGGTATGAGATTACTGTGTCATTACGCAATGCAGGATTACATTTGAAGTGACTGTTTATTTCACTGCAGGTGGACCGGCTACATCGTATCGACATCGAGGCTAATGAGGCTATACGACATAGGAAGTCAAATACCGAATCTCGGTGGGTAAGTTATATGCGCAGCATCAGTGAAAGGGCAAGGGGTGCGATACGGGGCTTGAGTTGCGGTCGCCACCGAGATGACGTTGTTGCTACACGCGGTGGCGGACGTGGCCAGGGACCACCACCTCCCTCCGCGCCTCCGTCAGCACCAGGATCAGCACGGCCATCCTCGGCCTCCACGCGCTTCGGCCCGGCGGTTCGACAATTGTCAACTATTTGTTTATGCACTCATTTACCATTTATGTCTAACCACATGTTCGTCTTGCAGCAATTGCGACAGGATAGCACGCTGCTACGGAGGGCGACGTCATCACGGAGGTCGACATCGCCCACGAACAGCAGGCCGCCCGAGAGTCGTCAAGCTACGGCCGCCGCCTCCACGCGCCGCCCGGCGGTTCGACAATTGTCAACTATTTGTTCATGCACTCATTTACCATTTATGTCTAACCACATGTTCGTCTTGCAGCAATTGCGACGGGATAGCACGTCGCAACGGGCATCGTCATCACGGAGGCCGACGGACGAGCGACCGCGCTCTCCAGGACGACGGGGCCCACTCGCACAAATACCGACTCGCCGGACCAACCAGAGGGGCAGATGCCTCGTATCTCCGGGGCAGTGCGCACCAACCTGTATGACCGGGACAGGTGGGTTGTGCCGACCTATCAAGGCATGACATCGCACGAGTACATGGGGGACTACCCGTCGACATCCTCATTTCACCAGCCACATACCCCGGTATGCACTAACATTGTAAGCTAAACAGGTGTATTTCATTATGAACAATTTTCGTACTTTCCATTGCCTAATTCAGTTGTACCATGTAAGCAGGACGTAGCCACCTCCTCCGATTGGGTGAGCTCTATGCTTTATGACCAGCCGTCGCAACAGTCCACAGAGTTGTACCCACCGCCGCCTCGGCCACACCCCTCGCACTACGATCTTCGCGATGCACCACGCTCCCCTAGTAGGTTCACCTTCTCAGAGGATCATATGCGCCGTCCGAGGCGGCGACGAGGAGATGATGAATGAATTTTTAAATTGTGCTTTTGTAATTTTTGTGATGTTTTTCACGTGCTTGATGGTTTGATGTTCAAAGATGGTTTCGGTATAAAGGGTTGCTCTAAGTTCTTTGATTTACTACGCATACAACCAACTGAGAGATGACAACACGGGGTAGCGGGAGACAACATGAAACAACTCATACATTTCACGTACATGACATGTAGCAAGTAGTACAACCACCAACACACCAACGAACACAACAACTAAAATACAACACAACCGTACATAAAACATTACCAAAAGAACTTGACGACAACATAGCGTAAAACATTGCGAACATACACGAGGAGAACCTCGGCACTACAACTTGAGGATAACAATACACACAAGAAACAAAATACCACACAACATAACATTTATCTTCCACTCTAGTGCTGTCGAAACGATCGCATCCCGACGGGTCGCAACCCCACGACAACTCTCTCACGGCGAACACATGTCGTCCTATTTCCCATTTCATCCTCCCACACCCGAATCGGCAACCACCATGAGCTTCTGCGATTCCATGACAAGAAGTTTTTAAACATACAACCATGATTTCAACGAACCGAAACAATCGACTCACCGAGTGATTGGGGCACTTGTAGTAGTGTCGCCAGATTCGCGACGTGCGTGATGTCCTACATCTAACCAAGATGTTGCGATTTGGGCACATCACCGTGGTGCCCATGAAGACGTCTTGGTGACTCATTGCCTAGTCCGGGGAGTGAGCACGAAAGAAAACTACACAGATTGTGAACAACTAACTCAGGAGGTGACTGATAACATGGCCAGGGAGTATGTGAGGGATGGCTCCGTTTTATAGGCTGTGTGGGGGGGCAGCCTCACGCACAAAGACCACATACAACACAAATCTGGACCCCACACCATGCTCAGTGCGGAGACAAAACATGCCAGCTTTGCGCAGTGACCTCATAAAAAAGGGGCAGCTTTGCTCAGTGACATGACAAAAGAGGGCAGCTTTGCCCAGTGACATGACAAAACAGTGCAGCTTTGCCCAGTGACTTCACAAAACGGGCCAACTTTGCGCAATGACTTGACAAAACGGGCCAGCTTTCCGCAGTGACATGTCAAAAGAGGCCAGCTTTCCGCAGTAACTTGACAAAAGAGGCCACCTTTGCCAAGTGGGATGACAAAACGAGGCATCTTTGCTCAGTATTGCATTTTTTCTAGCTTGTGATAACAACTCCACGAAGATAACAACCAATCCATCACATACTTAACAACGTTGCACATTACATCGCTACGGAAAGAGGCCACAGCATATGAAGGTCACATAAAATGAAGGCGTCACACACTTATAACACGAAACAACACATACATTGCACATACAGAATTTATGGAAAGTAGTACACCCAACATTTTAATTCAACGCATACATGAACTACAATACGACACAACAATAACCCTCATTACCTACATGCCAAACGAGCCTCGTGGCACCCACATGGAGAATTGCTGGGGGGGCCGCCTCGGACGTGGCTGGCCGTCGTGGGAGTGGCATGCACATATGCAGCTCGGGTTCGCGCAGCAACATGTGGGATCATAAGAGCTTGCTATATTCACGACGTTGCCCTCTCGCGTTGCATCTCCGGTCGTTGTTCTCCTCGGTGAGGCTCGCATTGCATCCAAGTCCTATATTCGAGGTCGTAATGTTCTCAACCTCGGTGAGGCTCTCCATTCGGTACTCCAAGTCCCATATTCGAGCCCATAATGTATCCACATAACGATCAACATACCGTTCATGAGGAGGGTCGATCCGATGGGAGAAGTCGCATTTGCCATCCGCAAAAAAAGGGCGGTTAACCGCGGGTCCATAAGCAATACAAAAATGTAATATTACTAAATTGTACCGGAGCGTGAGCATCGAAGAAACGTCGCCGCCATCGTTCGGGAATCCAAGATCTGGACGATCGCGTACTCATTGTGCTCGCATTTCGCCACGCTGGTTGAGCACGCCGACTTGGCATCAATCGGTACTGTGGACCGAACATATCCCTCCTTTCTAAGGGAATGTCGTCCTTCGGTGACCCAAATCCCACTGGCCCCTTGTCTTCCGACATGGTTTGTTCAAGCACGAAAGACAGGGTACTTCTTTGTTCGACTCAACAATGTGCTGGGACCCCAACCGTGCTACTTATACCAACCGAGACAACTTGCTGCATCCCCCCCAAACGAATCAAAGGACGGTTCTTCGCACAGACGTGACATAACGGGGCATCTTTGCTCTGAGAGATGACAGAACAGGTCTGCTTTCGCAGTGAAATGACAACACGGGGCAGCTTTGCTCAGTGACATGACAACACGGGGCAGCTTTGCTCAGTGACATGACAACACGGGGCAGCTTTGCTCAGTGACATGACAACACGGGGCAGCTTTGCTCAAAGAGATGACAGAGGACAGCTTTTCGCAGTGACATTACTAAAGAGAGCAGCTGTGCTCAGTCAAATGACAAAAATAGGTCAGCTTTGCTCTTTGAGATGACAATACATGGCATAACGGGGGAGACATAACGGGGGAGCTTTGCTCAGTGCGATGACAAAAGATGCCAGCTTTGCGCAGTTACATGATAAAACGGGGCAGCTTTGCTCAGTGAGATGACAAAAGGTGCCAGCTTTGCGCAGTGACATGATAAAACGGGGCAGCTTTGCTCAGAGACATGACAGAACGGGGCAGCTTTGCTCAGTGAGATGCCAAAACATGCCAGCTTTGCGCAGTGACATGATAAAACGGGGCAGCTTTGCTCAGAGACATGACAGAACGGGGCAGCTTTGCTCAGTGATATGACAAAATATGCCAGCTTTGCGCAGCGACATGACAAAACATGCGGCTTTGGGCGGTGGCGATGACTAAAGAGGGCATCTTTTCTCGGTGACATGACAACAAGAGGTCAGCTTTGCTCGGTGAGATGACAATTGTGGCAGCTTTGCTCAGAGACATTACAAAACAAGACCTTTTTAAGTGATACCGCAGCACTCCCATCTTTACTCATCGCTACCACCACGCGGACCAGCTTTAGACGCACGAGTAGAGACAAAGCGACCCTATAAATTCGTATGCATTCCATTTCGCAGCAAACATTGCCCATCCAAACCCCATACTACATCGCGCTTCCTCACCCAACCGGGATGGACAAAGGCAAGAAGAAGCAATGGGACAAGATGGTGAAGGATTGGGAGGAGACCCGTGACATAGCACGGTCACCGCGCCCGCGATGCCGCCGCGATGAGAAAATAAGGGCGATACAGGCCGGGTAGAACAAGCCCATCGTGCTACGATGAAAGGTCCCCAGGCGCTCGCGAGCAAAACCCCATCCCGGACGCCCCCACCGGCGTTCGCCACAACTACCACTGAGGGGAGACACCTCCCCTTTGTTGGTGCGGGACGTGTGCAAGTTCTTCAAGTCTAAGCACAAGATCGGTCTAGGTATGCGCACGGGGTTGCGCAAACTACTCCAGTGACTACCCCAACCGCCGTTTTGACACCGCAACCTATCGGCAGCCGGTAACAATATCTTTTCTCCTTTTCCCCTACCTTTTCTCCTTCACAGCTCGCACTAACAATATCTCCCATGTATTTACAGTCTCCGGAGCCCCTGTGTGGCTACCGCAAATGGATCGATCTTGAGATCCACCCTGAGGACCAATGGACCCTCGACTTCGAGGAGTGGAATGTCACAAAGGAGAAGGAGTTGCTGGAGGAGGAGCGCCGCAAGCACGAGCACACCCTGCGTATACAACGCGAGACGCAAGCTCATCTTGAAGCGTGCACGCGTAGGGAGCGGGAGGCTCGCGAGATGGAGCGCGGGAGAAAGAGGGAAATTGCGGCTAAGGCAAAAGAGGCCGCGGAGGAGTTCAACGCCGAGCGAGCAAGGAAGGAAAGTGGCCCGGTCCACACGAAGAGGTCGCATCTGGCGATTGGGTGGGTTAGTCGCATATCATGCTATATGTTATGCATGTAATAAAAGTCTACACGGCATGTTACTCCCAACTGTATTATGAAGTTCAATATCTCGTATTTTCGCATTCCATGATTCACGTATCACCTCATTTAACAATATTAACATAGCGCTCCTCACTGCATACCTAATTCTCACTAACCTTCGAAATATCACTTACCACTTTATGTCTCGACCGTTCTACGGTCAATCTTTCCTAAAAAAATTTACCAAAATTTTTTATGCATGTACAACTTACAATGAACATAAACTTTTATTACAACTTTATCTGATTTTTACCCAGTTTATAACTACAAAATTGCCAAATCTGAAAACAATCACGGAGATTGCAAACCCTAAGAAACAGACCAAACCCTAAAATTCACTTACCACTTTATGTATCGACCGTTCTACGGTCAATCTTTCCTAAAAAAAATTTACCAAACTTTTTTATGCATCTACAACTTACAATGAACATAATCTTTTATTACAACTTTATCTGATTTTTACCCAGTTTATAACTACAAAATTGCCAAAACTGAAAACATTCACGGAGATTGCTAACCCTAAGAAACAGACCAAACCCTAAAATTCACTTACCACTTTATGTATCGACCGTTATACGGTCAATCGTTCCTAAAAAAATTTACCAAATTTTTTTATGCATCTACAACTTACATTGAACATAAACTTCTATTGCAACTTTATCTGATTCTAACTACAAAATTGACAAAACATACAAACATCACGCGGATTGCAAACCCTTAAAACATACCAAACCCTAAAAGTCACTTACCACTTTATATATCGTTCGTGGAGAGGGGTCCAATTTTGGAATTTTTTTGCACAGGGGGCCAAAAATGGAATTGTTGATGCACAGGGGTCCAATAGTAAGAGAGTGAATGCACAAATTCCTGCAGGTCATCAGGGGAGAAAGCCTATCTCATCAATTATCCATTTTCAGTCCCTGAGCTAGTGTAAAAGTCAATAAGTCATTCCCTGAATGTCCCAAGTGCAATGATACACATCACATTCAAAAGGCATTACATACGAAAGCATAAAATGCATACAGGGACAGATGTACATAATATTGACAATGAAATAAATTTTAAGATTGGATCAAATGACACCTCTTACCGATTGAGGCCATCATCTTCGGTTCCCCGTGGCTTGAATAAGGAGTACATCATTTCTAGCCATTGGCTGAGTGTGCACTAATGCTCTGTATTTACAGATAAGAGGCCATTGGCTAGAGCTAACCACCTAAACAATGCCAAAAGGCATGAGTATAGCCGATTAGTGATTAACACACACACATACACTTATAAATTTAAAAAATCATTCGGATGCCATGTTTATCCCTCTGACCTTATTGGTGAAGTTCCACCGTCCATTACGTGGGACGATATCTTCACCATTGACACTAGTGTTGGCGGAGAGCAGCGGCGGCGGGAGGGAGGAGAGCGATGAGCGATGCGCGCAAGCACGGATCGCGACCGCGTGGCATCGCGAGATCGGGCGGCAGGGCGTTTGCGGTGCGGGCAGCGGATGCAAGCGGCGGCGAATGGCGCCGCGTGGCGTCTGGCGTTAAGCGGGCGGCCGGCGGGGTGGTGGCCCATTGGGTGGCGGCGGGATGGAAGCGGCCGGCTTAGTGAGCCGGCCAGGCGGTTAGGAATTTAGGGTTTTCTTTTTTTTCAGAAATTCATTTAATTCCTTTTGAGCTCTAGAAAATAGCAAATAAATCCAGAAAAATCCAGAAAAATACCAATAAATTCCTTGAGACACAAAGAACTCAAATAAAATAAATTTGGCAAATGTTCATGTTCAGATTAATCATATTAAATCCTTTTTAATTCATAAAAATTCCATTTAAGCTTTAATTAATTCCAGAAAAATTCAAATGGTGAATTTTATTTTAAAAGCTTCAAAAGAACCAGGATGTTTCATCACCATGGAGGTGTGGTCTGTGAGATTAGCCAACATTGCATCACGATTTCAGTTGCATCATGCAAGAATTAGGATCGTTGTGCCTCGACTTGATGGTATCTTGGTGAGTGTACTGTTGCCACGCCTTCTTTTGTCAATGCACTTATGGTAGTAGCTCGGAGTTTCTCGTTCTGTTGTCATCGAGGATCGAATCCAGTGGGCATTGTGATGGGTTATGATCACAGCTTTCACATAGGTAACAAGTGATCTTGCTCATAGGACATTCTTCAAGAAAATGAGTTCCTCCATGGAGCAAGCGATTTCCACTAGCATAATGTCCTATCTCTCCACAATGATCGACCTTATTGGTGAAGTTCCACCGTACATTGCATTACGTGGGACGATATCTTCACCATTGACACTATTAAGAGGGAAAAGCAAAGGAAGGGGGGACTGAAAATCAAGCATGTCAAAACCTTGTAAGTACATAAAATTCTCACCAACCTTGGGGCTTGCAGGACCCTTCATTCCACGTCAAAGCGGGCGGCTTTGCCTAGTGACTAGACAATACGAGCGGCTTTCCCGGTGACATGACAAAAGAGGCCACCTTTCCTAAGTGTCATGACAAAAGAGGACAATTTGCGCAGGGACATGATAATACGGGCCAGCTTTGCTCCGTGAGGTGACAAAAACATGCCAGTGGTGCGCAGTGACATGACAAAACGACGCAGCTTTGCCCAGTGACTTGACAATACGGGCCAGCTTTCCGCAGTGACATGACAAAAGAGACCACCTTTCCGCAGTGACATGACAAAAGAGTACAATTTGCAGGCTCTGAAAATCCTTCATACGCACATTGATTACTACACTGCAATCCTGACTATCCTCAAAAGATTCCCATGTCGTCCTCTCCATGGACTATGCCCACTGCACCAGATAACCTGCCTACATAAAGGCCTCCCTCCTATGTCTTCCATACCACATCTCCTCCTCAAGGCATCACAATACTACTACACAACAATGTCTTCCTGGAGGTCCGACCCATTGAGTGCAGTGGCATGGCGCCGAAGTGCCATTGCGGCTTTAGGGCGATGTTGGGAGTGCGGGTGATCAAGAAGAGCGAGCCAAATACACCGTAGGTTCTTCAAGTGTCCAAACACGGATGACGATTTCATGGTAACAGCGACAACTAAATCATTTGTTTCGTTTTCAACTTGATCCATGACATCTACCATGCCACACATAGGCTTGCGGAGTTCATCGAATGGGTGGATCGGGTGTCGCCGACATGGCCACATAACCAGGCATTGGAGGTGGAAAACAAATGACAATACTTTGTCAAGATGACTCAGGCTCGTGAGGTGGAACGACAGATGCGGCATGAGCAAGAGCGCCGCGTGAGGGTGGACCAAATCCGTCTGAAGGGCAAGGAGGATGAGCTGCAAAGGAGGCGGGAGCAGTTAAGTCTGCGTGAAGCTGCCATCAAGCGTCAGGAGGAGGAGCTTCAAGCTCGGGAGGCAGCTCTCAAGACCAAGAGTGACAGGAAGAAGGATGCAGCGGAGCCATCTTCAGGGCGCGACAAAAAGGGGAAACAACCACGCTACACCCAGTAGACAAAATGTAATAGACCCAGTAAGTTATGCATGTTATGCATGTAATAAAAGAGTACGCAGCATGTTGCTCCCAATTGTAGTATGCAGTTTAATTGTATTCACCGTACACGATTTCGTATTACAATATCGTCATATTTTTTTCCAGTTTATAACTACAAAATTGACAAAATCTAAAAAAATCACAGGGTTTGCAAACCCTACAAACACAGCACACCTTAAAAGTCACTTACCACTATTTGTATCGATCATTCTACGGTCAATTGTTCCTAAAAAAAATTTACCAAAATTTTATTAGCATCTACAAGTTATAATGAATATAAACTTTTATGACTACTTGGTCAGATTCTTTCCGAGTTTACATTTACAAAATTGACAAAACATACAAAAAACATGGTGATTGCAAACCTCAAAACCATACGAAACCCTAAATATCACTTACCACTTTACGAAACGATCGTTCTATGATTAATCGTTTTTTAAAAAATTTTATCCTAATTTTTTATACATCTGCAACTAACAATGAACATAAATTATTATTGCAACTTTATCTATTTTTTTCTCAGTTTACAACTACAAAATTGAGAAACCATACAAATATTCACGAGTATTACAAACCCTAAACAGACCAAACGCGCGCTTGGGGACGCAGACGCGCGCTCGGGCGACGCGGGGCAGCGAGCCTTGGGCCGGCGAGGCGAGCGCGCGGCGGGGCGGCCGCGCGCGGTGGCGCGGCGATCGCGCGGTGGGGCGCGGTCGCGTGCTCGGCGCGTGATCATGCGCTCGGGCGCGGCGCCGAGCGATCGTGCGGTCCACGACCGCACGACCGGATGAACGATGCCACGTGGCAGCCTCCGAAAGCAGCGCTCAAACGGGGTCCATTTTTGGAATTTTTTTCTTTGGGGGGGCCAAAAATGGAATTCCAGGGGGCTGTGGGTCCAACAGTGTCCAAATTTCGCGTCGACCAGCGCCACCTTCTTCCGCTGGAGCAGCACGGCGAAGTACCTGCGAACCTCATTGATCATTGTTGGAACTGCCTCACTTTCGACTGTGTCAAAGTTGATTGCACCAACCCAGTGGCGGACTCAGGACTAAAATGTAGCTAGGGCAGACTCGTAAGCCTGAAGTGAGTTACAGAAACTGGAAGCTTAAGCAACATGAGGCAAGCCATCTGCACTACGTTTTCAGGTAGATCAGTGACTTGAAAGAGAGACCAAAGAATCAAACTTAGAAGAAGTTAACAAGGAAAAATTCCAGCACTAGGTACATAATTCTACATTTCATAGACCGGATCTGATAGAAACTAGATAGTCTTGATAGCCAGCATAACATGTACAAGATGTAAGCTGAAAAGGAGTATCTAATCCATATTTCATATTTAGTTAAATCTCAGGTCCAATTTAGTTAGAAGTTATTTGCTGTTGAAATATTACAAGTTTTATGATCTAAAAGACTTTTGCTTGTCGATGGCAGTTCCTTGCAACTATTTGTCATAAGATCAGAACACCTATGAATGATATGCTAGGTGATTTTTTTAATCTTACTATGAATTCCAGCTTATTATTTATGTAACTCCTTTCTTACGAGGAAGATGCGATGATTTATGTTTTTCCTGCTTTTGTAGGAATGCTTGATATGCTATTGGACACAGAACTAGAGACAGCCCAAAGGGATTATGCGCAAACTGCACAGGTCTATGGAAAGGCATTAATATCCCTAATTAACGAAGTGCTTGGTAGGGCCAAAATTGAAGCAAATAAGTTAGAGCTGGAGTCAGTGACCTGAGGTCCATACTTGACGATGTTGTTGGGTTGATCTCGGCTAACCAACCCTGAGATTTCAGGGAGGCGTGCCTCCACCTCGCACCTTGATCGGATGCGGTTACCAACAATTTTGGTTGCGGTCCCGGTCACCTAGCGCCAAATAAAAAGGGGGTTTCGGCATAGGCTTCAGGCACCAGTGGCTTAAGTCTCTAAGAAAGCCCTAACAGACCCGATCGATCTGACGACGCTAAGGTGAATGAAGACCGAACCATTTTTCGTCTTTGTCCCCGTCGGCATTGACCATCGCAACTCCGGCCATCTTCCTCCGCTGCATCAACCGACCACCTCTCCATGGCTTCTTCGAGTTCGGGTATGTCACACTTCCGCACTAATGTCTATTTTGTGTTCATGATTAGAGCCTAGGGTTAAGACCTTATATTAATGTTTAAACTTAGATTTAGACTTAGAACAATCAACTGATGTCATCTTGCTATTTTCTCCGAAGTCAAGAGAGAAGGGAATTAAGGTTAGTACAACTGAGTTCAGTAATTATTGGACGCAGATCACAAGACATGATTAAGCCTGACCATACCATCCATTATTTGCACTGACATTTCTTTGTTTATTCGCTTTCCGTAAACTTCTCTTTATTGCAGGAATGCATCTTGCCCAGTTCTCTTGATTTTCCTTTACATCCTCTGCGCACTGTAGCTTGTTGTATCTATCTCTAAAAGAGTTCTGAAATCCTCTTGGGTGATCTGGAAGGTTTCGACAGATAATTACAGACTTAGTGAGGGATTCAATTAAGTAAGTGTGCATGACCTCTCTTTTGATCTTCACCATTGAATCTCATATTATTTATAGATGGAACAGCTTGGTTTTAGCAAAAAGCTTAGTAGTGTTTTGTAGGACCGAAATGGCGACAGAGGGGGGTGAATGTCGACTTAAAAAAAACCCTCAAAAGCATGCACTTAAAACCAAGGTTCCAAAACCGGTGCGGCCTAAATCGGTACTGAGGCGTACAGACGATCCCGCGAACCGAAAAACCGGGGAAAACCCGGTCAAATTTTGAATTTTAAAATTTGAATTTGAAACTGGTAACCGGAAAAACCGGCCGGTTACCGCCCCAAAAAACCGCTAAAAAACCGGAAAACCCGCTAAAAAACCGGGAAACACAAGAAAAAGTTGAATTTCGGATGTTTCGAAGCATATTTAGCTCATACAATAGGTAATCTAATACAAAAAGGGTTTAAACCAACCTAGAAGATGCATTATGCAATCACAAAAGACTCACAAATATAAATGCACTTTGAAAAAACCCGGCCGGTTTTTTTCATCCCGCTCAACGCCGGGAAATCCGGTTACCAGCCGGTAACCACCGGTAATCTGATCCATGCTTAAAACAACCTTCACATGAAAGCAACAAATGCTGGGAAGAAAAGATTATGCCCACTGGAGACTCAACCAAACAGAAGGAATATCAAGAGAAAAGACATCCAAAGAAAACAAGGATTGAAACACAACTCAGCAAAACATCACCCGAAGGGAGCAGGGCTGGTCAGACCGCCGTATGCGAGCCGGTCGACCGCTGATACTCTGTCCGATCTGGTGGGCTTATCGGTCCGACCGCTTGGTAGGTGCGATCGACGCCAAGGCCCTCCCCTCGAGCCTCGAGGCACAGCAGCCTGAAGATTTTCAGCAACTCAGAAAATTGCTCACAAACTTGGAAATTGAGATTTTCTTCTTTTCTATCTAAGCTGAAAGGTCAAAAACATATTATAAATAGCACAGAGACCTTAAACAACAAGAGAAATCAACAATAGCCCTAAAATTTTAGATTTAAGTCATAATCTGAAAAAGTACAGAGAGCTGCACAATACTCAAATTCCCATCTAATCTCTGATCTTTTGACCATGAAACTTTGAGGATAGCTACTTAATAGCCTCAGGACTTAACATGCCAAGTTTCATGCCATCTCATGAAGGGAAACACGAACTACATCAAAACCCTAGAAATGGAAAACAGGGAATGAACAGGGCATAGGCTGAAAGAAATTGGATTCTCCTGATTCGATCATTTTGCTCTTGGAACTAGTTGACCAAAGGGTCTAGAAATGCAATTCCATCACAGAGCAACCCATTTTGCTACTCCTCAGCAAGAATCAACATAAAAACAAAAATTTGAGAAATCAAACCTAGAGAGCATCGAGAGGAAAAATAAACAGAGAAACAGGAACCCAATCAAACTCAAACAAAGTCATCTCAGATTGATATTGAGGATGAGAGATATATGATTACAAGGAGTATCAACTCATATCATCCCTACAATCCTATACATGCTTGGATTGAGAGCACAAGCTACATACTTCCCGCAAGAACACAGGAACAAGAAAAGCTACGGGAGACCAACTCCTGCTTTCTCCTACCAACTAAAGCCTCAAAGCAATACAAAGCAAAACCAACCCCCAAAAGACATGAAGACCATGCAGGAGACACCCCTCCTTTTATAGCCTCCCACTAATGGGTTTGATTTTCTCTTTATCCACTAATCCTCTACCAACTCTAGTACTTTAGCCATAATCTGCCTCCTTTAGTGCAACTTTGCGTATTCACCAAAACACCCCTCCTGCACCTTCCGGGAAGCTTCCTCATTCCTTGCATCGCAAGCCTCGCAGCTACCTCGAGCCATCGCCGTCTTCAGCACACCTCACCCGTTCTGACCTCGGCACCACCTGCGCCTAGTCCGGTCCTCCGTGCCTTGCCACGACTCCACCTCGATGTCCTGCAGTCATCACAGACAAGAAACACATCACATAGCACCGCTCGACACACGTAAACACAATTAGCATTAGAGAATCAAACTCAAGCATGAAGTTGCCCAAACGACCAATCGGGAAGAATAATACACAATAAGTCTGTCTAACCAAACCTGATTGAGCCAAATACCGTCATGGCACGAAACGCACAAACCAAACTCAATCTTTCCAAAAGCCTCGTCAATTACTCATCACAAATATGGGGTCATAACCACATGATCTCTCATGTTTACTTAATACATCAGAGTTCAGTGTGAGCATAGGCTTACAATGTGTTCTTGTTTGCCCTATGTTTACCTTGTCACAGTTCACAGAACAGGGACACATTTTTATGCAAGTCCACTTGCGGGAGCACTCAAATCTTGCAACAGGAGGAGCCGAGCCGAGGAGGGGCCGCCGGGGAGGTGGGGGTCCGGCCGGTGACAGAGCTCGGGCGGCCGCCCGGGCTTGCCTGAAGGGTGGGTCAGCCCCTACACCAACCCCACAAGGTGCAGACGTTGTCGAGCTTTTGGTCATCACCTCAAGGATTGCAAACGACCTTGGAGCCCTCCACGAGGTGCAGGACCACACCATTCTCGTCATCAGGAAACCCAGGGCGTCTCCTCCGTGCAAATCCATCACCTCATCGCTGCTCGTCTGGGGCCAGCGTCCTCTTAGTCCAACTCCCTGGACTCGCCAGAGACCGCACTTGGCCCAGACAGATGTTGTGCTTCCACTCCAGAAAACTCCACCGAGGTCTTTGTGTCTCATCGAGCTTTCCTATCTTCTACATCCTTGGACACCCGGCCGCTCGCCCAAAGCATGCAACGTGCATAATGCCTCGCACAACATCACATGAGGAACTCGAGAACCACCTCAAAAGAGCTCCCGTCACCTATGTGGGCGATATCCTGCTGTCAGTGTCCAAAGAGGAAGCGATGTTGGCAATTGAAGAACGTATTGAAATCCTGCACTGCAGCTTCTCCGTCCACAATTTTCGACCAGAGAACTTCCTCATTGCATTTCCATCGGAGGAGCTCCACAATCAGGCAGCGCAACATGACAGACTCTTCCTCAAGCCATGGGCTAGGCAAGCGCAAGTCGACAGTGTAGGGATATTATTCAAGGTGTGTCTGGACATCGAAGGCCTCTCGGCTCACACTTGGGACTGGCACACGGCCTCCACGCTACTATCTCCTTCTTGCTGGGTGGAACGGCTCTATTCGGAGACGGTGAGCGGACAAGACCTAGCCAATTTCTAGCCAGAGGTTTGGACGACTGACCCTTCTTCGATCCCCAAGAAAGAAACACTCCTCATCGCCAAGCCAGATCCAGAGCATCCAAATCCCACAAATCCTATCTTCGGTCACCTCTCGCTGCTTCTCCACGAGAAGCATGTGTTGTCATACAAGCTATTTAGTCACATTTCCAAGGTGGAGGATATTACTTAGTCATTTGGATGTGATTAATGATATATACAATTGTGAGACTAACTTGTTTGTTAATTGCTTAAGTCTAACTTGTATGAAAAGGTGAAAATCATAGAGACATGCATTCGACATCATACTCTTATATCTTAGTGTATTCCTCAAATCCAAAATATAGGTTGAACTTCACCAAAAAGTTTAACTTGAATATATGCATATATTTTTTTATACATTCTTGTATGCATATATTTATTACGAGTTCATTCTATGTTTTGTGGTTTCATCAGTATTGATCCTTGTTCCCTTTTCCACTTATTAATGATCTTTACTTTGAAACATATTTTTTGAATATATATAATTTGTGTAGTTCATGTATACTCTTGATTAATTTAATTTAAATCAATATCGGGTTGTCATCTAGTTCCTCCATTATGTGTTAATGGTTAAATAATCAATGACAACTAGATGTGTAAGCTTTGATAGCAATTAATCTCAAATACAAACACTTCTATTCAATTGAGTTAATTACTTTGAAAGCTTATCCTAGAGTATACAATTATTGTGTACATATTGTATACTCGCAAATCAATATTTTATCTCATTATTTGTTAAGATTATCATGATTACCAAAGAGAAAATTATGGAATCTAGTCTCTCCATTATGAGTTAATGTTGAAGTTGGTAGTTGATGACAATTGATTTGTGGACTAATATTTTTTATGAGTTGGATGAATAGGTTTGGTTCCACAAATAAGGATGACTTGGAATGACTACATGTGTTGAAGATCGTCAAGTCAAGATATGGGATTAAAGATGGCTTCTTGAGTTGAAAGCTATCAAGAAAAGAATACATTATGAGTTGATACATGTCCAAGAGGAGATGATCATGAGTTGATCATCAAAGTCAAGTGAAGGCCTATGTGTTGATGGTGTTCAATTGAAGGATGCATCATGAGTTGATGCATATCAAGATAATAACATGGACATAAAGTAAAGATGTGCATCATCAAGCTCCAAGAGGTGGCTAAAGGCAAAGGTATGACTAGCTAGGATTAATAATGTGTTTCTAGTCTTTTACCGATCTTGGTGTTTGGTTGAAAGACTGAATTGCTAGTATAAATTGCCACTCTATTAACAGGAATCATGTCTAGTAGCTTGAGTCTCACCATGTGTTGATAAGCTCAATCTCACTTGCTCTACCTCTCTGTAGCATGATGCTATTATTTGCAATGTATTTTGTAAATAGTTGAGGCTCATGTAACATGGGACTATACATTACAAATGTATTTTGCAAGTGTTTCAATTCACGTTTTCTATTCCTTGTGGTATGAGACTTATATTTGCAAATAGTTGATGCTCATATGTATATAATCCTTGTAGCACATGACTTAGGTTTGCGAAGATGTTTTGTAAACATGAAGAGTCCATGTACCTATACCTTGTATCATTGTTCCACAAATGTGCAAATGTATTTTGCAACTTATTGGAAATCATGTTTGATCCTTGTGTACATGATACTATAATCTGTGAATATGTTTTGCAAATTAGTTGAAGTATATGCACTTCTTAGGAAAAATGGTAGTACAGGCATATGTTGCGTCGTATGACCGAAAGTCGATAGTACAGAATGTAAATGTGGTACTACCGACCAGCGATCAAACCGGCATGTGTTGCGTGCTCAAGCGGTTAGCGGTAGTATCGATTTATTTGAGATATATTTTTCTAGAGACTTCTTATAATGACCAGTTTTTAATAAAATAAATAATAAATAAATAAATAAAAATGAATAAATAAATAATTAAAATTGGTTAAAAATAAAATTTAAGTTAAAATAAGTATTATTGTGCCTAAGTTTTATTTTTGGATTTCCCTAGATTTGTTTTTGAAAAAGTTGTATTTGAAAAGTATTTTAAATAAAAACCTAAAATTATTATTAAATAAAATGATATTTTGATTTTATATGAAAATCCTAGTTCAAAATAATTATTTGGAGTTATTTGGCTTTTATTTGGGTTCTGGATTTTCGGAGTTCAAAATGTATTTTGAAATTAAAAGTATTTTAAAGTATGAAAATTAAATACCAACATTAGTTGGAAATATTTTTATTAAGTTGAAAAATGTCACCAGGAGCTTCGTGAATTTTCCTGGGATTTTTGGAAGTTATTTGGTATTTTTAGAGGCCAATTGAATTTTAGGATTTTCGAAAATCCTAAATCAAAAATAAAAAAATAAAACCCCTCCCTCTCCTCCGGCGCCACGTGGGCGGCGGATCCGCCACGTCGCCGCGGATCGCCCTCCCCTCTTCGCGCGCCACTGGCGGCTCGGATCCGCGCCACGCCACCCCGTCGGTCGGCCCATCTGCCCGTCCGCCCGCCCTCCCCTTTTGGCCGTCGGATCTTCATCCGCCCGCGCCCGAGCCGCTTCTCTCTCTCCTCTCCCCTGTTTCTCTGCCGACGGGGCCCCACCCGGCAGCCTCTCGCGTCCCCTCTCTCTCTGGCCGCCTGGCCCACTTGTCGGTGCCACCCCTCTCCCGTTGTCTCTCTGCCACCACGGGCCCTCCCGTCAGTCGCTCTCCTCTCCCTCTCTCACCGACCGCCCGGGCCCGCCTATCGGGGTCATCTTCCCCGCGCGGCCTTCCCCTTCCTCCCGCCGCCGCCGACCATTGCGCCCGCTCCCGCCTTCCCCGGCGCCCCTCCTCTCTCCCGTGCGTGCCGTGTCCCACGCGCCCACCTCCACCGCCATTCCCGCGCCCAAATCCCCCTCTCCCCGCGCCGTGTCCCCTCCCCTAATTCCGCCGCGACCGCCGCCCCGCGCCATGTCCGGCGACAAATCCGCGCCGCCCCCGCGCCCCTCCGCAACTATAAATACCTCCCCCGGCCTCCCCTCACTCCGCCCCACCTCCCTCCGCTCCTCCCTTCCCCTCCCGGCTGCTCCACCGCCGCGGCGCGCGCGCGCGCGCCACCTTCCTCGCCGCCGGCCTCTCCCGGCAGGTCGCGCCCACCCCCGGCTTCCCCTCGGCCCCCTCTTCCCTTTGCCGCCCTCGCCGTTCGTTGCCGGCCACCGGAGCTCCGGCGGGCGTGCCGTCCCCGAGACCCTCCCTCACCGGCCGGCCACGTCAGCATGGCCATGCCTGCGTGGCAGCTGGCGTGGTGCCACGGCTCGGCCACCTCAGCGCCACCTCACCCGCCGTGCCCGTCGGCGCCACACCCCACCTCGCCACCTCGGCGTCTCCCTCGGCCGTGAGCCGGTCTATAGACCGGGCCCACTGTCGACCTTTGCGAAGGTCTGATGTCATCTTGCGACGCGATAAATTGATTTTCGGTTGAAAAACAATTCGGCTAGAGAATTTTAAATCAAATGCCTCTGCTTAATCATATAATTTTGTTTTGGGATACCTTTTCACATAAAATGATAAGCTTTTGAACTGTATTCTTGACTTCGGTGAGTCAAGAAGGATCATGGAATATTCTCAAAACAAACTATAAAATCTGGTTTAGACTTAGGCTAATGGTTAGGTGGTGGGTGCAGGCATGCACTGTTGTTCGGAGACACAGTGTTGATTGTCGTGTGCGGGGTATGTGGTTGAGCTGAGTCAGTGGGACCGGTTTGTGAGCTCTTTGTTGCAAAGCCCTAACGTACTACCACAAGGTTTGGTATGGGACGACCACTGGCTGAATAATTTGCGGGTCCCAACTTTGAGCCATTTCGTAGGTTGAAAGTGAGCGTGGCGTAGGCCATGAGAAGTCTCACTTGGCTCAAGAGGGGGTCCCGGTCTGGTGGATTCCTTACTGGGGTGAAACCTTAGAGTTGGCTTGACCAGGTTGACGGCTTTGCATTGTAAAGGCCTTGTCACGACTCCTAACTGCACACCTGAGGAAGTGTGTAATCTAGTGGTAAAACAGGATGATCGTGTCTTGTGGGTAAAGCTGTACAACCTCTGCAGAGTGTATAACCTATCCTGGATAGCCGTGCCCACGGTCATGGGCATGCTGAGTAAAAGTTTTTCATGGATTAGACTTTATTTTTTCAAAATGTTTTAGAAAACCTTGTGGATGGATGGAATCCATGAGAGATGAAAACCTTGCGGATGGATGGAATCCGTGAGAGAGTTGCTTGTGATGGAAACGTGTGGATGGATGGAATCCATACGTGAGCTTTTGGAAAAGATGGTCCGGGTGGGATGCCCGTGAATAGGTTGGTGTTTGGTCGGAGCTTGCACTGACGGTAATATTTTCAATTACAAGTATTATTTTTACTTACTGTATTAAATTCAGCAAATTCAATCTATCTATTGTATTTCTTAAATGCTGTTTTATGCAACTAACCCTATAAGCCTTCCATTGATGCCTTTATCATTATATTGCATTTCTCTGTGTGACTTGCGGAGTACAAGTTTGTACTCACGTTGCTATCTCCACACAGAGGAAGATGACGTCGACTACGGAGAAGACCGAGCGAGTAGGCCACGTCTTGCGATTGTTTGCACGTGGCGAGGCTTGGGCTTCGCCTTTCGGCCGCTTCGCGATTTCTTTTGCAATTATTTTGCCAATGTGCGCTGATGTAAATGCTGGCCATAAGGCGTACTTTTAAATTAAATAAATGTCATTATGCTTGGTATTTATCTTTGTTGTTCCTTTGTGTGCACTAGCTGATCTGGATTAGTGCGATTTACAGATGATCCAGAGTCGTTGCTCGGGTTCCGCGATTCTTGTTTTGGGAGATTTGTTCTCCCTCGAAAAACAGTAGTTCCGCATGTATGGAGCGGTACTACCGTTAAGCAGTAGTACCAAACTTTGTGTGGTGGTACTACCAATTTTGCCTATAAGGGCTAGTTTTCTGACTGTTGCTGAGAGGAGCGGTAGTACCGAACTTTTGCTTATGGTACTACCGGAATTCCTGGTTTTTGTCCCCAATAGCTAGTTTCAGTGTGTGGGGTATGAACACTCCCTTGTGGTTAGTTGGGGCAAGTTTCTTAGCAATCCATTTCATTCTCTTGAGCTAATGTGAGGTCCTCCTCTTAATTGTGCATGTGTTGCATCTTATGAGTAAAGATAAAGTCTCTAGATTGCATGTGTTGCATCTAAAGGTGGATTTTGTATCCACTTGAGCTTGTGCATTCGTTGCACGTGGTGAGAGTCAAGCAAGAGGCTTGATCTTATTACTCTTGGAGTTTGCCGACTCCTAGATGGTGTTGGAGGCGTCATGCATGGTGATCTTCTTAAAGAAGGTTGTGAGAAGACCTGATAAGTTGTGAAGGTTAGAGCTCACCTACCCGGAGCGGGAAAGAGCTACCATTAGTGGATTTGAGGTGGAAGGCTTAATTCATGGAGCCGGTTCAATTCGTTTGGGCTTACCTCAACGTGGACTAGGAGAGATCGGCAAGTCTCCGAACACCATGTCAAAAAGAAATTGTGTCATTGTAGTTTGTTTTCTTGTACTTAATTTACATTCAAGCAATTTATATTCATAGAATTAAATTGATTGCTTGTCATCCTAAGATTGCAAACCTTGACAAAGATTTAGGGTGTTGGTGCACTTAGGTGAACCTAGTTGTTTTAAGCCTTAATTGTGCTAAACCATTGATTTATGCTTTTGCATTATAAACTTAGTGTTAGCAAATAATTGATAGGAGAAAATTTTAGAACTACCTATGTAGGGGTGGAAACCAGTAACGGATAATTCGTTTTATCCGATATTCGTATTCGAGAAAACAGGAATGTGGTAAGCAAAATCCATATTCGAAAATGTTCGTATTCGTATTCGAGAATATTCATATCCGTATTTGAGAATATTCATATTCGCATTTGTATTCGAGAATATTCGTATCCGTATTCGTATTCGAGACTATTCGATCCGTTTCTAGAACCCATGAAAAATCCGTATGAATTTTGTGATTCAAAATTTGAATTTATGCGGTTTAAAACCAGTAACCGGTGAAAAATCGGCAAAACCGTTAAGAATCCGTTTTATCCGATATTTGTATCCGAGAAAATCCATATTCGAAAATATCCGTATTCGTATTCGAGAATATTCGTATCCGTATATAATAATATTTAAATTCGTATTCATTTTAAAAATATGGATTCATATTCGTATTTGAGACTATTCGATCGTATCCGATCCGTCTCCACCCCTAACATTCATACTCTCTAGTCGGCCTCTTCGTTCTCACGCCGGTGCAATGAACTATGTTCCAATCGGGATTGCCAACTCCCGTACCTACCCTCTGGCCGACTGGCGTCATCCTTTCCTGCCCCACGGCCGGAGGGGTGGCGGGCGCAGCCCGGCCAGCCAACTCCTACTCCCGATCTGGCTAGAACGGGGCCTCCGGTCGAGGTCTCGGTGAAGCCCACAATTCTGGAATGGTTCCACTAGCCGTGAAAGCTGTAACTAGTCTGCAAGCTCGGTCGGACATGCCACCATCTGCTCAACACGCTGGGCTGCCAACCCAGACTTCGGCGCCTTCACCGGAGCATTCAGACCGAATTACGAAAGCCTCGCAGCCTCTGTTGGTTCGTGCGTGAAAAGGAGGCCCCGTGACTGACTCTAATTGCGGTCGAAGCGCCGTCTCCGGAGCCTTTAGACCCAAATAAGGGAAGCTCATAGCCTTTGTTAGTCCCTACACCGAAAGGAGACCCTGTGACTTACTGTAGATGCACCAAGTCTACTATCAAAGAGCCTCCCCCACTCCTCCCCTGTCGCTCTAGTGTCATCCCGAAGTCTAAAAAGTAGCACCGCATCAATGCAACGCCTCTTTCACAGGGGAGAGACCCGGTGGATCAACAAGATGCTAATGTCATACCTACAATTCAGTCTGCTCATTCCAGTGGTTCAAATCAAGAGGGCCAAAGGGCGTTACTCATCGTTCCTCTCCTGTACAGATTTCGCCTCGACGGTTTCCCCTAGGTAGAGGTGGCAGCGGTACATACCGCTGGGTATAGCCACCTCATACCGCATCCGACAGATATAACTCTACCCGCTACGATACCCGTACCCGCACACAGGTATAGAAACTTACCCGTACCCGCACCCGCGCGGGTATTTATACCTGACGGGTAACCCATACCCAATTAGTTTGCTGAAGTATCATCTTGTGCAATTTGGAACTAAAATTTTCCTCTTTCTATTTAGCTTATTCCAGAGTATCGGCTACTTATTTGTTGAGTTCTTTTCCTTAATGTTGATGCCAAATGATTAATATGGTACAAATTTCTCCTAGTAATGTGTAAATTCGCCACCATGAAGCACATAATTGATAAGGTATGCGGGTATATTTTACCCACTGGTATACGGGTACGGGTAATATACAGCCGTACCCGCACCCGCTCTACCCGATGGGTAGAGATTTTTGCCCATCAGTATACCCGCGGGTGAAGATATCTTTCCATGCCCACCTCCTTATCGGGTAAAACCCATCGGGTACTCGGGTTTCGGGTACCCATTGCCACCTCTACCCCTTGGCCAATGATAATGTTTAAGGGGCTAACATATTTATTAAGATGATTGACAGATTTAGTCTTAAATTTTGATGACATCATGAAAAATACATGCAAACATGACGAAAGATTGACATGGCTCGAGACATAGCTTAAGACAAATGTATAATTTAGCCTAAGGACCTCTTTTATAGTTTTTACCGGTCTTGGCGTTTGGTGAAAAGACCAGATTAGTAGAATAGACATCGCCGCCGATCAAACATGGTTCATGCATGCATTTGAAAATACATTTTGGAACCCTCTCGATTTTCATTTGGAAATCGGTATGACCATGATGTTGTTAGTGGTGGTATCACTCCATTGGTACTACCGAACTTTACATGCTGGTACATTATTTAATTTCCAGAGAGATGCATTTTTGGTCTTAACCTGAAACGGTACTATCATAGTTGTTGGCCGGTAGTACCATAGCAGTATGACCGCACTACATGACCGGTACTACTGCAGTGTGATATGACCACACTTTAGCGAGCGGTAGCTAATTTTTGGAGAGGTATATTTTTGAGAGATTTTCTCTACTCTGGAAATTGGTACTACCGTAGAATATGGTACTACCGATATTTATATTAACTGTTAGTTTCTATGCATTTAATGAATCTTAAGTAGGCGTTGACTGGTAGGTGTGGTAGTACAGACCATTACATGGCGGTAGTACCGTATCCCCTTATTTTTTGGATATTTCATCCCCAACAGACATCCTGGTGGTTGGAAACTATAAATGCCTCCTCACCAGCAGCAAGCAAGAATTCTTGAACCTCATTGAATACACTTGAGCTCTTGCCTTCCTCTCTTCAACTCATTTGCTTCATTTTCTCATTTTGAGGTTGTTGAAAGCATTCAAATGTATTGCATCATCTAGTTATTCTTTGTAACACTCGAAAACCTTCAAGCAAGCATCATTGGTGTGGGGACCCTCGGCATTGAATACTCGAAATCATCATATGTGTTTTGTACTAGTCCTCTGGTCAATGGCTAGTACACACATTCATAACATTATGATCACATCCATACACATCGCATACAATTAATTTACAACAAATGGGCAATATATAAATGACATGACATAAAGTTTACAGCATATGATCGATTGGCCAAATAAATATAAGTATTAAGAGTAATCTATAGTGGAAGACAAGTAAATAAACAAAAGAGTCCAACAGTATGCCCCCATAGCCTACAGACAACTGACTAAAGTTAGGCCCTAGAAAGACCTATTGTCAAATTCTCCAGTGCCAGGGACAAAATACATGTCGTCAGGCATGTTATCTTTCTCATTCTCAAAACAATAGTAATTTAGGCAAGGTTAAGTACATTATATACTCAGCAAGACTTGTAGTGTATTGCAACATACACACACACATATATGCAAGGCTAACAATAAATAAAGCTCTATCCTACAAGTTATTTTTAGCATGAAGCAAATTTTGTTTACAATATTGATAAGTAGTATTTTGTAACGGAATTGTAAAGAGCATTTGACATGTCATAAAACAACATTTATATAGCTTTAACAACAATAAATCACATTCATTCACAACCCTCCTCGGCTGTGAACTTCGCACAATTCCCAACCACGGGCGTGGCATATGCGACACATACATGCTGTCCCGATTTTCAGCGAAATATTTTTGTAAAAAATAAAACTATACCCATTGTAGCTGCATCCAAGTGCTCATGACCACGAGCACAACTATTTAAATAGTGTTTTTAACACTCTCGAGAGATTATACAACTTCACCCATAAGAGATAATCAAATATACTGTCAGTAACTATACACTTCCTTGGGCGTGTGATGAAACTGATTATCATATAGCCTTTACATCATCTACTCCTAATCTTGCACCAGCCCGATGAATAAAAAACCCTCACTTAGGCAAGTCATTCCCCCAAGTGAGTATTCATTATTGTTTTAGTAAGTTTTGGTCCTAACAACTTGGTGGAAGGAGCCCCTACGAGCAAACCTCTCTAGAATGCCCTTACTACTTCGTCCTACTAAAATGTAAGGCTAGTCCTAGATAACTTAATCAGCTAATGCTAGAGCCCATATAGCATATGTGGTCGTATAGTTAGACTTAGATGTGCAGCAATAGCGTTGGTCCTTAATTGATCCGAGTGAGAATCTCCCCCTATCTACATGCGAAATACCTTCTCACATTTGACAGTTCATAATATAACTTGCCCGTATTTAAATCTAGGCTTTCATTTTATTTTATACCAAACTAACAGAGGTTTCTCCTCTAGTTCAACATTTCAAAACCACCCATATCCATGTGCAAATTTTTTGAATATTCAAACTTAGTGAAAACTAGGGCGTGGCTAAGTATCTAGACCATATACTTGATATAGTATACCCAAAATGATATTAGCTATTGTCTAAATCATGTCCTATGGGCTACAATAGTAAGGATATCAAGTTTGCATGAAGGTTCAATGCAGACAAGCCGATATAACTACCGTTACCCATAATATAGCAATTTTAATGAAATACGCACGCATGCATAATATGTTTTGCAAACAATATACAATAACTAAAATAGTAGGATCAACATCATATGTTTTAATGAAAGGAGTGCTTGCCTTGCTCTTGTTGCTCAAAGAATGGTTTGGAAGTATTCTCGAAATTGTCCAGAATGACAGTGTCTATTCAATAAAATCTAAATAAATACAAATAAGAGCCAAATGAATTTAAATGGAGATAAAATTTAAATATTTTCGCATATTTGAATAGAGCATAATTTTAGAAAAAATTTAGAGATAAAAATTACTTAATTTGGAGTTCATATGCAAAACTTATGGCCATTTGAATTTTATTCAATTTGAAAAATATCGAGAAAATGAAAAATGGTATTCTAGTCGAATTTTGATTTTTATTTGTATTTTTCTTTCTAAAGGAAAACCTAGATGTATTACGCCATTAGACTAACATGTGGGTCCATTCGTTGATTGAACATATTTAAATTGCATTTTACTTATTTATTTACTGTGTGGGTCCCATGTGTTAGTGTCTCATATTTTAGTTTTCAATTTAATTAAAATTCCTTAATTGATTTTAACTTGGCACACTTGTCATAGACTCATTAGTTTCATATCTATCATTAAAGATAATTAGCATTCATACGAGTGGGTCCTACATGTCGTACTCTCATATTTTAAACATTACCTGCTTGTGGGTCCCATATGTCATACTCACATGTGGTAAACCTGGTTTTAATTAGAGTTTCAAATAACTAATTGGCTCGGGCCCACATGTCATACATACATTAGATTTAAATGTGCCATTAGCACTAAGTTAAACATTCTAACGATCGGCATCTGCCGTGAGGAAAAGCAGAGACAAGTGGGTGATGCTCGCGAGCTCTGAGCGATGAGGAAGCGATGGTTGGGCTTTGACATGGGAAAAACAGATTGAAGAGAGCCTAGGAAGCCAAAAGCGATGTCGAGATGGGACCAAATGGTCACTGAAAAACAACGGTGGTGACCCTTGCGGTGGCGCCATGCGAAGCTACAGTGAAGACCATGCTATAGTGGGGATTTCCAAATTAAATGAGCACGCAAGCATCTAGGGACTACTAGGGATCTATCGCGGAGATTGCCGATGTCGGTGAGGCTCTAGAGTGGCCAGATGGTGAGGAGTAGCAACGACACAGAGGTCGTCCACAACGCGGTAGCTCCTCGATGAGGGAGAGTAGATGTCGTTCATAGCGTGGTAGCTCCTCAGCGAGGGAGAGTTGCAAGTGAGGGTTGCATGAGCTCAAGGAAGAGTTAGGGAAGCTTTGATTGAGAAGAATTGGGCTAGGTCTCACCAAAGAGGAAGAATAGCTAACGGCAGTGCTCCTGACCAGAGATGAGTATGGTGGTTCAATTCCATCGAGTATCTACACAAATCAAGCAATTAGCCAAAGGGAAATACTTTAGGGGTTATGGAACACAAGATGACATGGTTAGAAAGAGGAAAAATTCACTAAAGAGCTGAGTCACCACGAGGCTTGGCGGAGCACGCTCATCGGCACTGAGGAAGATAGCATGTTTCGAGCGAATGGAAGAGCTAGAAGTTCAGGATCTCATGGAAATGGAGTGAGGGTGAGATGAAGAAGACCATGGTGCAGTTGAGAGGCTTTATAGGGATGACATGGCGAGATTGGCTCGTGAGAACTTCGAAAGTATGGCGAGAGATGAGTGCCCGATTCGGCGCGTAGAAGGGACAAAGGTGAGGAGACTTGGTGTGGCGATGTGACGGGCCGGTAGGTGAGTAGGAAACCATGGGCACAACATCAAAACCAGATAGCATCAGCCATAGAAGCTGGCATGACGCACGTGAGGTAGAAGACGACTCTTGGCGCACGGGCCGACACGTTAGCAAATGAAGAAGGAGACGATGTGTGGGATCTGGTCCCACTCATTAGCATCGAGACTTTAATGGACAGAGAAAACATAAAGTTGAAGAATACGGCCTCACAATTGAGAAGGAGGAATGGTTAAGTTATCAAAGTGGTTTTGCTTGGCTCATAGATTTGTGAAATTCTTAAACATCTTAAATGGACTCCAAAAATTATAAATTTTTTTATGGAGACTCATAACATAGTTTACTTTATTATGTAATTTTTCTAGAGTTTTATATGCCTTGCATTTTCTCTAAAAATTTTGGAAGGTTATTGTTTTACGTAACATGAAATATTTTGATTTGAATAAATTAAGGGATATGTTGAAAACTGTACAAATTTTCATTTCTAGTTCCATGAACTTATTTTTGAGCTTTTTGAGAAGATTTCTACTGTAAATTTTTCTAGGCCTTTTTAGGATCATCTTTTCATATTGAATTTTGAATTCAAATAGAATTACATCAATGTACATTTGTTTTCAAAATTTTGTGTTTGCAAATTATTTTTCAAATAAACTCCAATAAAAGCCAAGGAAATAAGGTACATGCTAAAAATCTAAATTTCTCTCATTTTTGCATTTGTTAGAATTTGGGATGTTATAATTGCCTTATTACTCTTGATGGTTGTCAACACCTAGGCGCTTAGAAGAGTGTGCGTGGTGATCTCTTCAAAATGATTGTGAAGAGCCTTGGCATGGTTATGAAAGGTTGGAGTTCACCTCCGAGGTAAAAAGAGCTACCATAGTGGATTGAGAAAATACATAAGATTGCGTAAGGAGCCGGCTTGATTAGTTTAACCTCCTCACATGGATTAGAGGAGGCGGCAAGTCTTTGAGACCATGAAAAAATTCTCGTGTCCTCCAAGTGGTTTATCTCTCTTGCCTTTATTTTTCGCACTTACATTTCTAAAATTTAATTGATTGACTTGTTTATCTAGAATTGTATCTTGCCTAGATATAGGTTTGTGATGACATAGCAAGAGTTAGAAACTATAGGTTTTGACTTGTGCAAAATAATTTTAATTAGTTCATACTTTCTCTAAAATTGTGTTTAGTCAAAAAATTTAAAAACCTCCTATTCAACCTCCTCTAGTCAGTTATCCTTGATCCTACAGTGATCGACAAAGTCCCTGCCTCCCCGAAGGTAGGTGCTTGCAACTCTTATCATTTCATTTCCATTTCCTTATTTGCACATGACATTCCCCTTTCTAGTTGTGTGCAGTGTCGGGAGTGGTTGCATGGCCATTGTTGTTTCTATTTGCTATTGCTGCCTTTGCATAGATTGACAAGGCTCATTCTCCCTCTGCTGTGTGGGATGATGTAGCCCAAATTACCATGCTTGAAATCCATCAGGAGGAGGTTGAGGCCAACAACAGTCCCATGGATTGTCTGAATTGGCGCGAGTACACGAACCATACGTGGAAATTCAAAGAGCGCACAGGAAGGGAGTACACGAAAAAGCAATTCAAAAACCATTGGGATGCACTAAAACATGATAACATGCATTGGAAAACACTAAAACTGAATGCAACTGTACTGGGAATAAATCCATGTACTGGGTCGATTACCATCAGCGATGAATGGTTGGAGCAGCAAAATCAAGTATTAGTCCTTTGGATTTTTTTTGTCTTGCCTTCGTTCAGCATGTCTCCATTTGCTTGCTTTAATGGAAGCTTTGTCAGTAAAGAAGGCAATGAAGGGTTGCATTAATTTCTAGTTTGAGCCAATGCTCCATGAGGACTTGATGGAGGTGATCTTCCACAACGCTCTGTGCAAGAACGAGCATACGGCAATTTCTAGAACTAGCAGGCTAAATGTGGAGTCGAGCTCCAAAGACGACACACCACCACCTCCCTTCTATTCCTTGAGCTTCTCACGAAAGCAGGTAGCCAAGCAGGCCAGTCCTACCTCTGGACTGGACTCAAAAGAAGGCGGCGAACACGGCCGGCGTGTGCATGGAGCACATATCGACATGTATGAGAGATCGATGATTGGTCATGCCTCTCGCCATGGCCGAGCAGGACAAGGCTTGCACCGAGGTAACACAATTGCTAGATTTTGTCATTGCTAATGGCTACCACGAGGGCACAGATGAGCACTTCTATGCATGTGCGATGCTCACGGAGAGGAAGTATAAGAATGTCCTCACACTCGCACACCAAAGGATCGTGTAAACTAGCTTTGCCGGATGTGGCCATTGTACGATCTGTGGCGGTGGTGGACGGCATGAGTGTGTCTTGATGCGGTCAAGTAGTATAGTGTCGGACCAGATTTTATAATCCGGAATCTCGTGTCTAGCTGCACTATTCTGGATCGGTAGATAGTGCACACGATTCTGATAATGGACATCAAATTACATATCATGCGGAAGCATAAATAAAATAGTAGACTTACTCATGGGCGATTAGGCGAGATCAATAAATTGCAGCGGCGGAAGAGCGAAGCACACAGATGGGACCTTGGGACATGCCCACGGCGACCAAGCGGAGGTGCGCGACCTAGCCCTTGACATCTTCATCTTTTACGCCAACTTGCCCAATCTTATTGTTGAGGCGAGGTGATTTGATTCTGATGCTGAATTTTGTCGCAAAGCGAGTGTGAGCACTCCAACCCGTGCTCATGAGCCAATACACATAATGCAAATAAATAGTATGCATGGCTTGTCAAAGGAAAGGCTCGGGTTGTTTTTATTTGCCATAAAATGCGTTTAGTAGCATTTCTATTATTATATCATATTGTTGTTTTTGTGACCTAAAGACTCCTCACCACAAATGACATCATTGACTTAATTCACCAAAGACTCACGCTCTTTATTAACTGCTGTCTAAGACTCCCAACAGCGATTACCATAATTGATTTAATCCACCGAAATTACACTTCCTTTATTGAGGGATCTCTAAACTCTAAACAACATGGGTCATCCTCTATTCAATCCACCGATCATATTATATCTGTACTGGTTGCTATCTAAGACTCCATACTGACAAGTGACCTTATCCAATTACTCCACCGATTATACACCTTCTATATTTATTCTGTCTAAAACTCCAAACAGCGGGTGACATCATCTAATTTATCCACCGAACATTCCCATCCAGATTTCCTAACAATCCAATCCTTTTTATTATTGATTCAACTCCACCAAGAATATCATTAATCAAGCCTACGATTCAATATTGTATATCCACCAAGAATATCATTGATCAACTCTACGATTCACCATTATATATCCACCAAGAATATCACTAATCAAGAATTATAATCCAATACTTGTTTTATTCCTCCAAATTCCCGAAAATTCAATTAGATCATTTATCTAGCCTATCTATTCAACTGGACCCCACTAATTCATTTCTCCCAGAACCATACTAACTTTATCCCTATTATGATCACATGAATCCACCAACTTCTTTATGCAATTACCATAAATAGCCATCTTCTTTTCTTACGACTCCATTTATTCTTCCCATATTTTATTTTATAAGAATAGAAGTGCCACTAATTGAAATACAATACATAAAATTTTCTGAGACCTAGCAGCTTTGGAACAAAACATAATGTTCAAGGAATATTAATATGAATTTCCATACATAGGGCATCACACAATATGTCTAATATCACCATAATTTCTCCATACATACGGCATCACACCGTATAACATTTTTCAGCATTATAGCCGCTTAACTTACCACTGGGACGACACCCAGGATAACTCAAATCAGGGCTTTCCTCTGCCCTTCCACTTTTCCATTCCCATTTTCCAAACATTTTTAAATAGAACTATATCTAGTTAAGTTCCCATGTCCGCCCTTGACCGTGGGCACGGCTATTCGAATAGTTTTGACTCTACAGAGTTTGTACACTTTCACCACAAGAGATAATCAACTCATTGCCCCACATGATACCTTAGACATGTGGTCGAGCAGACCATCACAGTGACTTTTCAAAGTATCTAGACCCTTTTGTCATCTCACCTTATGGGCTTCTCCCACTTGCGGTGGGTCCCATCTATGCGCGGGATGTTTCCCACAGCCGCTACGCAGCTCGGGCTTCTACTTCCCATAACGTGGGACAGTGGGAAACTTCACCCCCACTGGTGTCCCTTCAGGCCCCTTGCCATAGCGTAGCCTTCAATCCCCTACCGGTGAGATGAGTCCGGGTTTGATAAATTTACTTAGCCAAGTTGTATTTCTGAGACTTGTGGTTGTCTTGTTTTACAGGAGGTCATGACAAGATTCGGTCCTTAGTGGTATCAGGCGGTCTACCACTAACCCACTTTGTGCATCCACTGCACCACACTCACACCCTCAAACCAATCCTTGGATATTTAAGCAAGTTGGGGATTTTGGGGTATAAAATAATCATGTCCAAATATATACCAGTCATTCCCACCATGACTGTCCAAACCAATTTCTCATGATTAAAAATGACAATGATGCTTGGGGCATTTCAGCGCCCCGTGAGTATCTATGCAGTACTAAGCATAGCATATAATTAGGGACTTATTTTTGAAATGTTACTATTATAATTTTGCTAGGGTGACAAGGTTCACACATTCAAATATTCCAAAGGAAGGGTAATATTATTCAAGGTAAACAATGGGCATATAACTAGAATATTAAATTAAACATGTATTTGCATATAAAATAACGACATGCAATTTGATAATTTAAAACAACGTAATTTGCGAGAAAATGTAGGTTCAACATGATCAAAGTATTGACTCGCCTTGGTCACAGTGGTCTGGTGCTTGATTATCTGGAGCTTCTAGGGCTGCAGCTTCTGCTTCTTCCTCCTGAGCCTCGTAAGCTATTTTAATCGTGCGCGAAAATTTGGATAAAAAGAAAATATCAAATCAACAAAATATCACCAGAAATTCAAATGAACTCTAAAAATTATGATTTCAGTTCCATTGGACAGATCTTGATTTTAGATGAATTTAGAAATTTGTCTCACTCAATTTGGAATTAAAATGAATAAGTTATGCCTATTTGAATATTTCAGTTCAGTTAAATCACAAAATTAATAAATTTCTGACACTGGGACCCACTAGTTATTTTAATCTTTTAATATTTTTATTATATTCCATAATATGTGTGTATGACATGTGGGACCCACCAGTCAGCGTCAGTGAGTCTTTTGAATCCCAGTGGCTGACATGTGGGACCCCACTGTCAGTAACCATGCATGTGGCTAGTCAGCGGCAGTGGGCCCTCCGGCCTCGGCCCCACAGTCGATGGGCTGCCCCGACAGCGAGTCGGCTGTCGGTGGGCTTGCGGTCCCGCGGCGGTGCGAATGGGACCCATCATCGCGCGGAAAATAAAGCAGCTTCGACCTCAAGACGCGGAGCCGGGGCTTGAGCAGCGCAGGAGTCGGGGAGAAGAGACAGCGGTGGTAACCAAGTGAGCGGGAGGCGTTGCCTACCCTATAAGGAGAATAAATCCTTTTGAGTATGCCGTGGGGGGGGCGAGGAGAGTCGGGGCGACGGTGGCGGCGCAGTGGTGGCCGGAGAGGTTCGGGAGTTTCATGAAATGCAGCCCCCGGTTGTTGGTGAAGCTGCTGGTGAGGTCGGCGGAGACGAAGGGGCACGGTGGCGGGCCGGTGGCGTGTGATGGCGGCGGTCCAAGGAGGCGGTCGCGCCGTGAAGCTCACACAAAGGAGACCGGTGAGGAGGATTCGGCCGCTGGCTTCCACGAAGCTCTGGGAGCAAAGAATTGCTCGGAGGTGGTCGGAATCAATGGCGGCTCGGTCGTCGGCCGTGAGGAAGAAGACGTCGCCGGCGGGGATTGGGGGCACTACGGCTCAATTTCTTGCAAGGGAGGGGAGAAGGGGGTGTTGCGGCACGATTGCGGCTCCCGGGCGGGGTTTTTATAACCGGGAGAGAGGCGCGCGGCGAGGCGGCGTCTGCCTCCGCCTGCATTGCATGTGGCGAGGGGATGGACTCGATCTTCTCCGGGATTGCGTGGGAGGGAGGTGGCGGGAGGTTCTTTGACATGAGATCATCATAGTTTTCTACATGTGTAATAGTTTACTTAGGGATTGGCAAATACTACTTCGTAATTGGGTGATTATAAAGATAGCTTTTGGATTTATTATGAAATATACGGAGGAATGTGAGTGACCAAGATGGAATTTGCCCCTCCTGAGAGATATCTCTGGGCTTCTTGATGTGGTTGGATTAAAAAGTGCATAACCATGTCGAATGTGGTTGAGGAAACTGAGTAATGCCAAATATACATGAACTTATAGGGTTACATATTTAACGGGTCAGAATGATAAGGATTCAGAAGATAGTCTCTGAGTGGGATATGATCTCTACTCGTATTGGATAAAGATCCAGCCTAAGACTTTCCGAGTTAGATCGATATCCGGTCGTATTGGATAAGGATCTGATTGGATGCTATATAAACGGAGGTGCGGGGCTGAGGTGTAATCCCGATACACACCTATCGAAACCCTAGCCGCCACCTCTCATAACCCCCTGTCGTGCTCGCTGGTGCTAGCATACCGACGCACGATGTTCCATTTCTAGACATGTGGACCTCAGTAGAGGTGTTGCTATGACTGCGATGCTGATCAGAACGATAGCAGGGAGGAGACAGTTAGCCAAAGAACGATTAATTACTTCTACTATACCAACGTACGCTTTGTTGAACCGGCCACTTCAACTCTAATTTCGCTATATGCACATCTAATTGTAATGATATATGATGTCTTACTCGCGTAGCTTTTTATTCTACGATGAAAATTTTAATCTACGCTAGCGCAGCCTATCTCGTATCCCAACAATATCATCATGGACACTTAAAAAAAGGAAAAAAAGATTAAAAACAAAAAAAAGATAGCTAAATCCCAGGAGCAGAAGCTATTATGTCGCAACCTTAGCATCCGGGTGGCCGGCGCTCCGACTGTACGGTCACAAGGGTGCATGTAGCTGGGCCAGGATTAATAGCGGCAAACAGTGGGAGGGTGTCAAGTGAAGACACTGAGTCAGGTATTCCGCGAGTTCGAGCTCGAGCTTGTGGGGATTACGGAAGAGACGGGCGAAGCAGAAAGAGACAGCAACATAGAGGATGAGGGAATGTGTCCGCGAGAAACCCGCCGTGCTGGTAACCGCAGATTAGTCCTTGGTAAACAACCCGAGTTATTACACGCGTACTGTAAAATCAGCTCTGTTTTTTTTCAATCGAAATCGACATGGATAATAGCCGTCTGACTATGTGGATTTTATTCATCCCACTTTTTCACTTTTCCCTGTGAGATAAAAAAGAAAGCTTAGCCTAATTTTCCATCAGCTTGTCCATGTCTACGGATCACTTTCCCATGCATGCACAATTTCCTTAGCTCCCATTCCCACAAAGTCAAACTGAAGTCCCCTCCAGTACTGGCACTGAATTTATCAGCAAGCGGCCAATTGCTGAAGACAGGCATGTAAAGTCCATGCATGCAAATCACTAACTGCTGCTTTACCAGCACGAAGTGACACAAGCTTGGCAATCGATCGAAAAGACAAGCACTAGGGTCTCGTTCGCATATACATGCATGCACGTCCTATGGTCGCTAGCTGCCACATGCATGCCTGGGTCTAGAGGTGGGACTCACGGCACAGGTGCCGCGTGTTTCGGACCGTGCCGACTCAGTTTAGCCATCTTACGATACCGTACCGTATGAGCCTATCTCGCCTTTGGCGAGGCTTAGACACGGTGCAAAACACAACGGGTCGCCGTCGTGCCTTGCTAGCCTTAGCTCAGTCCATCTATCCTGTTCAGCCAGTGCAATGCATGAGAATTTGTTGTGCACATGCCATTAGATTCAATTTACAGTCAAAGGTCAATCACACATATTGATGACAAATACAAAACAATAAACATTTAACACGATCTCAATACTTCGAAACTACACGGTATAATCTTTTGATTTTCATTCACTTGTTAAGCATGGAAAAGCTTTTGGCTACAAGTAAAAACACAAGCCAGAGATTTAGAGATTAAGAGAGACTTATGCACCTTCTACTCGATTTGGATTCGGCAGAGTTTAGCATGACATGTCAAGAACATACATCAAAGAAGTATTATGCTCCATGGTCTACTAAACTCCGTGGCAGCCTGGGAGGTCAAATTTGGATGGGTTGTTTGAATTAAGGAGATTTAAGTGGGACTTAGTTTTAGATTTGAATTGAATCCCAACCAACTTCCTTTGACCCAAACATGCGCAAAGCAGCAGAAGCAACAGGCAACAAAAAAATTGTAAAGGCAATATTTAGCCCGAACTTGCCAGTGTTCCTAACCAAACTTTTCCAAAACCACTGAAGTTCGTAACTAGTATTAGCTACTTTAGACAAAACTTCTGATGTTCAGTGGCCTAGTTTTAATGATGTATCGTGTAGGCAGGAATATCACAAGAATGGTGCAGCAATTACTGATGCTAATTGGGGGTGATCATTTGAGCTTTTTTTTGGTGGCTTATGGCTGAAAAGCACTGTAGCTGGCTGAAAAAACACTGTAGCTGACAGAGGCTTATTTAGCATAATTAAATTTTAAAAATTAAAAAAATATGTTAGCCCATTACGTATAATACAAACAAATACGGGGAAAAAAAGAACCGGCAAAAAAGCTCAACAAAAAGCCAAAAGTTCAGAAAAAGACGAAATTTATGAATAGTGAAAAATAAGCCGGAAGCCAGAAGCTGAAGCTCTTTTGATCACAGACACAATGTTGCAAAGGAGAATAGCAAAATCAGATCATATAACTTCAGCTTGGCCTTGAATAGAAAATGCATACTTTAGCATTCTATATTTTGCTTGAGACTTACAAGCCAAATTTATCTTCTACTCAGCAGCAATATTGATACACTCTAGTATAAGCAACAGCTAACAACTACTAAAGTAAATGTAGCAGTCTGCACCGTCGTCATGTCTCCCACCGTGCTGGGTCAGCCCAAACATGGCATGATATACCGAGCTAGGCCAGACCGCCCAATGGGCCAAATTTTTAGGCCTAACCTGGCCCTTTGTTTATACCATATCAGTCCGACCTGCTACATGTCAAATCTATGCCATACTTAGGCCGAGCCTCAGGCTAGCCGCCTCGGTCTCATCTCGTGTTGTCGGTGTGAGTCACCTCCGGAAATTACACGCCTGCATGCTTACAATTAAAGGCATGGGCAGAAAACATGTACAAAATCATACCTATTGAGTCATTGACCAGTGGGCCCTGTAGAATGACTGGTAGAGAGAAGATTTTGATAAGCATTTCATGGGCCATATCATCCATCGAACTAATGCTATCCAGTATACATGCTACGCTACATTCAGGTCAGAACAAAATAAAGATATTGTGCGATAGCAGATATGGCCTGACCTATAAACTCAAGTTTCTGCAGAGCGCATGCGTGCAGTGCTCGTGGCCGTCGTTACTTCCCGTTCCAGTTCATGAACAAAAGGCGATTCATGATCATTGGACGAAGCGTTGGTTTGGTAGCGCTTGTCTGATTCTACCGCTAGCTCCTGCTTCGGCCATGGATCCATCCTATTCACGTGTAATCTTTAGAAATCATCAGTGATATATTGATCGCAATCTTTTACTGCAGCGCACACCTCACGTCTATATATATATACCACAATGAATATATGTAGTAGCAGCAGCCAGCTGCAGATTTTTTAATAATACATTTATTTATTAATATTATATTAATATATCATCACTTAAAAATTACATAAATATCCTACATGCGTCTTCGAATTTAGGATAGAGTTTACATGCGCCATACGTGCGTCAAGCGAATGGACGACGAGTGCCACGTCGACACCATAGCATATGTCTCTATTTCAATTGGCAGTAAAAACCCAATTATCAATTGAAATGGCGATAGAGGTTCTTGCACCCTCTAGGCTAGTGTATTTAAGAGCAAAAAAAAGGGCCAAAATTCATAATAAATCCGTAAAAAAGAGAAAGAGAGGAGGCGAGGAGAGGGGAAGAGGAGCTGAAGAGAGTGACAAAATGAGTGATTTCCGTATCATAGGGGTGAGTTTTTGGTTTTTTTCTAGATTTCATTTTAAAACTATGGTAGATTAGCAACTAAAATGATTAGATGTGTAGTTATATTGGGCAGTGAGTAGATGTGTAAATAATGTGGTTGTAGATATGTAGTTATTTAGGGTAGTATGTGTAGGGTAAATTATTGTAGAACTATTAATTTCTCATAGTCGTCAGTTGTAGTGCACCGATTAGTTTTAGAATATTAGATCTGCTAGTTAGTTCTATTCGGAACATGGAGAGTAGACTGTATATAGGATCTATCATTAACTACGTGCACTATGTAGATGAAACATGAATGGTAAGTTAGATTTTTACAAGACATATAGGATTGGTTGTTTTTCTTTTGGGTGTTGTAGGTTAGAGAAATCCCTTTCTATGTAAGTTTATTAGTGAGTAGCAGATTTGTTTTTAGATCTATTTCATGTTTATTTAATCAAATGAGTTGTTGGAGTTAACATTAGATTAGTTGTCGAATTGAGTAACAGGTATAACTAAAAAAGTAGCTTTCAAAATACACTATGGAGAGGGGTGCAGAGTCGATGCATGATCTTCCATGTGTGATGGCCAATCTTTTAAATGTAGAGCAGCGTCCATGGGGCCTTTGTTATGAGATGGTTGTACTAGATATTCTCATTGGATTTTGTGTTGCACAACCTGAAGTTACATGGCATTACTACTCAAGCACGGCAATGCACTTACTAGGAGTTAGTGAAACTAAAGGGGCAAAATTCGTGGGGCTCATACGTGAGATTCGTGAAGGAGGGTGGATGGTCGCTAGTCTTGTTGGCCCAAGCCTTTGAGAAAGACCCTCCAGCTTATGTGATGTAGAAAGATGTCATTAGTGGTGATGTTGAAGAAGTTGGATAGTCCGGTTAAAGTGTGTCATATTATTTGAGCCAACAAGGTAGAGGTGGTACCAACTTAGTCGAAGCTAAGATTGTCGACCTTACTATGGCCAAGGCACAGGAACCCATGGGGATTGCAGATCAAGGTGAGAAGATCGAAGCCTTGGTGGAATGGATAGAGCTCGAACACCGTGAGCACGAGGCAATATCGAGAAGATGAGGTTCTAATGGCGAGCAAGATACGGTGATCGGGTTGTTACGCCGATTGTGAAATACACACCAATTTAACAAACTAGTAGTGAGTGAAGATGATCGAATGGCACGGAAGTAGGTGCGTCAATGGATCAAATATGAATTGAATAGTCCGATCTGAATCTTTGGATAAAATAGATAATAAAGATCACGATTGACCTTTGTTTGAGTCTTAATGTATTGAATATGAATCGAATAGTCTAGATATGAACACCTAATAGAACAGTAATTCGAATCTAATTGACACCCCTACCCGGGAGGACCAGCAGAACAATGTTTGGCAAGGAGTGTTTTACAAAAGTGAGGAGGTGCAACAAGCAGTTAAGTTATGGGCAATGTCGTTGAGGAGGACATTCAAGGTAGTGAAGTCTAGCCGGCGTGTATGCGATATGAAGTGTGAGATAGAGAGATATCCTCGATGAGTACATGCATACCAATCTATGTGGGACACCCATGGGAAGTGCCCAATAGTCGTTACGCACACTTACGTGATGACGAGTCCATGCAATCCCACATAAACATGTCTTTAGGCTTTGTTGCAAATGTCAAGTACGAAGAGATTATAGACAACCTGGATTTTGAGCTGCATTGCATTATTCCTGCGGTAGAGTAGAGATTCCAGTATACAATAAGCTAAGCTAAGCTTTGGAGGGCGAAGCAGAAGGCACTTGAAGCAAGGTTCAATATATTCGAAGACTCTTATCATAACCTGCCCGGTCTGCTCTAAGTCATACAACAAAGGAATCATATTACCCATGTTCATATTCTTGAACAACCCTCGAAGCGGTTCCCTAGGAAGATGATACTTAAGTGAGCATTCTTTGCTTTTCGTGTCTAATCAACGCATTTAGATATTGTTGTTTATTGCTTTGCATGGATGACACCTTCTTGACTGGAAAGTACCAGGGCCAAATTTTGACTGCAATCATAGTGGATGGCAACAACTAGGTTCTTTTAGTCGCACTTGCATTCGTTGAGTGAGAACACGATAGTTGGTTGTGGTTTCGAAGAACATAAAATCTAGTGTCATGGGCGTTGCTCATGGGTTCGCATCATACATAATTGACATGTCGACTTATTGAAGGCAATTATGCGGTTATAGCAAGAGAAGGCGGGCGTATCGATGGCCTAATTTGCAAAGTTAGTGATGCAAGAGGCACATGGGTGCTAATTTCTATAAGCAATTCAGGAACAAGGAGCTAATGAATCTTTTCAAGAGGCTTTGTGATCAAAATCAGCAAAGTTTGATGCACTGTGAAAAAAAACTAGATGGCCTGATGATGAAACACATGAAAGAGGCGGGAAGAAACCCACCATAGGTGCGGAAGAGCTCCCATTGCGCTCGATAAAATACCCACAAATCCTCTGAATTGATTAGGAGGAATTCAAGGCGGATGAAATGCTTCTCAGAGTGGATTGAGCATGAGCCTAGCCAGAAGTGGGCATTGCTTTACGTCACCAATGGTGCAAGGTATGGAGTCATGACCACCAACTTAGTCGAGGTGTACAACTTTGTCGTGAGGGGGTTGAGGCCCCTTCCTATGGTAGCTATTGTGGAGGGAGTGTTACACGGTATTACCAAGTACTTTGTTGATCACAACACCCTAGCTCGTATCTGCATGAGTGATCCACAACTGAGGTACGTGACTATGATAACAAAGTATATGGAAGAGAAGGGCAAGAAGGGAGAGATGCATAGAGCATTCAAAAATGGGCATGAGGAAACTTTGTTTCGAGTGCTGTGGAGGATAAAGGTCCTCATGGGATGAACCGTGAAACAATTGTTTATGAGTGCACGCTTGGAAGGCACAATTGTTCGTGCACTTCCAACAAGCCCGTCTATTGCATAGGCCATGCGCACATGTCATGGCGCATGTTCAACAATTGCATAGGAATCGGTAGATTCTTATCAAAATATTTCACTAAGGAAGCGATGATGTCAATGTGGAGTAGACAAGCGTATGGTTTCAGCGTAGTTAGATCATTCACCGCCATCCCATTTATCTTATGTTACTTTATTTGCATATTTTTCTTCTATCATTTTGCTCTCTTTGTACATTTATCCTATGATCCATTACTTTATGTCATATTAACATCCTATGGTTTTTAACATGTATGGAGGACGATGTAGTAGGCTGAGAATGGCATTACGAGCTACTCGGTGACCAATGGCACCATGCACCATAGCCACTTGGTGTAGGACCAATGCCGTGTCGAGAAAGGGTGAATGATTCATGAAACTTTTCCCCTTCCGTATTCAAATCTTTACATAATGACTATAACAATTATAAAGTTCATATTACACTACTTGGTCTTGGCAAGACAAAGCAAGAAACTCGAGCCAACAAATTCAATAGCTTTAGCCTAGGCTCGATCACATCGTAGGTCAAAGGCTGGTCTAACCACTGGCCGGTCTGACTGCTGGATCAGGGCAAACCTGACTGTCCCCAGTTCCCTGTCTGAAATCTTTGTAGGACAAAAGCTCAAATCTCAAGAATTTCCCAAATCTTATCTAAGACTTTCAAATTTTGTATGAGAAACTAAACCAACCAAGAACATAAGGTTCTTTGGGCTCAATCCTTGAATCAAGGAAAGTCGAATCTAGGTCATAAGAACACTAAAATTCCTAGTTCACAAATTACTTCTTCCTTGTGAGGATCTAAGGCATAAAGACTTCGAACTATTCTCACATATCCTACCAAGGAAAATCAAGCATGGGATCAAGCTAGAACAACCACGAATATAAAATCACTCATCAAGCTCAAGAACAACCAAAACCATGTAAGAACATAAACGAGAACATAATTGAGACAAACATTTGATTGATTTTTAATAGAGAAAGATGTTTACATACTCATGGATGATACAAGGTACAACAACAACACCACTCTTCCCTCTCTCAAACTTTCTCTCTTACAACTAAGAAGACATGGTGAGAAATAAAACCCTAACCCTAGAATCCTTAGACCTAGCCACCTCCTCTCTTCCCCATTAAATAATGTCCAACCCAATAAGGAAATTAGGGAAATCTGTCAACCCCAACTAACATGGGTTTTACACACTCATGCACGTTTTTCAAATTACTTACAAGACTCAACCCACTAGCACCATAGCAATTGATCCACTTACATTTTCAGCTCTCCTTGACCTAAACTGCTTCTCCCTTGCAACTCCTCACGCGTGGTTTTGATCAAGTCATCAGCCTGGTATTTGGCCAACACCAAAATACCCTAACGAAGCTTCCAGGCATCTTCCCTTAACTCCATCGTTGCCTTCACCTCAAAGCATCTCCGCATTCTTTAACACGTAGTCCATAGTTCTCAATGACTAGCAGTCATGTCTTCACACATTTGACCTCCCCTGAACCATCTCTACATGCATCAACCTTGTCACTTGGTGCATCAACTCACCTCGCCATGATCCTTGTCTTCTCTGTGCTTCCGCTTGAGCCACATAGCCTCACTCATACTTACATGACCGCACTAGACCTCAGCTCTCTCATCTAGTCCTAGTCCATTGCTGCCAACCGCTACGTCCTTCAAGCCACCTGCCCATCCAAAGACCAAGCAACTATATCGAGGACTTGACTTATGTTAGCCAAACCAATGCAATCTTCCTCATGAAGTTTCGTATTAACGATTGCTTTTTTCAACAGGACCATAGTTCCACAGGATGGCTCAGTACTCCCAGATATACTCAGGTATACTATTCCCTCCTCGTTCAATGTGCACGACTTTGGGAATATATTTTAATTGTATCCTATCTTTCTTGCAGGCCAACATCAACTTAAGGACTACATGGAGGACACGTTCACCCATGGGACATGAGCGACGATGACATGATAGGCCATGGGCCACACTCAAATGACGACAACGTCATAGTTGGCTGAGCCCCCTTAGGATGAGGCCACCCACGTCCTAGGGGTTTGCAGCTCTCTAATGCGCCTACATCAAGCCAGCCGACTTGATAGGATGTTGTGACTCGTGCATCAGCTACTTGCTCGCCTAGGTCACAACATGTGTAGACCAATAGACCTACAGTCGGGTCATGCCTGTGCTGGCCAGTGCGCCCACTTGTGGGGTAGTGCCTAGGAGGAGCGGCATGTAGGTTCCTATAGTTAGTTGGACCTTGTAATAAGTTGCTATCTATTTGCCACTTGCTATCATATTCACGATGTTATAATCCTCTTTGTTCTGGTTTCTTTGTTAAGTTGTTCTATTACAAGTTTGTGCTATGATTATGACATAGCAACCCTTCTCAAATAAGCGCGACGAAGGGCCATGGTAACACCATGCATTATAACAAGCGAGTCCATAGCCTTTCTTTTAGAAATAATAACACCATACCATCTCTTTTTCCAACTCAAAGTGACAACACTCTGATCAACCCTTTTTCAATTTGAGGTGACAACCGACTACCACCACCTTTTTCAGCCCAGTGACAACACTTTCAGACCAAGGTGACAACACTGCCACCTACTTTTGGATTGAAAATACCGCACCTAGCACATCACACAATCGACATACCTCAAGTCCATCGTCCACATCGAGAGGGCTTATAAATAGTCCCACACAAAGAATCCACGTATCTCCAACACACTCCTCCAACCATAACATAGTGGACAAGGCAAGTAGCTCAAGGCGTGGGGAGGGGGCAAGACGCGGATGTAGGATCAAGGATAATCGACTAGAGGGGTGAATAGGAGGTTTTAAATTTTCTTGCCTTTTAAATAATTCTCTACAATTTCAATTTAGCAAGAATGTGAAGCACCTAAAACCTACACAATTCTAGTCAAGTAGAGTATCAACACTAGCTCTATATCAAGCAAAAGATCACAACAATACTAACAAATAAGAGCTAGAAGAAAGTATGAGAGAAATAAACACACTCGATGTTTTACCATGGTGTTCAAAAATTTGCGGTTCCCTAATCCACGTTGAGGTTAGCCCAAGCAATTGGACCGGCTCCATGAATTAAGCCAAAGCACTTGAATCCACTAGTGGTAACTCTTCCCGCTCGAGTAGGTGAGCTCCAACCTTCACAAGAACACCGGACCTTCTCACAAACTTCTTGAGAAGATCACCAATCAATCTCCACCCAATCATCTAGGTGCGGCAAACACTAAGAGTAATAGACCAAGAGCTTTACTTGATTGCAAACAAGTGACAAATGGATCAATTATTGAATGCACATGCACTTTTTGCTCCAACCACCTCAATTGAGTTCACAAAGAGAGAAAGAGGTGTGGAATGAATGCTCAATGCTCAAAGATGTTCAATGGGGTCTCTTACATCAGTCCTTGAGCGATGGTACGGTATTTATACCCCACCAATCAAAACTAGCCGTTTGAAACAAATTCCAGAAAATTCAAGCGGCGGAACTACCGCAGAGCCAATGGCGGTAGTTCGCTCCAACTCAACGCAGCCAGAATGGCTATGTCAAAGGCTCGAACTAGCCGTTTCAAAGTCGGCGCGGTACTACCGCCATTATAAAATCCAGTACTTCCGCTCTACGGTAGTTCCGTTTGGGCCGGAACCAAATTTGGCGTTCTGGGAAAAAGGTTCTGCCCTTGCCTCCGGAGCTTCCGGGCTTTGAAAGTACTGGTACTTCCGATCCCGCAAAAACTCAAAACTCACCCGGAGGGTGCTCTCTGGAAAAAAGGCTCCGCTCGAAAATCAGAGCTTCCGGGCGCCGGAAGTACCATTCTTATTGCGGAACTTTACGCTGCTATGTAGTTCGACGTTAAAAGCTGCGGTACTTCGCTCTTTCGACATGAGCACGATTTGGCTATTAAATCATATTTTTAATTAATGCATGATCCTAGTTTGATCCCAATGGCACAATAATTATGATATCAAGCTATTTGCCATGATCCCTCTTTATGGTATGACATTTAACCTATAATCCGGTCTTCCACCTTTTCTCCTAAAACCGGTAAAAATAAAGAGAGAATCCTATTCTAAGTATACATTTATCTTGAGCCATTTTTATCTTCACATTTAATCCTTGGCATGCTTCTTGTTATTTGAGGACTTAACCTTTTAAACACTCCCATATTCACATAAATTCATAAATTACCAAAACCATTTTTAGGGGCCTAGATGCTTTCAATCTCCCCTTTTTGGTAATTGATGACAACACAAGTTTTATGTGAGAAAAGTAGTTTTGAATATACCACTTATTTGGACAACTAGTCGTATATTCTATTGTGACTTTAAATGAGAATAATTTTTGCAATAAAATTTTATTTTAGCCTTTGGTGAATCATCTCCTTTTTAAAGTCAAGATAAGGAGAAACTCCCCCTAAACATGTGCATATGTATAAAGATAACAAAAACATCACACAAGGGGACAAGATGCATGTGACATAAAAGATATCATATCATAAGCATAAGCGAGCATTAAGCATAAATGTCATTACATCCAAGTAGCCATAGACAAGACGAGTTCATTACAACCAAAAGAAATACATAGAGACTTTAGTCCAACTAGCTATCTAGCCCATCCATCCTAGCCCATCTTCTCGACTTCTCCCCTTTGGCATCAAATACCGAAAGGGCTACTCGAGGTGCGGAGGAGAAGTATCACGCCGCGACGGCGAGTGTAGCGAAGAGGTGAGGATCGAGTCGAGTGCGCTCAATGGTGTGAGTCTCCCATCAAAAGAGTCCATGCGAGATGAAGGGAGTCCAGCCGAGAAGACACGGAGGCGAACCCTCGATCTGGGAGTCATGGACTGAAGAAGAGCGGTGTAGATGCGGGACAGCGAGACTGGCACGCCTCCTCGGGCTGTCGTTTGCTCCTGCTGCTCTGTTCTTCTTTGCTAGTGGATGTGCTGCTTGAGGCGGCAGATGAAGGAATAGGTGGATTTGCTCTGGGCTTGTAAGGTTTGTGCACTCCACCTAGGCTACCTTGAACTCAAACTTTCTTTTGATCAAAGCCATAATGTAAGGCGCATAATTTATGCGCTTGATCTTGTCGTTCTTGGAAGAGGCGATCTCCTAATGATCAAGTCTACCACATCAAATTTGCGGCCCTCCATGATATAGTTAATAAGGTTCCATGCATGGCGCGAATAGCATCATAATTCCCACTCTTAGGGAAGATGGTGTGGTTGATGATTACATTCACCAAACTCGGGATGGGAAGCAAGCCAACCAATTTTCCTAGAATGTACCTCAGGTAGAGTCATAATACTTAGAGATGTGCGGAAGGTCAAGAGCTGGCTTGTCATTAACCTTCTCATAGGCACTGGACTCCGCCCTTAGATCAAGCTCAAAATCATGCCTATGTGCCTCTAGCTTCTGGCAGACGGTCATCCATGTCGGGGCTGAAAATCGGGGATATATAGATTGTGGCATAGAAGCGTGCGATGATGTCTTCATTGTAATCTGATTTTAATGCCACCAGTTGATGCAAACCAACCCTCTGAAATAACCTGTATGTCCTATCATACTTGTCGATGGAGTCCAAGTGATCCCAATCGACATACTTGTGATCAGCAAAGAGGCGTGTCTTCCCATAGAGCTGCTCGTAGACCTGCTCCCGGAACTTGTTGTGGAATCTGGATTGATGGAATTGCGGGGCAGCTGCGATTCTGTGCCTCATCTGGCATACTCATCAGCAGTGATTTTCCTCAGGTCAATCTCCCTGTCAGCCAAGTCCTCCTTTGACTCCTCCATGGGAGAACTGCTTGGCTTTCGGTTGTCTCTGAATCTAAGTCGAGGGCAGGTCACTTGCCCTTGTCTGCTCTACCTTCGAGCTACCTGCGAGGTGGGCGATGCTACGGGAGGAAGAGCTGGAGCACTGAAGATTCTCGAGTGGTGAAGAAGAGTAAAGTCTCAGCCCGCATTCCTTGTACTAGGCATCTAAGAGCAAGGGAACAATATTAGAGCCAAGAGGAATAGGTCAATCAAGATTGAAAAAGAATGGAGTGAAGTTGTTGTTTCATCGGAAAATTGGAAGTACCGCCATTCGGGGACCGGTAGTACCGCTCTGCGATAGTACCGCTTTGTCAGTGGTAGTTTCGCTTTCTGACGATTCTAGGCAATGCAATGTGCGTAAGATTTTGGTGTTTTCTTGGATTGAATCCATGGAATGGGTGTGTAAACACCATAAGATACTAAAACTACCCATTTACCTAGATTAATCGCACAAAATCATTCACATTTTGTTCAAACCGAAATTTGACCTATTGTTCAAAAGAGAACAAGAAAGGGATTTGATCCGGATTACCTTGAGGATCGGAGGAGTTGAACCCTTGGGAAGTGAAGAATCTCGAGGAACAAAGGAAAATCCCGGAGGATTTGGAGATCCAAGGTGGCGATTTTGGAGTGGAGAGGAGAGAGGGAGACGCGTACGGGCACGGGCAAAAGAAGCTGCGGAAAGACTGGAGGAGGAGGGGGTCCCGTGAGGAAAACCCTGGGTTCGGGCAGCTTCTCTCTCCTCAAGTCGGATGCGGAAGTACCGTAGTGATGGCTGGTAGTTCTGCAAAGCGGAATGTCGAGACCCGAATATGCAAATCCGGACTCTCCTTGTGTATTCTGCACTAGTCCAGGATCACGCTAGTGCACACAGTATAAACAAAGATGAAATATCGAACATATCACGATTTACTAGGAAAAGACTCAAATATTATTAATAATCATCAGAGTACGACCTTATGGTCAAGCTTACAATTATTAGCTGAAGGGCTTAACAAAAACTAGCGGCGAATTCCAAAAGAAAGCGCGCGACAATCGACACGCCCACGGGCTATCGAGTGGAGAGCGAAGCCTAATCCGCGAAGGCGTCGAAGTACTCTCATACGGAACCTCCTGCTGGTGATACTCCTCCTCCTCAAGCGAGCAACATGGCATAAAGCGTGAGTACATTGGTACTCGACCGTCGTTTGTAATAAAGATGCAATATAGTATGCAAGGCTTACCAATGGATGGTGAGAGGTTAATTTTGCGAAAGCAACAATTTAAAGTAAATACAATAAGTAGATTGAAAAGCAAGCTTTGTAAATGATAATAAATAAGTAACCAAAGGAATTGAGATCAACCACAAGTGAATTGACCATTCACCCAAGGAATCCACCATGAACCAAGATCCATGAAATGAACACCGTGAACTAACCATTCACTTCCCAACAACCCAACCAGGTTTTATGAAAACTCTACCCCTCGTGTGAGATCACCGAGCATTGTCCATGACCGAGGACACGGCTATTCGAATAGTTTTACACTCTGCAGAGGTTGCACAAGCTGTACCCACACGATGTGATAATCCTCACGTTAAAGATAATCACAACAAGGCTTTTACAATGATCCATCTCCACCGATCCCACTCGCTAAGGTTTCGCGTCGAGTAGGGTAACCCCTAGTCGATAATTGCCCCTCTTACGCCACAACAACATCGGTAGCAAAACCAAAGTGGAGACTTCACAAATTATTATGCGAGTCTATCCCATACTAGACATGTGGTTTGCACGACTTAGCTCGGATCAATGGCGCACAAAGTTAAGTCCTTAAGAATTACCCGGTGAAGCATCCACATCCCATGTGCATTGGCACCCCTTTCTTGCACGATCAATCGCCCAAGTAAAACCAATTTTGTATAACCAACACCAATGACACTACCCATGCCATGGGAACAAGTTTTATAATCGTGGTTAACCACCACATTCAAGTATATCATTAAGTCAAGATTAATTAACCACATGTGATGATGAACCCTTTACGCAAAATAAGCAAGGCTAAGCATTCTAATCGTACCAACCCAATGTGACAAATAACATAGCATCACTAATTAAATTCCCAACCTAAGGTGACAATGGCATCAAGGTATTCCAAAATATCAAGGAGGAAATAACCAATTGGGATGAGAACTACCAATACAAGGGTTTGAATAAAAATAGCGATGCAAGATAATTTAAAACAAACTAATTAGATAATAGATTACAAACTGGGTTCAACATGATCAAAGGACACGACTTGCCTTGGCCTTGCTCAGTTGGCGGCTCTTGATCTTCAAATCCAACTTCCGCTCCTTGAACGCGTGATCTAACGAGAGGAGCATAAATCGAAACACAAAATAAAATCAAATAAAATTCAAATGAACTCCAAAAATTCTCAAACTTGAACCAAAAGATAGAGCTCAGTTTTAGATGAATTTAGGAAAAGAATCGGGCCAATCGGAGCTAGGGCGAGGAGAACGGGCTCAGGAAGTTTTAAATCGGAGAAAACAAGTCATATTCGGGAATCAACGTGGTCGAAAAGGGGATCGACCACGGCTAACGCGATGGAGGACTACGACCACGACAAGCGCGATCGAGGGACTACGACCACGACAAGCGCGATCGGAGGTTACGACCACGGCAAGCGCGATCGGAGGGGACCACGACCACGACGAAGCGCGATCGGAGGGTTACGACCACGGCAAGCGATCGGAGGGTTCGACCACGGCAAGCGCGATCGGAGGACTACGACCACGACAAGCGCGATCGGAGGTTACGACCACGGCAGCGCGATCGGAGGTTACGACCACGGCAAGCGCGATCGGAGGTTACAACCATGTGGTCGATTTCGACCTGGCCGAACTTCGACCACGAAGAACTTTCCGGTGGCTTTACGACTTACGACTAAGGCTCTGCGTAGTCGTAGAACGCCACGACCACGGATCTCGACCACGGATGGCGGCGGGACTCACCGGCGGCGGATCGGCGGCGGCGGCGGCGGGCGACACGATCTCGAGCTCGGCACGACCACGGCGGCGGCTACGCGTATGACCACGGCGGCGGCGGCACGACCGGTTTGCGGCTCAACTTCGAGGCGAGGCTTGACTTGGGACGAGGAGACACGGGGTTCGGCCCTTTATACCCGGTCGTAGAGGTGTCTGGTGCGACCACAGTCACGAGTCCGGGTGGGATCGACCGAGAGTCCCACTCGTGAACGCAGTGCGACTTGCTAAATCAGGCGGTGCGATGCGCGCGAGCGCGGCGCGGCAGTGGATGGGTGACACGGCACACATCCAGAAGAGCAAGCGGCGCGGGAGGCGGATCGGCGGCAGCGTGGCGTGGGGCAAAGCGGCGGGTCGGCGGGCGAGCTGGTCGGCCGGTGGTGGGTTTCGACCCATCGGCGGTTTAGTATTTCTTTTCTTTTTCTTTTTCCAGAAATTCAAACAAATACTTTTGAGCTCTAGAAAATAGCAAATAAATCAGAAAAATCACATAAAATGCAGAAAAGCTCTTGAGGCTCGGGAACTCAAATAAAATACTTTTAGCACATTTTAATGTTTAACTTAATCGTATTAAATCTTTTAATTCATAAAATTTCATTTAAGCTTTAATTAATTCCAGAAAAATTCAAATGGTGAATTTTATTTGAAAGCTTCAAAAGGCTCTGAAAATCGGGATGTTACAGGAAGTACATAAAAACAACGGTAGTTCGATTATTCTGAACTTGAAGAGAATGGATTGGAATGAGATTAGATGCAAATGATCCTATTTTTGCACTCAACTAAAATCATTAAGGATCATTATGCATTAGATATACCAAAATAATAGTTTTAAATAATTTTTGCATTTGATTAAAATCAAAAATCTTTTGCATAAAGGCTTTTGCACAAAAGTCTCAAGCTACTCCAAGTGAGCATAAAGTAAATGTCTTTGTAAATTTATGCAATGTTGGAATAATCTATGACATTTAATTCATTCCTTAAATTGCAAAAATGGCTTTCATCTAAGGGCTTGGTCAAGATATCCGCTAATTGGTCTTTGGTTCGGATGTGGCTAATGCAAATATCTCCTTTGCTTACATAGTCCCTCAAGAAATGGTGGCGAATATCTATATGCTTGGTTCTTGAGTGTTGAACAGATTATTGGAAATTTTACTGCACTATCATTGTCACATAAAGAGGCACTTTATCGAAATTAATTCCATAATCCATTAAAGTTTGACTCATCCATAGTAATTGAGCATAACAGCTTAGGATGGAAACATATTCGGCTTGGCGGTTGATAGTAAAGGAATGCGCGTGAGGCTATGAAAGTAGAAAACAAAACTTTTCTACCGCGCACACGAGGACATCATGCTTAAGGAGGATCATGGATCGTTACCACTAGGCGCGCGTGCGTGAAGAAGAGTTGGAAGCCGATCCAACCGCGCGTCGGTAGTAGTAGAATTAGCCGATCGTCCCGAGCGGATCGTCTCCTCCACGCGATCAACCACACCACGAGCGATCCAATCTGTAGGTTGTTGATGCCGATCAACACCGCAACAAGCGATGCCTCCACCGGTATCCACACGTCCCGGGTGGGCGCCGATCGCGAGTGTACTAGCACTCGTGAGCGGCTAGGGTTTGGCTCGGGAGGTGGCGGCTAGGGTTTTGCTAGAGGTTCACAGAAAACACGTGTGTTCCTAAGCCCCTCGCCTCCATATATATAGACCTCCTCACTTGGGCCTTGTGGACCGAGGCCCAAAAGGAGTCTGTTCGGACCTCTATCCGAATTGAGCCCACATCCGAATCATATTCGAATTAGTGTTCCAACCCGTTAAGCGTGCGACCCTGTAGGTTCACGTATACTTGGTCGCGACCCGGAAACGCCTTTCCGGTCACCCTGTTAATAGCGGCCTCTAGTAAGACATATTAACCCCAAAGTATACGTAAAGATCATATCGGCTGAACCTGTAATGTTCTTATGTACGAATCCCTTTGCCTCACGATATAGATTGAGCTCAAGGCGAGACCTGTGTCATCCTCTTAATAGCTCAATCACTCTCTCGATTCCGTGATGGATTATAAACTTGTGATTGACTCCTCAATCACCTTGGCATGGCCATGCACTTTCATAATCCATTACATCGAGGGCCGAGATATCTCTCCCATAAGGAGGGCAAATTCTATCTTGATCATTCACATCCCACTACATGTTTCATGGCAAACCGAAGACTACTTTTATGACTACCCGATTCACGGAGTAGTGTTTAGTAGTCCCAAAATAAGCTACTATGCATGTTGGGAACCATGATGATCTCAAGTCTAAGGATTCTACATAAACACTACTTGAGACCAGCGATGACACATGGAATCTCTGCGATGTCTCATGGCGGGTCTATCCAACATATGTTCACTAACACATGTCCATATTATTGATTTGGTATCACCATACCATGATCCATGAGACATGATCATCAATCAATACATATCTTGATCTTTGAATCATATTTGTTCCTCATATGATATATGATCGGGGATCATTTAGAAATAGCAACATTTTAGCATTAAGAGTCTCATGAATAAGTCACATACTCATTGATCAATAATGATAATGTCTATTTCAAGGAACAAAGTAATGCATCATAAACATAGTATGTGATATATATAACATCTCCATGTTGCCTCTAGGGCATATCACTAACGAGATAGTGCTACGAATTTTGTTTCTTAGAAGACCAAGATACTAAAGATCTTCCTAAAATTGACAACTCTGATGTGCTTTTTCTATCCACTTTACAACCCGCATAATCGAATCCGAATATCCAATTAATTCAAATTTAGCACCTTTAGGATACCAGAAGCCCTATGTTATAGGAATGTTTTAAATATCTTAAAATTCTTTTCTGACTTTTAAATGAAACTCTTTTGGAGAAGCTTGAAAGCAAGCACACATGCACACACTAAACATGATATCGGGTCTAGATGCGGTAAGACAAAGCAAACTACCAATCATAGATCTATAAAATTTTGTACTTCCAATCCATAAAAACTCAAAACTCACCCGGAGGATGCTCTCTAGGAAAAGGCTCCGCTTGAAATCGAAGCTTAGGGCTGGAAGTCTTGTTCTTATGCGGAACTCCGACATGCGGTAGTTCGATGTTAAAAACTGGTACTTCCACTCTTCCAAACGAGTACGAGTTGGCTATTAAATCAGATTTTTAATAAATGCATGATCTAGTTTGATCCCAATGGCACAATAATTATGCTATCAAGCTACTTGCCATGATCCCTCTTTATGGTATGACATTTAACCTATAATCTGGTCTTCCACCTTTTCTCCTAAAACCGGTAAAAATAAAGGAGAGGATCCTTTTCTATGTATACCTTTGTCTTGAGCCATTTTTGATCTTCACATTTGATGCTTGGCATGCTTCTTGTTATTTGAGGACTTAACCTTTTAAACACTCATTAAACACATTAGTCCTATATTTATATAAATTCATAAATTACCAAAATCATTTTTAGGGGCCTAGATGCTTTCAACGGATGGGTTACGAGGCCATAACTCTTATCCGAAAGACACGCACATCGATGATCGCCTAAACCTCGACCCCAAGCACCGATCTACCGCTCAAAACTAGGGTGTCCTACACCTAGAAATCCCTTTAGTGACTACCCACACATCTCCGATCTTTTCCGCAATGCAAGCACAAGCGTGATGTTGAGGTCTATGTTTCCGACAATGTGGGAACCCGGTCATCGATTCTTTCACATGTCATATGCTCATGGTAAGTAGTTCATTTCCTATCTATACTTCAACGCATGCATCGCTTGTAATCACCTGTCTTCCTTGCATACCATGTATTGCAAGTTCACCGAGTGAGTGGATCAACCGTATCCAATATCTGTCGATTTACATCCATACTCTACATGTTTTCCTAGATAAGTTACGGAAGAAGCACCATACTAAGAGGATCAACAATGACAAGCTTCACGAGTGAGAGAATCGAGAGAGAGGAACAACGAGGAGGTGGTCCACCTCGGCGGTGACTACCGCCTGTCTTGTTGCTGCGCCAACACTAAGCTGCAATTGCGTCTACCACTACCGCGACAATCAACCACGTCCACGCCACCCTAATGACCACCACTCAATGTGGGTGCCTTACGGTGTTCCATTTCTTGCTTAGGGGCATTTGCCCACAAGCCCTATTACATCTACAGCCACCTTGTTGTTTATATTTCGCAAGATGCAAATGTATCTTACATGTAGTTTGGGTTAACAGTTCATGCATATTGCCATTTGTATTATAGGAGTAGTGAGGCAAACATATACACCTAACCAAATCCTACACATCGTGTAATTCATACTTTCATTATGGAGCGTTATGCTGAGCTTTAAATTGTTTATTTAAACAAAATTAATTAATGCAATCTGAGACACACTAGTCAAATCTCTCTTTAATCGTCAGCTATTATTTCAAAACTACTACAGCAAAAAAGAAGAATTATTCATAAATAATACATTTTTATTTAGAAAAATGTATTAGTTAAAATTTAAAATGACTTTGTCACCATTTTAAGCGGCGACAAAACCTCTATCGCCATTTCAATTGTGATAGGGCTTGTGTCACCATTACAATTGGCGACGCCTTCAATTGCGATAGTCTCTGCGCTAATTGAATTAACGACACAACCTCTGTCATCGATTCATTTGAGGATAGAGGCTCGCATACTACTACAAATGACTCTATATAGGATTATCTCTATTTTAAATAGCAGCAGTGTTATCACCATTTAAAATAGCGACAGTAGGTTATTTCTGACATTTTTATGTGGTTATATATTAATGTATTATTGATAAATAAATATATTATTTTAAAAATTGCCAGCTGCAGGCCATACATCATCACTCGTACACGGTACACAGTACCCGATTCTGTACAATTGTTCAGAGTGTCAACTCTCCACAAAAAAGTAAATTAAAGGAGCAGCCTTTCTGTCACACTCATGAGACTAGCTAGCTAACCTGCTGGTGCAGAGAGTGAGGGCGCACACATGCATGCAAACACAGTTTCGTTTTAAATAATTTTACCTTATGTTTATTTGTTTTTAATTTATTTAAACTAGAAATTATTTGAAACATATTAGTTTCTAATTTTAATTTATTTTAGTTTTTGTCTTATTTCTTTATATTTTTGTATTGTCTATGATGATATAATAGATTTTTAAAATATTCTTATTTTTTCTAGAAAAATTAACAACCGTCACGGTACAATTTTAACTAAATACACAAAGTAACAAGTTAGAGCAGGGCACTCGAGTGCTCAAATTTATGAGCCCTAACAACCAAACGAACCAGCCCATTCATGCTTCATCATCCGGAAACAGCTAGTATACGTGCAGTTGCCTTCATTAATAATTTGTCTGGTTTTCCTGTTCGTTTATGTCCACCTCCATGCTCGCCTGTAAAGTCCGAAGCTTCGGCTTTTCCATATTCTTCCCATTTCACACTTTGCAAGATCCTTTAAGCTCTCCTTTCACTAGTCTTGAGCAAGAGCTCGCTTGCTCTCTCTCTCTCTCTCTCTCTCTCTCTCTCTCTCTCTCTCTCTTTAAGCTCTCCTTTCACTAGTCTTGAGCAAGAGCTCGCTTGCTCTCTCTCTCTCTCTCTCTGTTCCGTGGTCTGATCTGGTGTTCCATGGACATTGGTCCAGTTCATTTCTTGCATGCATGGCAAGAGATGATCAACTGCTCTGTGGCCTCCTCCTCCTGCTCTTCATCCTGGAGATCCCATTCCTGCTCAGCTGTTGTTCGGTATACGCCGTCGACGCGACGGCGGTGGCTGGCCGGCGCCATCTTCAGGTGCCCGTGGAGCCGCAGTCAGTTGTGGTGAAAAAGGTGAGGGGGGAGGTGACCGCGCATCCGCGGAGCTTTGAGAGAAGCAGCAGCAGCTCCAGGTTCATGAACGTGAGCAAGCATCAGGTGCCCAACGGCGCCAACCCTGACTCCAACTAGCTTGCTAGCAATGAACCCTAAGTAGTCTGATTTCCGAATGATGTATCATGTAGTATCATCATTATCATGTATGTCTTAGTTTGTTTAGTTCAATATATCCTTTTGGGTTTCTTCTCTTCCCGCATTTTGTTTTTTTCCTTTATGTTCCTCAATATTTTAATTACTTTCTTGCATTCTCTACTGTGTTCGATCGACTATAAGTCTTTTTTTTTTTAAAAAAAAGGACCATAAGTCTATACTGATGTATATGTATGCATCACATCAGATTGGTGTGCATTAGCAAATTCTAAAGCCATGATCTTGCGCTGCACAACCATTGCTAAAATTACTACAAACAATCGACCCCTTTATTTTCAGCTTTGTTGATTGAAGCCCCGCAATCATCACACTAGTCTAGCCTTTGTTACTAAGAATTGTCCAATCAAGCCCTTTCAAGTGTAACTTGAACTAATTGTGCAATTTTACCAATTCATTTCCTGCACATCTATGTTTTTAGTACCCGATTAGGTCTATACTGTATTTCTAAACTTCAGGAGTTCGTGAGATTGCAAAGTATAATATACAAATCGGGAACATATCACATGAGAAGCGATCTTAAACAAAGATATATAATATGACCATAATATTGGATTGAAGATAGGTTGGATCAACCACTACACTTTTCATAAGACCCTTGAATTATTTTACTTTGCAAATGTACCCTCCACCTTACAGTAATATGTAGTTATGTGGATCCGCACCATTCAAATTTAATCTAGGGCTTACTATTTAAGTTCTGTTTCCTTGTTTAAGGTTAATTCCTACTGGATATCCTCCTGGGAGAAAACAACATAATTGTGAGTTATCTGTGCAACACGGTACATTTGACGCTGCAAATAGCAACTTAGTACGGTTAGGCCTCTTCGATTCACAAGAATTTCAAAGGAAATTCATAGGATTCAAGAATCTAGAGGAAAAGATACTGGAGGCATTTGATTCGTAGGAATCACACTCAACCAAATTCCATAGGATTAATATTTCCTCCCCTTGAAAACATAAGAATTTCATAGGAAAAAGCATCCAGTCTGACTGGATGGAAAATTTCCTATGAGCTCGTGCGTGCATGAGAGGGGGGACAACAGGAGGGATTCACCGTCGCTACCATCACCAGAGTTGAAGCTCGAGCTACCATGCTACCACCGCTGCTTTTGCTTTTGCGGTTGCCGCTTAAGCTGCCACGGTGTCGCCGCCACCGCTCGAGCTACCACGGCACCACTACTCGAGCTTCTGCTGTCGTCGCTACACTACTACAGAAAGCCTAATTACAGACAGTTCAAAAACATCATCACAGACGGTTTTCTGAACCGTCTGAATTTATGGATCAGTGATAATCGAAGGTTATCACAGACGGTTTTCGAACCGTTTGTGGTGTAAATATCACAGACGGTTTTTAGCTAAAAACCGTCTGTAATATTGTTTTGTACCCCTAAATCTATTCCTGTTTTTTGTGTAGCCTCAGGAAATGATAGCCATACCCTCTGAAACAAACAGATAAACATGTACATGTATACATACAATTCACATCTCAATTCATTTCACAAACATAAAACATCCAATTCACATCGCACTTCATTTCACAAATATAAAGCATCCATTTCGCAAATCAATTAATTGAAATGAAATAAAATATCCATTAACAAATGCACAATTATAAAAGATCTACATTGCATTTGCACTTAGATGGTAACATTGCATTTTTATTGCTCTATCACTCGAGAATCGAGGTCTCGTGAAAGGAGCAGATCCATAATCAACGAACAATCGCCGCACAAGCTATACTTAGATGATGCATGATTGTCATTTAAGTATTGCTTGTGCAGTGACAAGTTCGTTGATTATGGATCCGTTCTTCGCGAGACCTCGATTCGAGTGATAAGAGCAATAAAAATCATTATCTGCAGTGGAACTCTCCATTTGGGTTTATGATGCGCACCACCAAAAAGTACACCAACTCTCCTCGAATTCGTGAAAGGTCGCGCTTGTTTCAATGCGATTAGCAGGATGGACGCGATGCAATGAGCGGGAATATCAATGTGCGTATACATATAACGTGATAAGTAACGAAGTAATTATGGAAGATTGATAAACCTTGGAATTAGTGATCCTCGAGGAATCGAGGAGTAGTTCCATATGGTGGCAAACGTAGAATCCACATGTGTTGCCGTAATTCGTGGCACCGCAAAAAATAGAATGTGTTAATTCAAGAGGCATTACTACCAAGCGTTGCATAGGATTAATTAATGTAATAGCGAATACCTTAAAATCTCGAGCATGTGTCGGGCCTTTGGCCCACTGGTGCCGAGTCACCTCCCTTTGCCACGCATAACAAGCGAACACCCTACGTGATTCGAAAAGTTAACCTTATCATTCGGAAGGAAAGAAAGAGTACAATATAGGTATGTATGGAGAAAGTGTACTTACCTATCGATTACTTGGTGACAAGCTGTGAAGTCCATTTTATTCTTACTAAGGGAATCAAGGTAATATACCTTGTTCCATTTTGGTACAATTACTATTAAAATCCAATGATAGTTCGATTGTAGGCATAAGTACATATTCCTTATTGCGTTGAGCCGTGAGTCTGCTGCAATGTACCTCTCGACGACGGGTGTATTCTCGTCGATGGTATACTTGGCGACCAAGTGTGGGTCCAAGAAACCAACCGATGATAATTTGGATGATCTAGCTTTAGTCAGCATGTGTCTATATATATTCATGCCATGCCATTTAACTTCAAATCTTGCATCGAAACAAGTTTCTTCATGTTGCCGGAGTAACGGGCCGAACTTTGACACCATGCAAGCAGCACGATTCATTTTCTTGGCCTTGGACAGAGTGTAACACGCAGGAGAAGGTATGTTCGTTCATTATCTGTTATTGTCGGTGCTAACTCAGGCCTGATGTCCATATCAGCCAAGTCAAGCCGTGCGTTGACGCCGTCCTTTGTTTTATCACGAATGTTCAGTAAGAGACCAATCAAGCTGTCACATACATTCTTTTCAATGTGCATGACGTCGATGAAGTACCGAACATATAGGTACTCCCAATAAGGTAAGTCCCAAAATATTGATCTCTTCTTCCAGGTGTTCTTCTCATGAGCCCTCAATTTACGTCCCTTTCGAGGACAACATCTAAATCCTCAACCATATCATAAATCTAGTGTCCCCTTAAATGCCTTGAGCTGAACCGTCTTCTGCTCTCATTCAAATTGTTTCTTCATCTTGCGGTATGGGTGAGCCCTCCAGAAGGAA